>JADLZN010003000.1:393516-883420 GCA_018155175.1 Sinocyclocheilus anophthalmus
TGTATCTCATTTGCCAAAAAATATCTTGATTATCCCCAAGACTTTTGGGCAAATATTCTGTGACTGATGAGACAAAAGTTGAACTTTATGGAAGGTGTGTGTCCCGTTACATCTGGCGTAAAACCAACACCGCATTCCATAAAAAGAACATCATACCAACAGTCAAACATAATGGTGGTAGTGTGATGGTCTGGGGCTACTTTGCAGCTTCAGGACCTGGACAACATGCCATAATTGACGGAACCATGAATACTGCACTCTATCAGAAAATCCTGAAGAATGTCCGGCCATCAGTTTGTGACATCAAGCTCAAGCACACTTGGGTTATGCAGCAGGACAATGATCCCAAACACACCCACATGGCTCAAGAAAAACAAAATTACGGTTTTGGAGTGGCCAAGTCAAAGTCCGGACTTAAATCTGATTGAGATGCTGTAGCATGACCTTAAAAAAGCGGTTCATGCTAGAAAACCCTCCAATTACAACAATTCTGCATAGATGAATGGACCAAAATTCCTCCACAGCGCTGAAACAGACTCATTGCAAGTTATCGCAAATGCTTTATTGCAGTTGTTGCTGCAAAGGGTGGCACAAACAGTTATTAGATTTAGGGGGCAACTACTTTTTCACGTAAGGCCAGGCAGGTTTGGACAGCTTTTTCCCCTTAATAAATTAAATCATTATTTCAAAACTGCATTTTGTATTTACTCGGGTTATCTTTGTGTAATATTAAAATTAGTTTGATGATCTGAATCATTCAAGTGTGACAAATATGCAAATAAAATTAAAAAAAAAAAAGGATGGGGCAAAAACCTTTACACACTGTAAATACACACTCATACAGTATATATTTTGAAAATGATTTACATGTATAGCCATTATATATGACATTTTAATTATATTAAAAAGTATATTACATATTAAACATAGCATATTTTTCTGAAATATATACATGCATGTGTTTGTGTGTATTTATATATACATAATAAAGATACACAGTACACACATACAGTACATATTATGTAAACAAAAACTTTTATTTTGGATGCGATTAATCGTTTGACAGCACTAATATCCTGTATGTGGAAATGCTTTAGAATTGTGTATTTTGTGTATTTTAATATGCATTCATTTTTAATAGCATTAACACAACAATACTTTAAGGAACCCTGAAACTTTACATCACTCCACTCTCAATGTGTTCAGAATTGGCCTTCAGAAGGAGTTGATGATTTTCGAGATGTCCACGTATCATTTTACCTGCGCTGTAAGGAACTTTCTCTCAGAGTGATCCGAGTGATGGCTCTTGGTTTGAACCTGGAAGCAGAGGTCTTTCTCAGCGCACATAAGCATATTGGAAGTAAGTAAAATGATATGCATTACAGTACTTCTTTCTGCCAGTGAGTCAATGGCTGGGAGATCTGCAAGACCTTAATGATGTGGGTGGTTTTAAGGTGATGTGAATGGAACGACTCTACGGACTCTGTACTACCCTCCGGTGAACAGCACATGTGTGAAGGAAAATCAGCTGCGCTGTGGTGAACACGCTGATTATGGTAGTATCACTTTGGTCTTCCAAAGCTCAGAGGGTGGACTGCAGGTGAGGACCAACATAGGACAAGAGGAGAAAAGATTAATGTGCTCCTTTATCATTTAGGATAGTAATTCTGGATCTGGATGCATTCTTCTCCTTCAGGTTCTGAACCGGGCTGGAGAGTTCATTTCAGCCCCCAGCATTCCTGGAACAGTTCTGATTAACATAGCAGACCTGATGCAAAGGTGGACCAGTGATGTCTATGTGTCGGCTGTAAGTTTCTTTATTAATGCTTCATGTAATTGTGCAGTGCAGGCAATGCTCATTTAATTCTTTTCTATTGTTCTGACCCTCAGGTTCATAGGGTTTTGCTGCCCCCTGCAGGTGACTCCAGCACACGTCAGTCTTTGGCCTTCTTTGTACAACCTGATGATGAGGCCATCATTTCATGCTGCGATGGATCAGATAAATATCCTCCTGTTAAGTCAGTTGATTACCTTCTATCAAGGTTTAACGATACTTACGGCAATAAACAGATCCCTTTTTAAGTGGCTGATACCGATTCCGATTTTAACAAATCACTATTGGCCGATTGTTACAACCCGCTCGTTTAAGGTTGCAACATAAAAGAGGGATCAGACAACAAAGTCTAATCAAAGCTAATTGTTTTATTAAATTAAACTATTACAACAACAATTAATAATGACATTAAACAGAAGTCTAGGGGTATTAATGAAAATAATTAAATGAATATAACAACAACAAAACTTTAACTACATAATATAAGAAATGCCAAAAGAAACAAACAAGAAAAGAGTCAAAAAGAGACACTCCTGAGAGAACTGTCCCACCGGGAGTGCCTACCCCAAATAACAGAGAACACTCTTATGCCGAGTTCACACTGCACGATTTTAGCCCAATTTTTCACTCGCCGACAGGTTTTGCGAAATCGCCAACAAATGCCCGAAATCGGAGGTAAATCGGTGCTCGTTCACGCGAGTGACAATCACGCAGTGTGAATTATCAAAGACGCGATCTGAGGAAATCGCCGACACGTCGCGCCCGCAAAATATTTGGCATGCTAAATATCTGGAACTGTCTGCGATTCACAATCACGCTGTGTGAAATGAGTTCTGACTGAAAAACACATCGGCGATGACCTACAGCCAATGAGAGACCAAGATACAGGGCAGCGGGAAGTTCGGGGAGGAGTCATATGAAACGTTGTTTGCGGACCAGTGTTGCCAAATTCGCGATTGCCGCCGGTTGTTTTTTATGGCAGTAGCTTGCAGCGACCCCAATTAACATGATATTTAGGCCCTGGAATGTGAATTGTACCAGGAGTTTGTATTTTACCCCCGAACCCGACTTTTACTGGGGGGCCCCCTCGAAAGCAATTGGGCTATTTTGAGGCTAGTTTTGAGTAATAATTGGGCGGGTTTTGTAGCGAAAACCTGGCAACCCTGCACCAGACAGAGCAGTCGGCGATTCTTCCTATTGTGAAGTCATGCAGTGTCCTGTCGTCGTTCCATCGTGCAATGTGAACACAGTAACAACTGAATGCTACCCCAGATAGTCGTTCAGTGTGAAACAGTGAAAATCGTGCAGTGTTAACTCTGCATTAAATACTCAAACTAATGATCAATTAACAGGTTGACAACCAATCAAAATCCTCTACACTCTGCTCTAATAGGATCAGGAGACTCAGGATCGTCACACCGATACAAATAGTTGTCACTTGCATTTGCTCACTTATTTGAACTTTTGTCATTAAAATAGATTACTGTTTTGATCATTGTTTTAAATTAGCAAAGTTTAAACACACATGTAGTAAGGTATACTAGCTTTTTTTGCTGCATCATCAAATCATTTTCATTGAACATTGGATCCATTTAACGTTCAACAGGTCAACATTATGAGACAAACACAAGATAAGAAAATGCAAATAAGACAATATGACAACCTTTTATTGCATTCAAATATTTCTTAACAACATTAACTTTGTAATTTTTTTACATATTATATAACATTAAATGTTTCTATAATAAACTCATTAACAAGTAATTGCAGTACTGTTCTTTATATATCAAGTATACATTTTGCTAGTTCAGAAAAAGAGTAAAGTGTAGTCTGACAAAATATAAATGGCTCAAAGCTAAGGTATTTTTCTAGCACAAACAAATATATACAATAGAACAAAAATACAAATTAAGTCATGCTTTTATAGGTTTAACAGTAGCTTTCAGATACAGAAGTTGAAAAAGTAAACAAATGTAAAACATGTATAACACTGCATGTACACTGTATAACTGGAATATGTAAATTAATCCTTATTAAATCCTTATTAAAAAAAGTTATTCAGTCAAAAGCAGTGAGCTTTTTCTTTTTGTGTATGTATGTGTGGGGGGGGGGGGGGGTGGTTATGGGACTTTATTTTTGTTTTTTTGAAAACACATAGAAAAGAGGGGCTGAAAACAGTAAAAAAAACATTTTTTTTACTATAGTCTGTCAGAGCTGGGTTTCAAACAATGTTACTGGTCCACAGCAGACCCCGCAAATAATGAAATACAACACATTCACCTTACATGCTCGACTGTTAGCATAACTTCTGATATAGGCTAATTCATTGTGAAATTTAATATTTACTTTTATCTACTATTTTACATAGTTTACTATTTAAGTCAATTGTTGCCGACTCTCACAGAATATTTGTAGTTATTGTATTAGTTAATAACATGCTACACTCACCCGGGGAGGGTGCTGTTGTCATATGTTTCAGTGTATGAGGTGGCACTAGGCTAAGTGTGTTAAAAGTTAAAGGGGTCATGAACTGCAAAATCAAAATTCTCTTGGTCTTTTGACATAATAAGATTCAATCCTGTAAGATTCAGAGCTTAAAACTTTCTTGTTGGTCTATAAAAACAGCTTATATTGAAGCCAATCTGCCAAAATGACAGCTTGTGGAACGTACAAATCTATGATGTAATAGTGTGAATAAGCACTGCCTCCGCAGAAGAAGATCAACACCTTCTTTTACATCACTGCCTGTTTAACCCCGCCCACTTTGTTCTTTGTTCACTTCATTTCACCGCAGATTCATTTACAAACAAAGCACAATTCAACGCTGGATTTTCAGAAAGATTGAAACTAAAAGATGATGCTGTGTCGACTATATTTGATCCAACAGTAATGTCGCAACAAGTGTGAGTCACTATTGCTTTGTCTGTTATTACAGATCATTTGATATGTAGTATATATGCGTTTTTAACCTAAATTACAGCAGCATCCATCTGTGAAGGATGTAGGCTGTCAAATACCAATGTTAGCCAATCATACCATGTTAGCCAATCATAGCAGTGGGCGTTTACTTCCGAGTCTACAATCTGCCACAGATATTTAAACAGAGCGTTCTGATGCGGGAGGTCAAAACAGGACAGAAAAGAGCCTATTACTTCTAAATTAATTGATAACATTATAAGTTGACCTCAGAGAACAGTACAAAATAATAAAAAAAAGGCAGTTCATTACCCCTTTAAAAATTGTGTCATATGTTTATTGGACGATAAAGGGGTCATCGGATGCTCATTTGATGTAAGTTGATATGATTATTTAGGGTCTTACTGAAAAGTTAACATAGTTTTGTTAAAATTTCTCAGTGGTAGTGTAAAAACACCTTTTTTACCTTGTCAAAATCAGCTCTGTTTACAGCAAGCTGTTATGTTGCACGTTCCTTTAAATGCAAATGAGCTCTGCTCACACAGCCGCTCTCTGAGAGACGGAGACAGCCTGGGGTCGGCACATGTGGTTGCGCTCCTTTGTTAGTCGAATCCGCGCCGTTCATCAAGGCCCGGCCTCGCTCACTCAAGCCCGCGTGTGACGCTGTGTGAAGCATTAGGAAGACGTTTCCTGAACCTGCCCAGAGTAGCAACAATGGGTCTGGGCTAAAAGCTGTTCTATTAAGTGGGGCGTTCCAACTTTCAAGGACAGTCGGAGCTTCTGAATCACACCTGTAAGTAATTGTTATATTAAAGAATGGGCCACTGAGATTCAAAGGCGTAGCGCTTGTTGTTCTGTTCTCGATCAACAAATTGCAAAGACATGGTTTATGTTTCGCGGCGGGATACGCAACGCAACGCTTAAAACCACAGTACGTGATTTTAATCAGTAATTATGTCTCCACTGGATGCAACAAATGCCTCGTTTGTAATAGGTTTTATTGGTTTTGTTTCGCCGTGCCAGGAGACGGCATCACAGTCTGTTAAGGGGTGTAACATTTCCATCACACGAGTGAGGTATTCAGCCAATCACAACGCACTGGATAGCTGGCCAATCACAGCACACCTCGCTTTTTCAGACCGATGAGCTTTGTAATAATCAAGCGTTTCAGAAAGGCGGGGCATAGAGCAGAAACAACAATGTACATTATGTGGAAAATAATGTTTTTTTAACCTTAAACCGCATAAACACATTGCATTACACCAAATACGCAACATAATGTTCTTTTTAGCAACGTCATATGACCCCTTTAAAACTATAAAATTAGATCCTTGTTTTTGAAAGAGAATATTTCTACACCTTCTGTTATTTTCTACTGGAACAATCTCTTTAATAATGTAAATTGGACTTAAGTTTAGTCATTACCTCAAAAATTACCTCCTTACAAATAAGGTTAAGGAAAACTCAAATTAATTCATAGAGCTTATCCTACAAAAAGATTTCTACAAAAATGAAAAAATTATATTGATTTATAATGCTCTTTCTGTGAATGTTCCACTGAAACAATTACTTATTTGTTTTGGCCCTGCCAATATACCCAGCATTTTGGAATAATGTGAAGTTTTTCATTGTTGACAATATTTTAAAAGCATTTTTCTTATCTTATAAAAATGTGATTTTGGGTTATTATATCAAGGATCATTCTTTAAAGGATGTTGGTTTTATGTAAATTTCACAATCATAAATCCAAGCTAACAAAGGGCAAACCTCTTTTTATAGTGCTTGAAAAAGACATTAAAATGTATATAGATGTGATGTCAAAATCTAAAAATAGTAAAGCAAATAAACGGTTAATATATGCTCCTCCTTTAACATTTTCACACAACAAACTGTTTAATGGTGCTTACTTGCAAAGTACATTTTCTGTATTAAAATTGCATTTAATATCCTATGGAAATGTAAAATATGTAAATTTTTCTGTATAACAGATGCTTATGTACCTTCTCTTGTTTTTTTAAAATCTTTTTCTTTTTCTTGTTCCGTCTTGTTGATGCATGTGAAATGTTCTTTGTTATAGAGTACAGTGGGATACGGCTTTGATGTGGATATGACGTGACAAAAGAATGAACAAATTAATTATTTTTTGTTTCTCATAATTTGGCCTTGGTTGCATTATTTATTTATTTTTATCTTATTCGAAACAACAGCAATTGGCTATGGCTGGAATCTGGCCAACCAAAAGAAACAAAAAGCAAACTGTATATATTTGGCTGAGCTGTGGTTGGAGTTTGGTTCGCCAGAAAAAGAAAATATTCGGCTGAGATCTGGGTTGGTTTTAGTTTGCCGAAGAGTAAATAAAAGATATCTGGCAGTAAAAAAGTCTTGTGTAAGATGTGTCTGGTGATAAGCAGTTATTTTATACATCACTAAAAAAAAATTGTCAAAAAGAATAAAAATTGAAAATGTGTTTGTTATTATATGATGTTTTATTAACAAAGTTCGGGAGGAGCACAATAATTAACTTAATTAACACAAGAGGAGCGCACTCAAGTTAATCAACACACAAAGGTATAAATACAGCAGACTTACCTTTATCTATCGACGGTTTATCAGCATCCCTCCACTGCCCCATCTCCTCACTTTGAGCTCTAACTACACTTATATGGGGGGAGTACTCTGGGTTCGGGCCATTCCCGAGCTCGGAGCCCTTCCCCAGACAGCACGCCAAATACACATTACTAGACTTCAGCTAATTATATGTAAGTGTGAATTCGTGAAATATCCTTTACAATATTAAAGGGTTAGTTCACCCAAAAATTACAATTCTGTCATTAATTACTAACGACTTTATTCAATAATTCGTCTCCTCCGTGTCACCCTGGTGCCATTTTGGAGAATATCCACTGAATGCAAACAGCGTATGCTATTCTGTGTCAGCTGCGTCACGCGTATCCACAGACAGACTGACACAGAATAGCATATGATGTTTGTGTTCAGTGGATATTCTCCAAAATGGCACCAGGGTGACACGGAGGAAACGAATTGTTGAATAAAGTCTTTATTTTTGTTTTCTTTGGGTACAAAAAGTATTCTCGTAGCTTCGTAAAATCACGGTTGAACCCCTGATGTCACATGGATTAGTTTACCGATCTCCTTACTACGTTTCTGGACCTTGATCATGTTAATTACATTGCTGTCTATGGGAGGTCAGAGAGTAATTTGTGCCGAAGATGAACAGGCGGTATTAGGGTTTAGAACGACATGAGAGTGATGTAAGTAATTACTTTTTGGGTGAACTATCCCTTTAAGAGGCAGTAATAAAAGTGATTTTAATAATGCTTGTAGAGAAAGCAGGAAATTATCAGTGATATAGTTTTTGACACTTTATTTTATCTTAAAAATCCACAGTAAAACATATTTTCGAATGTAATATAACTGTATATCTTTTATTGTCTAATATTTATGTAGGTTTTAAAAGATTTTACTTGGGTGCTTTTAATAAAAAATCAGTGAAATATAGGTCTTTGTCAGCTTTTTGGCATATTTATTTAGGTTAAATTTGAGTTTTTACAAAGCTCATCGGTCTGAAAAAAACGAGGTATGCTGTGATTGGCCAGCTATCCAGTGCGTTGTGATTGGCCGAATACCTCAAGCGTGTGACTGAAATGTTATGCCCCTACCATACTGTGTGCAGTGTCCGGCGGAGCAACGAGACAAAAACATTAAAACCCATTATAAACGAGCCATTTGTTGCATCCAGTGGGGACATAATTATGGATTATAATGACTTATACTGTCTTTTTACACGTTGGGTTGCATCGTGCCACGTAAACATAAAACCATGTCTGCATTTGTGATCGGAGAAATGACAAACAATAAATAAGCGCTAAGCTACACTGCTCAAAACTCACGTTGAACTCAGTGCAAATCCTTGAAATGAAACGTACTACAGTCGGGAGGGGGGGGGGTTTTCAGAACAGCCGGCATTGAGTCTTACTCTCCAAGGAACAGTTTTTTCATAAAAATGCCCTGCACACATATGAATATTTGGGTTGAACTGTTCTGAACAGTGTTGTAAATACAACTTAACCACTGAATTTTAGTCGTGTCTTTTGGAAGGCCAAACAAAGTCTTTCGCTTTCACAACGAAACACACAGATCATACAAGGCGGGTGGCGGCCTAGAGTGAGCGGTGGCGGGCGGGCTTGAGAACGGTGCAGCCAGCGGATTCGACGAAGGAGCATCCGGAAGGCTTGCGGCAACCACATGTGACTACCCCAGGCTGGACTCCACTTCGTCCACGGTGAAAGCTGATACGGCAATCCACAGCGCAAAGTTGATGTATTCCCCTCAGTGACCAGCACGGATCAGCTCAAGGCATGACAAAGCAGATATCGTCCTCATTTGGAAGACCAAACAAAGTAGTTTCACTTCACAACGAAACAGCGCCTTCACGACATGGCAGCGGCGGCAACAATAATACAGCGAGAATATAAGTTACGCCTTCTTTCTTTGTGTGAACACTTGGGCGGTGTTATGCAAATCTTCCTACATTGTGACGTAGACATGTGGGTGGGTGTTTAAACGAGGCGTTAGGCGGGCATGGACGAGTCTAACTTATAAAGAATATATTTCTACTGTGTTGGGGTTTGGCAACTAGGGATCTTAATCATTCAAACGCTTGTAACACTCCAAAGAGAAAGGAAAACTTGAAAAGATCATATGACCCCTTCAATATTCAGTTTTAACCACACAATACTAAGTTTTAAACTTAAGAAGTTCAGAAATTAATATTTGATGGAATAACCCCGATTTTCAATTGCAGCTTTCATGCATCTTGGTATGGTCTCCACCAGTCTGTCACATTGCTGTTGGGTGACTTTAGGCCACTCCTGGTGCAAAAATTCAAGCAGCTGGCCATTGTTTGATCCGACATGTGCAGAGCAAAGGGAGCAAGTTTTATTCCAGGACAACCTTGTACTGCTTTGATTCATGTGCCTCACAAGAGTGGTCTTTATTTGTTAAAGACTATTAAGAGATGTTGTTGTTCTTGACATGGGGTCACAGGTAAAATTCTACATAAACTGTCACATGTTGTATTGTACCCCCATTACATTACCATATTCCAGAAGTAAATACTTTTATTGTATATAGTTTAAGGTAAATCTTTAAAGATTTTTCAACAAGAAAAACAGGATGCAATTACATTGTCAAAAACAACAGAACACATTATATTGTTACAAAAGATTTATATTTCAAACTTTTTTCAACTTAAATTTATCAAAGAATCCTGGAGAAAAATGTATCACAGTTTCACATAAGTTAGCTAAGAAAACTGTCTTTTTAAAACCTTAACATAAACCTTAACCTAACCTAACAATATTTCCAACCCCACACTGTAAATGAGTATACGATTAAGTGGATGGTGGACTGCTTTTTCTTATGTGATTGTGTTCACTAAATATCCCTTTTTAAAACATAAGGAACGTCTGAAGGCTAGTTTCTATCACCTCAAAACTGTTTTTTTTTTTTTTATAAACATACTGATCTTCTCTTTTAGGCAGTAGAGCACATGGAGCGGTTGAAAACCGTGTTGATAACACCTAGAATATCAAAATCAACTGCAGGCGGCAGATCCTTTTCCTATTTAACGCCCAAAACTCTGGAATATCCTACCTAACATTGTTCAGGAGGCAGACACACTCTGTCAGATTAAATCTAGATTAAAAGACCCATCTCTTTAACCTGGCATAAACATAATACACTATCACATTTCTATAATACAAATCCGTTAAATGATTGTTAGGCTGCATTAATTAGGACAACCGAAACCGGGAACACTCCCATAGCCCCCGATGTACTTGCTACATCGTGTTAGAAGAATGCAATCTACGTAAATTAGTCGTTTCTTCTTATCCGATGTCCCGTCGCCACAGATCCCATCTGTGTCCAGATCAGATGGCCACTGCAGTCACCCGGATCCAGTCCGTATCCAGCCCAGATGGTGGATCAGCACCCATTACCGCGGGAAGTAGGGGTGCTGAGGATGCTGCAGCACCCCCTGGAGTGTAGCCCACGGAAAATGGGGGTGCGGGGGGTGGTTGGAGGTCGGGGCGGGCGGGTTTGAGTGCGGTGTTAAAAATAAATGAATGAACAATAGGCTATGCAGAGGCGGACAAAGTACACAACTCCACTACTTGAGTGAAAGTACAGATACTACTGGTCAAATATTACTCCATTACAAGTAAAAAGTTGTAAAGACAGATTTTTACTAAGTAAAAGTACAGAAGTACTTGCTTTTAAAAGTAATTAAGTACCAAAAGTAAATTTCCTTTTTATGTCAATGCACTATTTTATTATTTTTGTATCTCTGAAGTAACTTACACCTACTGAATACACTGACTAGCTTGTAGTATATTTGGAATAAAGAGCTTTTAGAATGTTAAAAACCTATGGGGGAAAAAAAAAAAAACATAAATATTTAACAGCCCTACCCAGCCCCACAAAAGCAGGATGGTAGTGATCTTACACAGCTCTGGACACATCTATGTGTACCCATTCATCCACCTTTGAACAGAGTGGACAGTGAAATCCAGTAAATACAGAATGATAAGGAAGAAAAAAAAATCAAACCTGCTATAAAACCCAGCAACACAACTGTAGCTGTATAACTTTACAACAGCAACACTGCTTTAACAAAAAAGCAAAACAGCAAGACTTATTTGACATCAAAACAAAAACATTTAAAATGCCGTCTAATCGCTCTCGCAGTACTTTGATGTCACACACAGAACGGTCTGCAGTGCTGCTTCAATCAAACACCTTTTGTGTTTTATTAGGAGACGCACAACAGTTCTTCTGTGGCTTTATAGGTAATATTTTCACGTACACAATTTAGCAAAATCAGACAATATTGTGTCTAATATAAACCACAATATTAACTTCTTATTACGGAATTGTTGTAAATAAATATCACATTTGGAACGGATCTGTGCTCAAAAAATGCTGGGAAATCTCTTCTTGTTGCCCCAAGAGTGATTACTGATAAAATGTCTGAAGAAAGAAAGTCACGTTTTAGAGAAGAAAAAATCACCCACTGACTTTCAAAGATGCTAATGACTTTCTACTTCGAGGATCTTGATAGAAATGTAGTGGAGTGAAAAGTACAATATTTGTCTTTCAAATGTAGTGAAGTTAAAGTCATAAGTTTCCAGAAAAAATAATACTCAAATAAAGTACAGATACTCAAAAAGTGTACTTAAGTACAATCCTCAAGTAAATGTACTTAGTTACTGTCCGCCTCTGACAATATGTAATACAAAATAAATAATATTCATTTTATTAATTAGTATACTCATTAAAATTCATTGAAAAAAAGTAACCTAAGCCTACAATGACAAGAAGCAACGGTTAAATATGAGTTAAAAAAAAAGTTGAATCCAATTGACTGTGAAAGTCGTTTCAACTGATTAAACGTATTAAACTGACTTAAAAAAATCATTTGTTGCCATGATTTTTGGATTATATTATAACCTGTAACATGTCTGCCATTCCCAAATTAAGAATTAACAACAATTTCTACAGACAGCAGAGAAAGAGCGAGAGCGTCTAGCAGCAACAAATCTCGCATTCTCACATCTGTAGCGCTTAGTTTGATCTTTAACGTTAGGTCTTTCCTATTCTTGGAACAAAATTAATGCTTAGGGTTGATTCAGTATTACTCTTAATGAAAAACACACACACACAACATCAACAATGCTACAATGACAAAGTCGCTTATATTAAACATAAAACTTTTATGAACAGATAAGAACAAATAAGATCAGTGGCGTATCGTCTGGTTATGCAGGGCAGGTGCATATGGTCCCGGGCAGTTTGGGGGCAACGAGGGAACAAATAGAGCCCTGCACGGCCCTTGTCCAACAGCTTAATTATGTTGGATCAATTTAGACTTCTCAAACCAACACGACTTGCCTAAAATAAACAGACATAAAACACTTCATGCATTTCACAGTATTAATTTAAACATTTAACCTAGATAAATGAGCGCTGTTAGGTGCATATCCAATAGTTTGTGCGGAGAGTTGAAGCTAAAGCGCTCGGCAGGACATGGAGGCGCCAGCGCGAAAAAAAATCACTGCATTTTTTTATAACAGTGGAATCTTAAAAATATGCCGTCCTTTTTGCTCATAAAGGTAAGAGTAATACATTTCCTGAGTCTGTTCTTAAGTACACTTTTTGAGTATCTGTACTGTACTTGAGTATTATTTTTTCTGGGAAATTATGACTTTTAAACTTCACTACTTTTGAAAGACAAATATTGTACTTTTAACTCCACTACATTTCTATAAGGGTCTTAAAAAGTAGAAAGTCG
Source organism: Sinocyclocheilus anophthalmus (assembly GCA_018155175.1). Classification (NCBI taxonomy): domain Eukaryota; kingdom Metazoa; phylum Chordata; class Actinopteri; order Cypriniformes; family Cyprinidae; genus Sinocyclocheilus; species Sinocyclocheilus anophthalmus. The sequence continues at coordinate 406,641 of JADLZN010003000.1, forward strand.
TTACAATGTAGCAGCTTTGAAAGTCAGAGGGTGATTTTTTTTTTTTTTTCTTCTCTAAAACGTGACTTTCTTTTTTTTCAGACAGTTTATCAGCAATCACTCTTGTAGGGCTACATTAATTGATTTCCCAGCATTTTTTTTTTTAGCACTGACCAGTTCCAAATGTGATATGTATTTACAACAATTCCGTAATAAGAAGTTAATATTGTGGTATATTACTTATAAAGCCACAGAAGAACTGTTGTGCTTCTCCTAATAAAACACAATAAGTGTTGGACTTGAAGCAGCACTGAACAGACCGTTCTGTGGTATGTGATTGTGTGACAGCAAAGTACAGCAAGAGCGATTAGACAGCATTTAAAATGTTTCTTTACTTTTTTGTAAATATAATCTACAGTTGTGTGGCTCGGGGTTTAAAAGCAGGTTTGATTTTTTTTCCCTCCTCATCACTCTGTATTTACAGGATTTCACTGTCCACTCTGTTCAGATGTTGAATGGCTACACATAGATGTGTGCACGCACTGTCAAAGCTGTGTGAGATCACTACCATCCTAATTTTGTGGGGGTGGGTAGGGGTGTTAAAAATTATTTTTTGTTTTGTTTTTTTCCCCATAGGTTTTTAACATTCTAAAAGCTCTTTATTCCAAATATACTACAAGCTAGTCAGTGTATTCAGCAGGTGTAATGTATTCTAAGTTGCTTCAGAAGTATTGCAAGTATTATATACAACAATAAAACAGTGCATTGACATAAATAAGTCAAATTTACTTTTGGTACTAAGTACTTTTAAAAGCAAGTACTTCTGTACTTTTACTTAAGTAAAAATCTGTCTTTCCAACTTTTACTTGTAATGGAGTAATAATTGACCAGTAGTATCTGTACTTTCACTCAAATAATGGAGTTGAGTACTTTGTCCGCCTCTGGTAATGTACACATCATTAGATAGCGACGGGTATTACTTTTTTGTGTGCACTCACGATATCAACAAAACCTTGTGCTTTTGTAAAATAAGGAAAACAAACAGGATGCGCTTTCTGTCCTCTTGGTCTTGAGCAGGAGCACTTCACCGACATGATAAATATATCTATAGAATGCTTTAAATTACTATTTTAAAACGAAATAATTCAAATCGAAAACAAAAAATATTTCATTATGTATCCGTAATCAGTGCATTTCTCTCTAAGGCACATCCAATGAGGGGGGGGGGGGGGGTGCATGGATAGTCAAACATCGAATCAGAAAACATTTGTTTATTAACAAATAATTCAAATATCCCCTCACTATTTTTTGACTTTTTTTGTTTGTTTTTTATTTTATTATAATTTTTTGTTTGTTGTTTGTTTGTTTTTTGGGCTGATGTGCCAAAATTGTGTTTGCATTCAGTAGCCTATATGGCAGCATTTTTGTGCCATGTTTAAAAATAACTAAATAAATAAAATTAATGTCATAATATTTTAAGAATAAAGTTAAAATTAAGATAATAAAATCATGTTATATACTGTGAAAGTTCCACCCATAGGCCTACTCCTCCAAAAAAAAAAAACAGTATGTGGCATCCGTCATTCTTTGACTTTTTTTAAAAAATCTGGATTGATCGATTCATGAGACAGTTGTTTGTGTTAGTTGTTCTGATTGTTTAAACATGCATTCAAAATTCAGTATTTGTGCCTGCAAAAAAGAAGACAAATCATTGATCTATGCAGCTTGAAACTGAGGCGAATTCTCACTACAAAAATTAAACGAGCGTACATATTGCATATGGGCCCGGGGTGGAAATTGCCTACGCACTGAATACGAATGATGTTACGCGTGGTAACACAAATAAAAATGTAAGGTTTTGGTATTTTCCCCTACTTTAAATTGCATTGCTTATGGCTCATTATTTATAATCGAAAAAAACATTAAACTTTGAACTTTTATTAACAAAATAAATAAGGATATGTTTTACTAGTGTTTAACACAAATAAATAGCCTATGGATTTCCCCTCAGGCTACCTTAAAAAGTTCGTAGTTTGTGGTTTATTATCTTATTAATTAAAACACATCAGCCATGAAATAGTACAATGGCAAATTCGCATATATTAAACATCTACCTTGCATTGACAAAATTAATAAGATGGATATAGCCTTGTAACCCAAATAAATAAGGTATTTTCCCTTATTTAAAACGAATGCTTAGTTTGTGGTTCATTGTTATTTTTTAATGAAAACCCAGCAACAAAGACACTCACTTATAGGCTATTAAACGAATAAATGAAAGTTTTACTAACAAAAGTTGTGCTTTGGATCCGCCATCATATAGTGCCAGTCTTCCCGCATCACTCTTGTCACGTGACCCCCCGTTTTATTTCTCAGCCCCCCCCCCCCCCCCCCAGCTCAAATACGTTCCCGTATTTCGGCTATGTCAGCACCTAGAGATGACCTCGACAGCAATGAATGTCAGCGGAGACAAGGACAACTAGATGAGCCACAGATACAGATCCCCAGTGAGGACCTTGTCTCCTAGATGACCACCGGGACAAGACCACAGGAACCAGAGTACTCTGCACAGTGTGACATTGCTGCAGCCTGGAATTGAACTGCTGGTTTCGTCTGGCCAGAGGAGGACTGAGCCTGGTTTCTCCCAAGGATTTTTCTCCATTCTGTCACCGATGGAGTTTTGGTTCCTTGCCGCTGTGGCTTGCTTAGTTGGGGACACTTCATTTCCAGCGATATCGTCGACTTGATTGCACACATACTTTTTAAACTGAACTGAGCTGGATGATGACATCACTGAATTCAATAATGAACTGTCTTTAACTGAAAATTGGGTGTTTACTATTATCATTTTGCATTATTGACACAATATTTTCCTAATTAATGCTGTACAGTTGCTTTGACACAATCTGTATTGTTAAAAGTGCAATATAAATAAAGGTGATTTGACTTGACTTGACTTGAAAACACAGAAAACAGAGCCTCCAGTGCAGGCCAAAGGTCAGTGTAATTGTTTTACAATTTTCAAAGGCATTTGGGCCCATAATTTTCTATCATCGTATTTCTTTGTTTTTTGCGAATGCAGTACCTTCTGCAGCCTATGTCACAAGGTCACCAGTAAGACCTCCCCACACATTCTTAGCAGCTCAAGCTCTTCTCAGTGTCTGTAATGCGTTTGTCTGTTGTGTCAAATATTTCCATCCTCACATTCAAAAGGACCATTTACTGTCTCTTAGCAAAGACCTTGGCTTTCCTTGAAGCAATCAAACAAATTGTGGTGGTATTCTCAAACATAAAATATTGAGTTATGGTATCTCAAAACAGGCTGCTGAAGTATGTAAATGGTTAACAGAATTCTGTAGATAATTCTGTAATCACACTTCTGTCCACATTCTCTTATCAAAGGTGCAGGGATTGTACTTGAAACTGTGTTTAGATAAATTAACTGTGCTTTTATTGTTCTTGTAAATTTCTTGTCAGTCTTTGCACAAACATGGCCAAACCTCACAGGATAAATTTCTCTTTACATGCATTTGATATTCTACCTGGCCAACTTACACATTTCATGTCAAGTTAAATGCCCTATAATTCAGCATTCCTATTGCATGGCACTTCCAATGAAAAGAATATAGGATAGAATATAATATTTTTTGCTTTAGTTTCAGCTGAAAGTCAATCCTGGATTGAATTACAAGGGTCTTACATTACATTACATTGAATTACATTAAGTGTTTCTTAATGTTTTGATGAATTTCTGCTGCAACACCAGTGAAATATTTTAAGCTGGGTTTTTTTAAATTCGTTATGGTATCATGGTTTTCAACCAGTGTTCTGCTATAAACAATGTACATTTTATACAGAAATCCAATTCCAAGCATAAAATTGGTATGGATTGTTCTTTTTTTTGCTTGTTTGAGTATCCTTTGTGACTTTAAAAGTAAATGACTGTGCATTATGTTTCTCTACAATGTATTAAATTATCTTAGCTTCACCAATTATGTGCGGATGATTAGCACTTAATTTTCATTTTTAAACATAAAAAAATCATAAAATTTCACTTAAACCAGGATCTATTTTTTGCCGTAAGACTCTTTGAACCTTGACAGAAGGTAATCACCTGACTTAACAGGAGGATATTTATCTGATCCATCGCAGCATGAAATGATGGCCTCATCATCAGGTTGTACAAAGAAGGCCAAAGACTGACGTGTGCTGGAGTCACCTGCAGGGGGCAGCAAAACCCTGTGAACCTGAGGGTCAGAACAATAGAAAAGAATTAAACGAGCATTGCCTGCACTGCACAATTACATGAAGCATTAGTAAAGAAACTTACGGCAGACACATAGACATCACTGGTCCACCTTTGCATCAGGTCTGCTATGTTAATCAGAACTGTTCCAGGAATGCTGGGGGCTGAAATGAACTCTCCAGCCCGGTTCAGAACCTGAAGGAGAAGAATGCATCCAGATTCAGAATTACTATCCTAAATGATAAAGGAGCTCATTAATCTTTTCTCCTCTTGTCCTATGTTGGTGCTCACCTGCAGTCCACCCTCTGAGCTTTGGAAGACCAAAGTGATACTACCATAATCAGAGTGTTCACCACAGCGCAGCTGATTTTCCTTCACACATTTGCTGTTCACCGGAGGGTAGTACAGAGTCCGTAGAGTCGTTCCATTCACATCACCTTAAAACAACCCACATCATTAAGGTCTTGTAGATCTCCCAGCCATTGACTCACTGGGAGCAAGAAGAAGTGCATATAATTTTACTTACTTCCAATATGCTTATGTGCGCTGAGAAAGACCTCTGCTTCCAGGTTCAAACCAAGAGCCATCACTCTGAGCACTCTGAGAGAAAGTTCCTTACAGCACAGGTAAAATGATACGTGGACATCTCGAAAATCATCAACTCCTTCTGAAGGCCAATTCTGAACACATTGAGAGTGGAGGGTTATAAAGTCAGGCTTCCTTAAAGTATCTTAATGTTAATAACATTTAAAAAACAAACAAAACACAAATGTGCATATTAAAAAATACTTTATATTTTAAATATAAATACTTTTTTCCCATATGTACAGAGGCAGCCAAGGCTAGTTGTCATTTCAAAATTTTTTTTTCTAAATTATGTATAGGGGTGTGTGTGTGAAATGGGTGTTTGTGGTTCTATTTCATATTTCTATTTCAAATAAATACTGTTCTTTTGAACTTTCCAGTCATCAAATTCCTTAAAAATATTGGTTTCTACAAAATATTAATATTATGAAATGTACTACTGTTCACACATAGCAGTAAGAGAGAGAGGACAAGAAAGAGATATTTACGATATCCGAGCACAAAGATGCTGTATTAAACGCCTCCTTCAGATCACCGGGACATCGAGGATTCAAACTGTGAAATGACAGGATATAAAACCATTCAAATGTTTCTCCATCATTCGTGAATTTTTAGCAGTAATGCTTCTGAAGCTAGAAGAATCTGATATGCCTTTCCGTTCCTACAGAAATCCAGCCGTGGTTTCCATTACATGAGAAAGTGCCCCTGCTGAAAGGTTTCTTCATGCTTTCTGGCAAACAGAAGAACTTCTTTGAAGCACCCATGACTTTGTCCACCTGAAACAATTGACACAGAATAATAATAATAATAGCCAGCCACCTACAAACTAAGTAAACTTCTCGTAACAAACGAGTAAAAAATGACAAACCTCGTCCTGGTTTATGCCCGAGTTTTTCAGATAAACAAAGCCCACCTCAGTAAAGGCCTTTCTTAGTTCCTCACTTAACTTCTCCAAGTTAAGAACTGATACATTTGTCTTTTCCAGTTCGTACGCACTGAAATCTACGACAGGTATCTCCATACTGAGTTATTTTTCCTCGAGACAGCAAAACGACAAGGAATAAGTTTAAAATTCTTTCAGGAATTCTGTAGAAAATACAGAGGATCTTCGCTTCTCTTAATCAATGCAGCAAAGTCCGTTACTGAATAGTTGTTGAGCAATGCAGTCATAAAGTTCCACCAATGACTAACCAAACCATTGGAGAACAAAGATCATTGGATTTTGGCCTATTCAATACTCTCAGAGTTTACATGTCCCTATATAACTATCCTAATATACTAATTTGTAGTATGCACTGCAAGTTATATCATTTCCAATGGGTCAAAAATTCAAGTATGCTTTCTGAAAGCAATGCAAAAAAGTATTTGCATTTTTGAAACATATTAGTTGAATATGTCAATCTTACATTTGTTTGCAAACTGTGTGAAGAAAACAATATTATGTACAGTGTGTACACATCTCTCTCAAATTCAGCATTTTTACTAAATTTAGCAAACATTCAAGTGTTAATGAATATATTTTGTACACAAGTAATGCACCTCAAGATTATCATTTATTTTACAGATGGCTTCTGAAATTAGCTTTAACAGAAAAACATGAGGTCTACACCATGGTTAAAAGAAAAAAACAACAATGTACAACTTTATTTTGTTTGTTCACTGAAAATACCTGCAGAGCCAGAGTCTTGCCAAAAAATGTTAAAACAATTGTCTCTAAAATTCTTACTGAAAATTATATTTTCATTAGGACTTATGTCTTGAATAAATCTATTGTCCAGAGAAACAAGACGACACAAATACATTTCAAAAAATTTCATTTTAAAGTCCATTTCTTTTATGGGTTCTTTCTAAATTTGCTCTTTTTGTCCTTATTTTTCTTCATATTCTTGCTTTGCCATTGTTCTTTCTGATTCATGCCTTCCAGTTTTCTTTTCTTGTCACTAAGGAGGAAAACAAGATCAAAGTTCATAGCAGTTCATGATTCCAGACAAAACCCACCCAAGCTGCTTATAACTCTGCTTGCCTTTTTATGCTAACAATAGCAGTATGTCCTGCTTTCTTCAACACTTGGTCCCATTCCTCATCATCTCCTTGAATCATGTACCTTTATAAAAACATTCAGAATGGAAAGAGGGGGTCAACAACATAACATTTTACATCTACCTAAAGTGGTCATCACCTCTAAAGCTCAGAGAAGTGACAGTGAAGTGACATGTGGCCAAGTATGGTGACCCATACTTGGAATTAGTGCTCTGCATTTAACCCATCCAAAGTGCGCACACACAGCAGTGAACACACACACACCGCGAACACACACCCGGAGTAGTGGGCAGCCATTTTTTGCTGCGGCGCCCGGGGAGCAGTTGGGGGTTCGGTGCCTTGCTCAAGGGCACCTCAGTCGTAGTACTGAAGGTGGGTGAGAGCGCTGTACATTCACTCCCCCCCCCTACAATCCCTGCCGGTACGAGACTCGAACCCGGAACCTTTTGGGTTACGAGTCCGACTCTCTAACCATTAGGCCACGACTTCCCCCAAAGGGTGGAAACAGTAATGCAAAACTAAAACATTATAGTTATAAAATCTCGGGAGTTAAAAAAAGACCTTGTTAAATAAATGTAGTTTGGACTATTACTCCGGGAATACTCACTCTGAAAGATTCATGTCTTTAATCTTCTCCATGTCCTTTTTTTGTTTCTCTTGGAACTCTTTGGCTGCATCATTCTAGGGGACAAAATACAATATTAATATACCTTGTTACAAAAATGTGTTACTTCAAATAAATGCTGTTCTTTTGAATTTTCTACTCATCGAAAAATCCTGAAAAAAGCTTTTACAAAAGAGCAGCACTTTCAACACTGGTAATAATAAGAAATGTTTCTTGAGCTCCAAATCAGCATATTTATGCAAAAGCATATTTGCTTTTTTTAATATATTAAAATAAAAAAAATAGTAAAATTGTTAAAGTTGTAAAAATATTTTGCAGTACCACCGTTGAATGTCTTTTTCCATCATATAAATGCAGCCTTTGTTAGCATTAGAGAGTTCTTTCAAAAACATTTAAAAACCTTTCCGAAAAATACAGTCTTACTGGCATGAAGTGGCAGCTGAAATTGGGAAAATATTAGGGGAGGAGTTGGATTTTTCATTCATTATGCTGTACCTAGGAAAAATTCCTAAAACAGTTCTAAACAGTGACAAATACTTATTAAAATACTTTTAGCAAGCAGTAGGAAAGCCATAACTCGTAAGTGGTTGCAGGTTGACCCCCCAACAAGGGATCAGTGGTTAGGGATTGTAAATGAAATATACTGTATGGAGAGACTTACATTTACTGTTAGACTTAATTTGGAAAAATGTATTAAGTACTGGGATAAATGGATTGTGTACACACACCATTGAGGATAAGTATAATAATATACTCCAAAGAATGTATGGAAATTGTATTGTCTTGACTTTGTAACACCCATGATGACCTTTTGTTCCTTGTTCTCAATAAAAAATAAAAAAAAAACCTTTCCGACCCCAAACTTTTGAATTATATAGAGTATCTATATGTGATCCTGGACCACAAAACCAGTCATAAGGGTACATTTTTTGAAATTGAGATTTATAAATCATATGAAATCTGAATAAATAAGCTTTCCATTGAGAGACAAAAAATCTAAATATTGCGAAAATCACCTTCAAAGCTGTCCAAATGAAGTCCTTAGTAATGCATAATACTAATCAAAAATTTAATTGTAAAATATTTATGTAGGAAATTTACAAATTATCTTCTTGGAACAAGATCTTTACTTAAAGTAAAAAATGAAAATTAGCCTGATGTGTTTTACTCACCCTCAACACATCCTAGGTGTATATGACTTTCTTCTTTCAGATGAATCCAATCAGAGTTATATTAAAAATTGTCCTGGCTATTCCAAGCGTTATCATTGCAGTGGGTGGGTGTTTCTGTTGAACAGTCCACAAGACGTTAAATAAAGTGCGCGCATCCGTAATAAAACATCCCTCATATGGCTCCGGGGCATGGATAAAGGCCTCCTGTAGCAAATCCATACGTTTTTGTTAGAAAAATATCCATATTTCAAACGTAATAAACACTTTTCTCTTACTTCTGCTGACTGTCATACGCAGAAGCCATTAGATATGCTAGTCTCACGAGTTTGTTTACAGGAGCAAAGGAAGCAAAGTTTCCTTTCTTTACCTCCTGGCTTATATCGAAATCCTCCAACATATTTCTTTATAAATCCTCGTTTTGTGCTTCTAATTCATGACCGGCATTGTTTTGTCTTTCCGCGTTCTCAACATCACGCAACTCTACGCCTACGTCATCCGCCGGAACGCTTTCGGGTACCACATTTAAGATAGTATGAAAAGTTTATTACATTTGAAATATGGATATTTTTCTAACAACAACGCATGGATTTGGAGCCGTGTGAGGCACGTTTTATTAAGGATGCGTGGGCTTTTTTATTGACATTTTTTTGGACTGTTGCCAGAAACACCCGCCAACTGGCAATGATTAAGCTTAGAATCCCAGGGCAATTTTTAATATAACTCAGATTGAATTTGTCTGAAAGAAGAACGTCATATACACCTAGGATGGCTTGAGGTGATAAATAACTGCTATTTTCATTTTGGGTGAACTCACCTTTTAATACCTAATTTGGCTGCACGATAAATCGAAATGAAATCGCGAATCGACAGAAGCTGCGATTGTCATGCGTATCTGTCAGTGAAGCACGGTTCTGTGATCAACAGTAAATATCCATCCGAAGGCCAGAGGGCACTCTCACGCTGAAACTCCAAATACGCCTCGAATAGAAATCCAGGAAATGCCTATCGCTGCAGCTGAATAAACTGAAGATTCAACTGCTTTCATTGATTCTATTGATTTTAACTGCTTTTATGACTAATAAACACACGATTATGACAATGATATGGTTTATCTGAGTTATTATTATTATAATTTTCATTAAAATAAAGTATATTTATAATGCAATGCCTTTATCACTGCTTAAATACTATGAAATATGTTGTGTGCCTTATTCTGTGTATAAAGCCACATCATCTCACAGAAGGATTTATTTCAAACACTCGACTGACGTTATGAAGTGAGTTTGGAGTAAAAATATTTGATCAAATGTGGTATTTTCACATGCTTTCAGATGGAGCAGCATTTACTTCACAGAGCCGTAGTTCACTGAGAAGCTATGCAAACAGCTGTCATTATCGCTAACGATTTCATAATCACGCAATAAAATCGTCAATCGTGCAAAACATCTTTTTTTTTTTTTTTGCGTAACTTGTCAGTGAACTACGGCTCTGTGTAGTAAATTCTGCTCCATCTGAAAGCACGTGATGAGGATTTCCTGCTGATTACAGAACCGGCCTTACTAACAAAATGCGCATGACAATCGCATTCGTTTAATCGTTCAGTTCTAATCCTAATGATTTTTGGCACAAAAGAAAAATCAATAATTTTGATGCATACAATGTATTTTTGGCTATTGTTACAAATATACCTGTGCTACTTAAGACTGGTTTTGTGGTCCAGGGTGGCATATTTAAAAAAAAAAATCTAGTCTCATACCAGATCGTCATTTAGTGTCTGCACAGTTGGTTCCATGCTTATATCTTTGGTGGCCACCATCTCTGCTTCAACCGCATTCTCCTGAAGAATGTTGAAGAACTGCAGAAGAGATAAAAATGAACAGTAGCTACACACTGAAACAACAATTCATACTTGAAGAGGTAGAGGAGTAGATCTACGCAGTATATTTCTCACTCCTTCAAGTGGCAGTGGTCTGATAAGAAGGTTCAGTGCTAATCCTTGTGTGTTGCTTTAATCAGTGTGTGTATAAGAGACAAAGACAGAGTGCGTGGACTCACCTGCACCACTTTACGGATGACACGGTTGAACAGGCCCATAAGCTGAGAACCAGGCAGCTCAATCTCCTTCTCCAGCTCATCTATACTCTTGTGTTGAAGCCCGATTCCTAACAGTAGAGCCTGAAAAAAGAATTGATTGTTTTATACACATGCCTGAACACACACCAGAGATGGAAATTCGGTCAGCTTAAACTAAATAACTTATACTTCTTATACTTAAAAGCATACTAAGCAGACTTACACACTGGGCAACAGAAAGTGTGATGTCTCCCAGTTGTTTGAGGAAATACAAGCGTGCAACAACAGGGATCATGTCCATGATGAGATGATAGTCCACCATGTTTCTTGAATACATTTCCAGACGCTTCAGGTCATATGGAGTGAATGTGGCCGCTAACTCTGCACTGGTGAGTGCTGAAGATACACAGACACATGAAAAGTCATCTTAAAACCAACAGAACACATACAACATTTACTTTATTGAGGTGCAAATGTGGGCCTGTACCTGCTGGGCTGTCGTCCTTAGCGTTCTTGTTCTGCAGTATATTGAGGGCCAGGGTTGGGCTAAAATTGCTGAATTGGAAGGATAGCAGGGAGAGGAACCTCCGCCGGAAATCTGTCCAACACAAGAAAAGTTAGTCTTTTGAAAGGATTATATCCATTAATACATGGCTTTCTGGAATACTTGATTCTCATAGGTCAATTGCTGCATTCCTACTATATTATGAGAGACTGGGCATACTCACCCTTCCAAAAAGCCGAGAGCCACTGGTTCTGCTCTGTTGACTCCTCAGCATTGAGCTCCTTCAGCATAATGCAGGAGTGCTCTCCCGTCAGGTCATTCTACAGGTCACGATATAAGAATTGTACTTGTTACATAGTTACAAAATATGACAATAAAAAAAATAAATACTGCATCCTTACCGGAGTCTGTCTTAAATAAACGGGCACAAAACCAGCCTTTTTCCAGAATCTGGATGGGAAAGAAAGCAAGAGATATTTAGGAGTTACTAACATGCTTTGTGATAGTGCTGCAGTATAAATATCACTGTAAAACATGCTTGCATGAAGCAACTTACTTGAGTAGTTGAGGAGTGAGACCATAAGACACCCCGAGGTAGTCCAGCCTCTCGGCTCTCCTCTCATTCAGCTTCAACAGCAGCGGTGGCAGGTCTTTCCTGGGAGACACCACCTCCTCCAGAAGACTGACAGCCTGCACATGAATGAAAAAGAAGCGAAAGATATACTCTCAGAATACATACTTCAATGATTCTTATTCATTAAGACCTTTTGTCCAGATAATATGCTACTTTATCAGGTGGCATTTATAACCACTAAAACGCATGAAGGATGATTTAAAATCTTGAATTTAGTTACGTCCAGAGCCGTAAGGTTCTGTTGTGTCAAACTGTGCTTTGTTTTTTTCTCTCTCTCTCCCCGCAGAATCAGTATCCCCACCTGAGGTTAATTAGAGCTCTGCTGCGATTGGGTGATGGGAGGGGAGAGGAAAGAGAGTATTTAAACTACAGCTACCCTCAGACCAGTAGTTGGTGGTGGCTAGATGGTGTGCGGCGGCTGAGGGCTTGTCCTCTCCTCCAGACTTATTATTGTGAAGCCTTTGGTGATTTGTTGTATCTTTCTCTCAATTGTGTTGAGACTGTAGAGTTTTGATTAAATCTATGAGACTTTTCTAAGAGAGAAGTGAGTGTTAATTTGAGTTGCCCATTGTAAATACTGAACTAGCTTTATTTTATATCTTTTGTTTTGGGTTTAGTAGGAAGGTGGGTGCCATTTTGTTTTACAAGACCTATTTTCTCCTGGTTATGTTAGTTTAGGGAGTTAGTTTAATCTGCTGTGTTTTGTTTTTCTTTTCTTTGTAGCTTTGGTAGTTGGTTATAAAAGAGTTAGTTTCATTATGTTTGTTATTTTGGCCTTGCCCCCTTCTGAAGTTAATACCCTTTTGTTATTTCTTTGTTCAGAATTATGTAACTTTTTGCTGCATTTGACTGTGGTTGTTTGGGTTATTGTAGCCATTCTGGGCCTACAGACAGCGTTTTCTCTGCCATCGCAGTCGCTCACCACCAACCATTTTATTTCTGTTGCAGTCTTCCCTAGACTAATTTAGACCGTAACAAATTTCTAAACTTATTGTACACAATGCTGCCACAGAGGGCTAATTTTGTACTGGCTTTCTACAAAAAGGTCAAACTAAGGGTAGCATATCAATTTGAATCAATTTTGCATATAATCATCACATCAAAAAGCCAGGAAAGTTGTTTTTCAAAGAAATGAATACTTTTCTTTGGCAAAGATGAGCGAAATTGATCAAAGGTGACAGTAAATTCAAACGTATGCTGTAATGGCTTCAATAATTCATTCTTGTGATCAGCTTTGCCCATCACAGAAATAAATGACATTTTAAAATATATTTTAAATGGCAATAAAAACTAAATGCAGCCTTCATGAACATAAGAGAAATGTTCTAAAATGGCATCAAAATGTTTAATGTAATTAGTAAAATACAGTAAAATTCCAGTTAAATATAATCAAGCAATGTTTCCTACACCTATTTTCAATATATGAACGAATTATTTAATATTTTTCACTTAAATCGACCAATATAACAATGCAATACAGCTATATTTACCTACATAAATAATTACACTACCCACAGAAATACTAAAACGTTTTAATATATGAAAAATGCCACACAGAATTCCATGAACATTACCTCGCTGCTCACAGATGTGATTGTGCTTGTTGTTGTCTGTTCTTGCTCATCCAGAAGAGAAAACTGACCGTCATAATATTGCTGTAGAAGTTGCAACGTACGGCTCCCGTAACCCATCTAAAGAGTGGCACAATAAATCACAGATGGGCAATGACATAACTAGTCAAACATGGCAATAATGCAGCAACTTGTATATGTAAGCTTTTCACTGATTGTATACAAACTGAGGAGAAGGAGAGGTAATTTACCCCCTGATAATCAGGATTCACTGCAATACGGACGATCCGGCCCCCAGAGAGGCTTCCAAACTCAGGGACTTGAAACTAAATGCAAAACACAAGAGCATCAGAATAATTTCAGATTCACTCTTTGTAACATTTATTTGACAGTGTGGCATAAATAATCGACATACACTACTGTTCAAAGGTACGTTTTGAGCAGTTGCGCTGCTTAACATTTTTGTGGTAACCGTCATACAATTTTTCAGGATTCTATGATGAATAGAAAGTTCAAAAGATCACCATTTACTTTAAATAGAATATTTGTAACATTATCTTCCTGTCCAGTTTTAATCGATTTAAGGGGGGTTCCCCCCTACTATATGCTTTTTCAACTTTAGTTAGTCTGTAATGTTGCTGTTTGAGCATAAAAAAGATCTGCAAAGTTACAAAGCTTAAAGTCCACTTTAAAAGGAGATATTTCATTTAACAGAAATCGCTTTTCATAAACTACAACGAACGACTCGTTTGGACTACAACGCATATAATTTCCGGGATTTGTGATATCACAAATATTGACGAATGGGACGAGACCTGGTTGAGCTGCACTAGAGAAGGCAACGAGTGTTATCACTATGTCAGAGACACGCTAGCTTTCCCAAGACAGACGAACTTAGAGTGGTTACAATTATCCGGGTTTAAATCGCACTCAAATTGATTTGATTTTGATGCAATATTTACACTGAAGCTCACAGGCGGCTATGGTAAGGGGCGTGACATTTCCCGACCAGGCGCCGAGTGGTGCCAATCACAACACACACTGGCCCAGGTAAACAATCACAGCACATTTCGTATTTCAGAAGGCGGGCCTTCGTTTGATACAGGAACTATTCAAGCCGTTCATGCCAGACTGGGGAGAGAGGTGTTGTAATAATGTAAAATATGTGAAAAATAATGTGTTTTTCGAACAACCTAGTATGAGAGCCTGTTCTAGTACACCCCCAAAACAAAATCAAGACTCTGTAAAAGAGCATAAATGTAGTTTAACCTGTAGTGCAGTTTCAACTTAAATTAGGATTTGTTACCTGTTCGGAAACGGTCCACGGAATGAGGTCACCCGAAGCTTTCTTCCCTCTGGACAAGCTGTTGAGGACGGACTGGCGGGAGATGTCTCCTTCCAGACACACCTGTAACATGAAAACACAGGCTTCACTGCACAGTTCTTTCATTACAACAACTTCAATTTAGATGAAAGAGTATTGGAATTAAGTAACTTTGGACACACCTGGACAACTGCTAAGACCTCTGGGAGTGAATTCTGTGTGGGTGGAACAGGGGCCAGCAGGCAAAAGAGATGGTGGGCAGGAGCATCCGAGAGCATCTGAAGGTCATTGGGTGAATTCTGAGGAGATCGAGTCAATATCAGTCTGATGATAGAGTTTGTGACATAATGCTCTGATACAGTGGTTCTCAACCAGGCACCCAGGTCCCACTAGAGGGCCTCGGCAAACTTTCAAGGGGGTCACAAGATGACTAAAAAGTATTCGAATTAAAAACCAAATTAAATACTCCCCAAATAACTATTGTTTTCAATTGTTATTTAAACTTCTGAAATCACAAATAATTTGAGGATAATTAAATGTATCAGTTCTCCCAGTCTTTTTAAAAATTAAGACAAAAAAAATGGGAAATAGCATTTACTGGGATAGGCTTTTAGTATCCACTGCTATAACGCTATAATAGATATTCATTCACCTTGTAATGCGATGCAACGTAAAGTGCCATAAGACGCTGGAGGAAAGCCTCAGAAGCTTTATGATAACAAAACAATGTGTCTCGATTCACATAATATCTGGAATAAGGGATTAAAGAAATCTTATGTCTAGAAGGTAGATGAGAGAGAGTGTTGTGTTATTTTGAGATATTAGGTATGTGTTTATATGCATGGTGGTGGTGATGAGAGTAGATAAAATCATACGCAAGACAAGCTAGAATATGGAAGCCCATTTCTGCCACATGCCTTGGTAAGTCATATTTACGAGACGTTATAATTCTGTAAATTAAAATGTAAGCCATCATTATGACATAAAACACTGAAATTCTGCCAAAAGAAACAAAACTGAGATAAGTCATAATTATTATGTAAAAAGGTCAAAATTGTCGAGTCATAATTACGAGTCAAAATTATTAATTAAAAACTGAATTATGACAGTCATAATTATGAGTCATTTGAAACTTCAAAAAAAAAAGTATGCTTTTAAATCTCATAATTCCAATTTTTTAAACTTATAATGACTTGGTATATCATAGTTTTGACTTTTTATCTCATAATTATGACTGTCACAATTTTGACTTGATCTCATAATTACAACTTTTTGTCTCATAATTATGGTTTAACAGAGCATGTAGCAGAAACAGTCTTCCTTTTTGTCGAATCAGCATGATGTTAGAATGAACAAAAATCCATTGCTGAATGTAGAGTTTTTTTTTAGAGGATACAGGTCGCATGTCTGGGGTAAAGGGCAGCCGGAAATGATGCGTGGTACACTCAGGCAGTCCAAACACAGCAGATCATTCAGCCATTTCTCCACAGGGTCCCCCTGGCCATAGCGGATAGACTCATGGAGGGTCACCTCATGAAGGGTTCGTGCTGCAGAGCAGGTAAGGTGTGGTTTACACATGATTATACACATCAAGTTCTTATTTTTTCATATTTCTAAATCTCTTGCTGCAAGTAAAGAGGTATTATATTTCACCTGCTGCCAGTCTGGCTGTGCTGGTGTTTCTGTTCTCAGCCGAGAGGTTCAGCTGGCTGTCTGCACTCTGCTGCCTTAACTGCTGAATCAGCTTAAGAGACAGAGAGCGACCGGTGCCCTCGTACCTGCATGGTGACACCAGGATTACTGCATTGTTATTATACCATTGTAAAAAAAACTAAAAGCTCTTCAAATGCCGACCCGTTGATCGTAGATGCCATAAACACAAGGTAAGGACCCAGTAGTTTCTTCACTAAAGGCAGTGGGATCGCAGCAGCCTCGTCGATGACTAGCAGCTCTGCCTGGCCTAACTTCACCGCATCAGCAGGATGAATGTACTGCAGATTAAAACAGATCCGGACTATCAGCACTATCGACATGAAAAATGGATGTCTCATGATAATTGTCTTAGATTGTAGTGAATTGATTCCCAATTGCACTACAGGAACAGGTTTGTTCCCTGTGACTACACTTTCACTGCTATTAATTTTATAATAACCAAAGAAAGTACACCTCTCAACAATCGTTCGATTTCTTGTAACATATTTTTTTTCCTTATTTACGGTGTTTCTATCAGGATTATTTCTTTCCCTTTTTCCTTCTTCTTTCTATTTCCCTTATTTTCCTCTATATTAATTTTAAAAACGGCCAGGAGGCCTTTTATTTTTTATTTTTTAATCTGTGTTTTTGTTCTGTCACTGTCACTCTGTTACACTGTGGAAGCTTCTGACACGAAAACAAATTCCTCGTATGTGTAAACATACCTGGCAATAAAAGCTCATTATGATTCTGATTCATTTCCATTCTGATTCGGAAAGTAACAAGACGATTTAAAACAAATATTTACAAAAAAAAAAAAGAAAAATTATGGAAAAGAAATGCAGAGATGGAGGTCAGTATACCTGAATGGTCTGGCGATGTTCCTTGAAGATGTTAACGCGAATCACAGCTTTGTTAAACTCTGGGTTCAGCGACTGGATTATTTCGTAGTCCAGATGTTCCTAGAATTTACATAAAAATCTGGTTTAAAGTATGTTCCGAAATATTAAAGGAACGATTAGGGTTTCACTTATTTAACTCAAATTTCAACCAGGGTTATTATAGTTAAATACAAATAAAACTATTAGATGAAACAAAATTAATATAAAAAAGTTAACGGAATTAAAATAAAAGATTAAAACGTAAATGTTATTTCAGTTAGTTGCCAACGCAACATTTCTTATTTTCATGTAGTTTAAGTTGAAGTACTAAAATTAATAAAAATGAAATAAAAATGAATAAATACTAGAGACATAACTAATTAAGAATTACTAAAACTTGATCTAAAATCAACATCTATTCCAAATAATAATAAAAACTGCAATAGTATATTGACACAAAAATAACACTGGGTTTGACTCATTGTGTTAAAGTAACACACTCTTAAAGTCCAGTTGTGAATACATCATATCTATCCTTATGTCCAGTGATGATTACCTGATACTGGAGAGCGTCAAAACCTTTAAAAATGAACTCAAACAGCGTGTGCAGATTGTCTGGGCTCGGTGATGTGACAAAGATATTTGAATAGCTAAGAAGAGAAGTACAACACAGACACAATAAGTTATTTATTAGCATAAATTGCAGTCAGGATGCAAGCATAACAAGAAAAATTATTATTCATAACACCCTACTACATACCCAAATGCGACAGCTCCGGCTACAGCCAATCCCAGTGCAGCAGATTTGCCTCGACCGCGGGCAGCAGTAAGAGCTACAGTGCTCCGCAAGGTCTTCTCTGAAATAGCCTCAATGAATTTCAGCACTGCTTTGGCCTAAAGACATAAACACAGACAAAATAAATTATGAAGTTGGGCCATATGAAACCAATTTACATCAAGATTTCTGAGGTATTTTGATTATACCTGGTCCATAGTTTTACAGCTGTCCACTAGAACACCAACTGGCTGTGTGTCCTGTAAAGACTCCTTTAGGTCCTTCAGCTCTTGCTCCCTTGGAGACAGTCCATCATCCTGTTGGCAAATACAAAGATTATGGAATTCATATGAGCTAATTAAAAAAACAAAACAGTGTTCAGTTATAAACAAGGCTCACCTGTGTCTTTGGGGGGACAGGTTTGATGTTGGTAATGTGAGTGGAGATTGGCAGAATGCTAAGCTGGTCATCAATCACAACACATGTCTTACAGGAGGCGAGAGACAGGATGAATCTGGGGAAAATAAGACTAGTATCATTTTTAGATTCATTTTTTTCTTACAGGACAGATTAGGGCTGAAGGATCTAAATAAAATCACAATCATGTGGATCGTGTGTCGCAGAATCTGCTTGGAGTTTGGGTCACTCATATCATGCATTTGAGAATGCAACCTGTTGTTAACAAAGAAGCTTTAAAGGCTCCCTGTGGTTGTCTATGAAAATAAAAGTTTGGAATTTAAAAGAAATTAAGACTTAAATATTAGTATTGTAATTTTACAGTTGTCCTTTAAAATAACTCTTTTTTTTTTTTGACTGTGAATATCTAGCATCGAATTAATTAACATTTTCGGTTAATGTTTTTATGTTTTTTTTTGATACATTACTTCAAAATAAAAAAATAATAAAATGAAATTATTTTATTTTGATATATCAATCTCTCAAAATTATTTGGTGCCTCAAACTTTGTCAGTTTCACACACATCATCATATAACCCACAGCAAACCTACAGCTCTTAAAAAATTCATTTTAAAACACAATCACATATATATTTATATGTATCTGCATTTTGTAGAAAAAAAATGTATTGCGGTATATATATATTTTTTTCTACAAAATGCAGATACATATAAATATATAAATAAATAACAGATACATAAATATAAATATGTCGAAAGACTGACCTTTCATCGGAAACACTCACACCCCAACTCTTTGACAGCCTCTGTCCTATATCGAGAATGAACATCCTGGAAGAAAACATGCATTAATGATTTAATATAATAATTCATATTCACACAAATAACCAAATTAATATTGGTATACAAACACTTAAGAGGCCATATACCATTGCCATTGTGTACAGCTGCTTCAGTGAGTTCACAGTCCTCAGAAGAATGACCACAATGCCTCCACCTTCCACAGTCTCAATGGTCCGAGCCAAGAGGTTGGGAGTGAGAGCTTCAAAGTCCTATAACAGAAAGTGAGAATAAAGAACTTGTCAAACACACTCAAAAAATACCAAGTCCTACTAGTAGTCATACATATATGTACAACACATCCCGATTTGTCAATATTCAGGCAAATGTTCCATCATTGTCTGCAAAACTCTATGAAATATTAAGCCCCAGGGGAACGATCCATGACACCAAGGCATCCAGCACTATTTATACAGGTGAAAACAGCCGGTTAGGGACGACAAAGTCGAACAACAATGACCCGGCATTGATCAGTGACACTGTCATAGTGAGTAGACACGGGAGGTAAATGCGATATGTGTATAACATGTCTGAAAAACTGAATTATATGTCATGAGAAGCTAGGCAGGCATGTACCACCAAGTGAATGGGCAAACCCTTGGCCCGACCCAGGTGCCACTTGCCTAGCACAGATTGTTGGCGCGTGCGCCGGGCAGCGGGGGGTGGGGCCCGGCCCCCCCGCTCAAAATGGCCCAGCCGTCTCGGGGACACGTCGTATGGATGTCAGACGGATATTGCGATATTTGACTCAGCAAGGGGCCACCCGTCTGGCGGCGGAAAACACTCTGTGAAGGGTGTCATGTAGGTAACGGGGACTGGCCCGAAGCCCTTTGAGCACTGTGGACAAATCCACGCATGAGGGGGTCGTCGAAGCAAGGTGCCTTTACAATATGCCGCGGGCCCGGAGAAAGTGGGGGGGGGGCAGCAGCCGAGAGCGAGATAGGGAGGGGGGTGGGGCGGGGATAAAGGTGGAAAAAAGAAGGGCAGGGAAAGGAATCATGGGTAGGGTAGATAGATTTGTTACATAGAAACCTCGCGATCTCGATAGACCATGCACAGCATGTGGGTTGTCCACATTGGAGGGTCGTAACACTGTGATCAACTGAAAGTCAGGAAGGGTGACATGATGAAGCATACTACTGCTGCACCCACCTGTCAAATACATATTGCGGATGGGGACTTCAGACCGCACAGGACAAAATCGTCACTATATGAAAACTTATTATTCCCGTCAGTACCACACATGTTCTACTCGAATGTAGAGATAGCAGCCTTCAACTGGCACAGCTGGGGATCTCCACCCGGAGGGAGTGCCTTAGGGAAGTTTCCCAGTGCATGTCAAAAGTGAAGATGTAAAACCGCATATCCTGCACGTAGCTTGCAAGACATGATAGCGGTTTCAGTATGGTGGGTTGTATATAATATTAAAGTATATTGTGACAGCTAAACATTCATGACCCAGGAAGTGGCCTGGACAGTCCACGTTTGACTCCTTCACAAGTGATACAATCAATAGCTGTCGTACGGTACAACTAGTTATCATAGATAATCGCGCACTGAGCTAAAACTAACTCACAGGTCCTGTCTGAGAAGTGTGTCATTGGTATTACCTGAAGAACACACATGCCATAGGTGTTTCCCAGGATCTTGTGCGTTTCATTGTAGTAGCAGTATCGGATGTTGGTTGCAGCAATGAAAAGCTCAAAAGGATCATCCTGGTTTAGGTTCAGCGTGCCTGTTTTGATCTTCTTCTGCAGCTGTCGCATCCTCTTCTTTCGATTACTATAAAACAACAGATTCATTTCTATCAGGGTTCCCGCAATTGTACACACAGCACACAATTTGAACCAAGTGAATAAAAATAGAAGGTCTAATTAGATGAATAAGGGTCCGTCATCGAAGAAGTCTGTGATCAGTTAACATTGTTTGGGGAGCTACTATAAAATGTTCATAGTACCTGCTGAAGCTAAGCTCCTTTTTGTAGCACCATAACACTGATGGCCGGGCTCTGACTGTTGCTTTAGACAGCATGTGATGCAAAACGACCACCTGGATGAACAACGCACATTGCACATATGACTGAGGCTTAGCAAACGAACTTACTGTATTACAATGTTGTTAAAAACAGTTATGCTTTACCTGATCTCTGCCACGATCACCAACTATAACGAACATAGATCGATGGTGTTGCGCGAACCCGTTCTCTATCTGGACACGAATGCGATTGTCCACCTTCTTCCGAAAAGTTGCCATTGCTTCCCAACTGCACCCTGTCACCACGAACATAAAGTCAGCTTTACATATGAAATGCATGAAGTGAAATGAAGTAAACACTGTGGTGCGTGATAGCATACTTTAAACACTTTTTACATACTAGCGTTCAGACAAAACTATGTTTATTTTAAACATGTTAATTCATATCACAAGCCATACCTCAAGTGTTCTACCGATAAAGAAAAATACGCTGTTGAAGTCTTAATTACAAGTTCTGAGCAATAAAACGTCGCCTCATTTACAGTATACCATCACGCTCATACATTCACGTGGTAATCCTCGGCGGAAAGACCCCGGTTTGATGGACCCCAAAACAGACATATTAGCTATCCATGATAGCGCCTGTTCAGAATGACCAAATAATAACGCGCTTATTTTTATGTAATAAAATAGGATTGCGGTTGACATGAGCTAAAAAGATTTTAAGTTTGCATTCATCATACGTAAACCGCGTTTTTTTTTTGTAGTAAGTTGCTATATAGTGTTGTCAGATTAGTCAAGGCGGTAAACTTGTATCATTGTGGGAGTGGTAGTCTTTCTGTAGAAACGTAATTGCGTCACATTGGACCTCTATGAAACAAATTCAAACTTTTAAAACTTTTTTTTATATATATAGATTTGTGCCGTGTTGTCCACACAGTGTGCATATTGTGTAGTCATTTTACTGTGACTATTTCTTTTTTTTTTATTGTAATTGTTGCATTCAAAATGTGAGTGCACAAGTTTCATGAAAATAAGTTTCCTTTTAAGTCTTTTTCTTTAGCCTTTAACTCCAATATCTACTCATTTTTAGTAGATATAAATCAAATATATTATTTTTTTTGTTCAGTAGATCACCAACTGTATCTACATTAGTAGTGATCGCCTATAGAGAAGCAGCATAGAAAGGGAAAGTCACGAACACAGCAGATTTCTGTTTTTGTAGTAAGTTTAAGACGGCTTCTTATGTAGGACTTGTATATGCAAATAAAACATCTCGAATAGAGCATTTACTTGACACGTTAACAGTGCATTACCATACAGTCCAAATTTATGTTTTCTAAAAAAAACAAATAGCAGTTCTTATGTCCTTTAGGTTGATAGGCATCATAAGGATGTAAAGCATACTGACATCCAAATATGTCTGACTTGATATTGTAATCATGACTTGAGGGGATAAAAAAATAAAATAAATAAAGACCCAAACAGCAGTACAGCATTTAATGCAACACATCTTTATTGAAACTCTTGAAGCAATATCACTTTACAAACTGAGACTCTTAATGTACCAAAAGAAACATTTTAGAACCAAAATGAATTAGTGTGAGCAGAACAGTGGGGCAGCAAGAGAACTCCAAATTTTGGACCATTTGTGGCAGGTATAACAAAAAAATAAAATAAATTAAGTCTTTAAAGTTCACAGGTATCTGTTAGAAACACTGGGTAGGTTTAAAATCTTGACACTGGGTTTTCAGCTTGCTTTCTGAATCATTGAACCATTTTCTCCAATTTAACAAATCAGGGTAATGTTGTTCCGATCAATTCCACGAAGATTGAGAGAATGGTGGGGGTGTGGGGGGGGGGGAGGGAGGGGGGGGGGTGGGGGGGGGGTGGGGGGTGGGTGGGGGGGAGGGGAGCTGGGGGGGGGGGGGGGGTAGGGGGGGAGACGTGCGGGGTGGGGGGTGTCGTTGTTTGGTGGGGGGGAGGGGGGGGTGGGGGGGGGAGGGGGGGTGGGGGGAGGGGGGGTGTGGGGTGGGGGGGGGTGGGGGGGTGGGTGCGGGGGGGTGGGGGGGGGGGGGGGGGGTCGGTGGAGAGGGTCGCTGCGGGGACCAGCCAGGACATGCACTTCAGTATTCACTTTTCACTGTGGTCCAGATGTAAGCTCAGTTCACAAGGCTTAAGACCGCATAGCTGGAGCACTTCCTCGAGAGACCCCTCGAGCCCCTTGGCCAGCACCACGTTTATAGTTCTGTTGGTAACCATCCTGTGGAGAGACAAATAAAAAGATTAAAGAGAAGACAAATGACAAAATGTCTCAACAGTATTTTGAGGATGTGTTGAGACGAACGCTCAGACGATAAGGAGAGAAGCTTATTATAGTATCAAAAGCTGAACTTACCCGCTGATAGCCGCTGTTGGAATAGTCCCGCGGCACACTGAATTGGGTTTGTCCATATCCAGAGTTTGCAGAGTTGAAGGGTGGGCGATAACCATTCATATCCCCCTGAATACACAAACCTGCCAATCGCTTGACTTCCATCTAAATCATGCGCCGTTTTATTGATACGAAAATGCTTTAAAAAAAAAAAAAAAAAAAACCGCCAAATTTGCCTGTCATAGCCTGTTTCCATCCAACTGGCCTTTTACCGATAAAATGGTGCGCGTGATGACGTCATCCCTAAAAGAAAACGAATTGTCGCATTAATTTGTGTATCGCAAAAAAAAAATTGCCCTTGAGCCATTTCCATACGTAATTTCACCCATTGCATAAATTATATAGGCTTTAAAGTTTGGGCTCCTAAACATTAGATCACTCTCACCCAAAGCAGTTATTGTAAATGAAATGATCACAGATAATGGTTTTGATGTACTCTGTTTGACTGAAACCTGGCTCAAACCAAAAGACTATTTTGTTCTAAATGAGTCTACTCCACCAAGCTGCTGTTATTAGCATGAGCCCCGTCAGACTGGTCGTGGTGGCGGTGTTGCAACAATATATAGTGATATTCTCAATGTTACTCAGAAGACAGGATACAGGTTTAACTCATTTGAAATACTAATGCTTAATGTTACACTGTCAGATATGCAAAAGAAATCTATCGTATCTCTTGCTCTGGCTACTGTGTATAGACCACCAGGGCCGTATACAGATTTCCTAAAAGAATTTGCAGATTTCCTCTCAGACCTATTGATTACTGTTGATAAAGCACTAATTGTCGGAGATTTTAATATTCACGTTGATAAAACAAATGATGCATTAGGACTTGCGTTAACTGACCTAATAAACTCTTTTGGAGTAAAGAAAAACGTCACCGAGCCCACTCATCATTTTAATCATACGCTAAATTTAATTATATCGCATGGAATTGTCGTACCTGATATATATATCGTACCTCAAGTGATAGTTACTGCACCCTTTCCTGTTCGTGCATTGCCTGCGTTTTGCTAATGCACTAGATGGCTCCAAGCGTGATATCGCCGGACAGAACTTTGTTCCAGCCCCAAAGACAGACTTCACAATAACCCTTCCTGATTTATCTCACTGGCTCTGTGTACCATAAGTACACAATGAACTAAAGCGGAAATAACTAGCAACAGGGGCACTTATCTTTCTCTAATACATTAGAGGCCGTTATGCCCCCATCAAAATACTGAAGAAAGGTTAGAGAAAAACGTTACTGCGCCAGTGTACCTAACAGTAAAATACCGCATTCTCTCAGTAAGAAAAAAAACTCGTAGTCTTTGAGCGCAATGGATCAACAAGCGTACTTGAAGTTCTTTATTGAAACTGTAGCAGTGCTATTGTGTAAAAACATTATGTCCAGCTATAGACTGGCTCTAAAAGCTGCCAGGGCCGAGCTTATCCACAAACTCATAGAAAATAACCCAAACTTATCTAAGGTTTTTTTTTTTAGCACAGTGGCTAGATTAACAAAGAACCAGACGCCACCCAATCTAAATATTACCTCACAGTTTAATAGAAATTACTTTATAAATTTCTTCACTGATAAAATAGATAACATCAGAAATACAATAACAAATGTAGATGCTACAGCGTATAATACTTTAGCTTCATTCATCGCACTAAAAGATAAACTGCAGTGCTTTACAGTTATAGGACAGGAAGAGCTAAATAAACTCATCACTGCATCTAAACCAACAACATACCTATTAGATCCTGTACCCACTAAATTAATAAAAGAGTTGTTACCTGTAGCAGAAGAACCGCTTCTTAATAATAATATTATTAACTCGTCTTTGTCTTTAGGTCACGTCCCAAAACCATTTAAGCTGGAGGTTATTAAGCCTCTTATTAAGAAGCCACAGCTAGAGCCTAGTGACTGGCAAATTACAGACCCATCTCAAAACTTCCTTTTATGTCTAAAATTTTAGAAAAAAATTGTCTGCTCAATTGTGCTCCTTCCTAAAAAAAAGATCTCTATGAAGAATTTTGCAGTCAGGTCAGGCCCCCATAGCCAGAACCGCCTTGTTCAAGCAAGTTACAAATGACTTGTGCGTTCTTGCTGCAGACCAAGCGTTGTCTCATTGCTAAGTTTTTCCTTTGATACTCTACTGGTCAGTGTGCTTGCTTCGATTAATATCGTTCATGACACATAGCGTCATAGCATCGATCTACCAAACTATCATATCCAATGGCAGCTTTAAGATGGTGTTCTATGATCCTACCTTCCGACTATTCCGCTACCACTTGTGTGTCATTTAACATGCGCCCATCTCACTTATCCACCAGTAAATAATGGTCGTGGGTCACAAGGGTATTCGCCCGGTTCCTCTGCTATTTTCGATATACATGTTGCCATTTGGTAATATTATTAGGAAATACGGGATTAGTTTCCACTGTTATGTAGCCGATTGATGCTCATCTATATAGGCTCACAAGAAGACCCAGAGGAAACTTCCTAAATTACCTAGATGGTGTGGTTGTTTCGTTTAGATTCTAACGTGGAGGTGTGTTTAAAATTTAAAAGAAGGATGACCAATAATTTTCTTCCTATTAAATTCGTCGTAGAAGCAGAGATCCGGACGGAATTGGACCAAAAGACAGTTCCGCCTACTCCTCGTGGACTCTACAATTTCGCAACTAGACGGACTCCGGTTACTTCCGCCTACGTCAAAATCTGGTTGCTTATCTGAGACGTATAGACTAACGGAGTCTTGTGAAGACAGTATTGGCCCATGGACATAAAATCGGCACGTTCGCGACCAGCTGAGGAAACAGGGCCAATGTCTTTACGAAACATGATACCGTGTTTCTGTGTTGCCAGAAAGCTAGTTCATTGCATTCATGACCGCGAGACTGGACTATTTGTAATGCATGCGAGGTGGGTTTGCCTGCATCTTTCAATAAACAAGCCACAGAGAGTCCAAAATGCAGCGCTAGATTATCCTTGACACAGGTCAAGAAATATGATCTGATTATCCCCCAATTTTACAGTCCTCTGCCTTTGGCGCCCTGTTCATTCCGTATCTAGTTATCATAATATATTTACGTGCCTGATAAGGCCCTTGTGATGGGGTTTATCTCTGGTACCTATCTCTCTTCTACGACGCTCAATCCATTTCACGCTCTCCTAAGTCGCAAAATTCTGGACTTTGGTAGACCTAGGAGAGCAAGTCCACTAAAGAGGTAGAGCTGTTCCGCATTTGGCTCACAAACGGGGTGGCTGAATAGATGGGGGCTGTGCCCTTTCATAAGTTCCTACTCAATCTCATTGTTCCCTCATGACGCTTATGTTCACAAGTTTCTTCAAAACTAAATGTACCATGAAAAGGGATTTCAGACACACGCTCTCGGTTTAAATCTAGAATTAAAGACACATCTCTTTGGCCAAGGATTAAAATAATGCATTTCATAATCTTTTACTGCAGTCATAATCGTTTACTGCAGTTATATCTAATCAAATGCACATTATTATTCGTTAGTTTGGGTTTAAACAAATCATTTTTGCTTGGTTGGAAAAGCAGCTACGCAAATTATGTCTCTATTTGTTTCTCTGTTTTTATGCCACGGGATGTAACTAGGATTTACTCAAGCTTCAGTCTGGATCCAGAACACGTGAGAAGAGATGATGCCAACCCCTCAGAGGACCTCAGATGATGCCAAACCCTGAAACAACATACAGACTACCACATTTTGCTATAAGTTTGAATGCAACATATAATAATTGCTGTTAATAATGTTCATCGTCTGTTTTATTACGTCTTTATATTGATTTTTCCGTACTGCTGGTTGTCTGGTCAGAGGAGTACTGGCCCCCCAACTGAGCCTGGTTTTCTCCCAAGGTTTTTTTTCTCCATTCTGTCACTGATGGAGTTTTTGGTTCCTTGCCGCTGTCGCCTCTGGCTTGCTAAGTTGGGGACACTTAATTTCCCGCGTTATCGTTGACATGATTGCAAAGATATTATTTAAACTGAGCTGGATGTTGACATCACTGAATTCAATGATGAACTGTCTTTAACTGAAAAATTAGTGTTTACTATTGTCATTTTGCATTATTGACACTATTTTCCTAATTAATGCTGTTCAGTTGCTTTGTCACAATCTGTATTGTTAAAAGCGCTATATAAATAAAGGTGACTTGAATAGTAGTAGATTGTTTAATTACAATTAAATGAAATTTGAATTGATACGTGGCTGTGACTCAAAAACCTAAATTTGTTTTCCTGGGATTAATTTTACACGTGCAAAAAAAGCAGCATAAACAACAACATGAAGATTCACATGGTCACGTCACGCACCTGCAGCGCTTCTGTAAATGGAAAAAAACAAAGCTATATACTGTGTATGAAAAATATGTGTGTGAAAAATATATTTCGCATATAGGCCTAGTTATTTCTCTCTCAAATTATATATATATATAGTGTTACTCGCGCTCTCTCTTTCCTTTTGCGTGTATGTGCACACATCTTCATACCTCAACGCTCCAAACCATAGTTCCAAACTTAATCCAGAAAAGGTGAACATTCCTGCATCATAACTTGGACTGAAAGATGAATGTGTAGAAAGCAAGCATGTCTAAAAAAAAACCTTGGGTTAATGACTGCATTTTTTATTTATTGGTTTATTTAATTTTTTTACAGAAATTGTGTTTTGATGATATTTTTGATTGAGCTACAGATTTAGGCTCACTTAAGTGACAGCATTTTTTTTTCCACTTATAGGGATTGTGTTTTGTTTTTTCACAGAAAATAATTTATGTTCTGATTATTGTTGAACTGCAGGTTTAGGCTCACTTAAGTGACTGCACTTAATTAAGAATTTAATTATTTAGCCTGACATGTTTACTGTTCCAAAATGTTTTATATGTTTCTTAAAAATAAAATATATTTTGTTCAGTGGGGAAAAAAAAAAAAAAGACGACAGTTGCCACGCCGCTTGCGTCCGGTGTAGACAGTGCAAGTTGTTTCCGCTTTAAAAAAAATTAAATGTAATAAAAAAATAAAAGTGTGCCGGCGCCTCACTCGCGCAGTTAAGCATTACCAACTCGACAACGCAGTCCGGTTCATTGTCTAATAAAGACCGTCAGCCAAACATGATACCTGCTATTTTAGTTCCCCTCACCCCACAACAAATACTTTCAATTAACAGAAGACAAACAAACTTAAAAAAAAAAATAATTATATATATATAAATAAATATGAAGCTACTAACAAGCCAAAACGAATTAATTTAAATTGTTCTACTTCACTTTCCAATATCCACTTAAAACAAAGAGCTTGGCATAATATCACGGGGATATGGTGGTCACGCTGAACGGCACGGAATACAGGCTATTTAAACGGAGCAGTGCACTGTAAAAAAAAAAAATAACGTAAACGTAGGCTACTAAAAGGAACATCAAATTAAGAAAAACGTTTGAGGCAATTTGTCTTTTTCTTACTAAATATAAAATAATTTTAGATACAAATTTAATATGAATATGATTTAATGCGCTTTTGAACTACAGGGAAATGGTGCTTTAACGTGAGCAACACCATGAACACGGACGCTGCCTATAGGCTAATTCTGCCATATGAAACCACATTTATTTGCGTTAAAGCCCCTTTTCTCGACAAAAGGTGTTTCCAAACAATTTTTTGCGATATCTGAAGTATCGATATAGAATTTATGCGCTAAAGTTAAATGGAAAGATAAAGTTGACATGAGATATTTTATTGATAAATAGCATTTCCATCAGCTATATCAGAAATTTTGCTAAATATTAAAAGCTAAATATTTTTTCGAAAAAAATCCTTGGATGGAAACCTGGTTAATGACTTTAATAATCTTCTAATGAAAATCACTGTATTCGACTGCTACAAACAATATTGTTCTGTACCTCTGAAACCATTGGATGGTCCTCTGTAGCCATTGATCATACCACGCGAGTTACGAGGACCTCCACGAGAAATCCCTCTGCTGTTGTAGAAGGACTGAGCCTGACGGCTGAACCCATTGCCCTGGCCACCTGACTGCTGGGACATGGGCTGGGGGCCAGTGGAGATGGGGAGTGACTGGTCTTGAGAATGGAAGGCACCAACTACTGGTAAGACAGGGATAAAACAGCTGAATTAAACATGTTTATGTATACTGTAGTAGTAGTAATCAAACATCCAATCAGAGTCAAACATGATTATGCATGTATGAATAAGGAATTTTGAGAGGATAACAACAAAAAAATACTAATATTTCAAATCGCTTACAAATGGCATTATGCAGGCCATAGGGAATAGTCAAAGTTTATATTATTGGCTCCACAGCTGCTTGCTTCCATGAGCCACATGTTGAGAAGTGCTGACTATATACAGGATTATATTGTGGGTATTAAAATATGATTGAGGTATTCTGACGATTTTCCTCACCAGATTGGAGCTGCTCTGGCGGCATGTCTGTTTGCTCCACAGGGTGCGGTGTCTGGCTATTAAAACCCTGGCTGTAGCTATTCTGGTATTGGCTGGCCTGCTTCATTGAGTCCGTATCATTAGCTGGCGGGACAGGCGCATTAAGGTTGAACACCTGTCAAGAAGAACAGAAAGAGGGAAAGTGAACGTAATATTAGGCAATAGAGTATCCAACACACAAAGTTTGGTATCTACAAGGAACACTTCTCCCTAATATGAGAATTCTCTTCCTTTTCACACCCTCATGCTATCCCAGATATAGACTTTTCCTTCATAAGAACATAGATAAATAGAAAAATAATCCATATCTGTGAGTACATATAATACAAGTGTCTGGGGAGTTGATGCTTCAAAAACTATTAAAATGAACAGCATGGTCCATACCATTCCAGTTGATGAATCAATGTCTTCTAGAAGCAAAATGATAGGGGTTTAAAAAAAAAAAAACACCATTAAAGGGATACGATTTAAATTTTTCTTTTCTCTTTGGAGTGTTACAAGTAGGGATGTAACAATTACCGGTTTGACGATAAATCGTGATAAAATTCCCCACAGTTAGTACCGTTTCATATTTTAATTATTAAAACCGTATTAGATTACCGCGATTTGAACAACTCACGATAAATAAATACGGTCCAGCATAAAGCACAGTTAAGTAATAGTCTCACGTGCGCACAGCACGCAGAGTTTTTTGTTTTGATTGAAAACAGGGCGGAAAAGCTGGGAGGTTTTAAAAGAGTGCTAAGGGAATTATACAAATGAACATATGAATTAATTAAATGAATGTACCTCTGAAGGTTCTGACTGTCTTCAAAAAATAATCTATGGCATTTTGTTTTCATCTTCGCTCCGTGTAATACCTAAAGGAAGTGTTCTTAAATCGCAATACTGCTTGGTCCTCGGAGGTTACGGGAAACCGCTCCAATTCAGCTTTTCCATAAGCGCCACCTGCTGTCAGCGAGTGGATTTACAGAGACTTATATTTACATTCAGTCTGTGTGCAGTTTCTGTCTGGCCAAAAACAGACCGAATTTGCATGCCCTGCTGCTGTCATTGACCGACTGATGAAAAACAAGCTTAGGTGGATTCTACACATTTAAACAATTCAGATAAGTTATCTTGAATTATTTATGGAGCAGATAAAATAAATGTAATCATTTATTAATCAATTATCATTTAGACATATCTTTTTTTATTTAAAGGCTTAAATGTGAGGTTTACCTTTTTATGAAACTTTTTCAAAGCTTTATTTGAACATTTACATATATTATGTCAGTCAAGTTGTCATTTAAAATCCAAACATCATTGGTAATGTTATTGTTTTAGTGATTATTGCAAACAAAAAGTCATTTTATTTGTAGTTTTTTTTATTTTTAAATATAAAACTTGGTGAAGTGATTTATGTGTCAGTACTTTTTTAACATCTCCAGCCACATTTTAACAATACCGTGATAATATTGATAACCGTGATATCTTTGGTCACTATAATCGTGATATGATATTTTCATACCGTTACATCCCTAGTTACAAGCTCTTGGTAAAGTCTCAAATCCTAACACTTCTCGTTCTAACACTCCCCCACATGGCTACGTCACGATGTGGGAAGATTTGCATAACGCCGCGCAAATGTTCACACAAAGGCGGCGTAACTGACTCTCACTGTAGTATTGTTGTTGCCATGCGTTTAGTTGTGAAAGTGAAACTACTTTGGCCTTCCAAAATAGTACGATATCTGTTTCGTCATGCCTAGAGCTGATCCATGCGTGGTCGCTGAGGAAACACATCAACTTTGCGCTGTGGATCGCCGGCTCGGCTTTCACCGTGGACGAAGCAGAGTCCAGCCCGGGATCGTCACATGTGATTGCCGCAAGCCCGCCAGCCTCCCATCACTCAAACCGGCGGCTCTTTTGGAAGGACACAACTACAAATCAGTGATTAAGTTGTATTTACAACACTGTTCCAGAACAGTTTAACCCAAATATTAAGATGCGTGCAGCGCATCTTATGGAGGACTGTTTCCTGATCCTGGGAGATTAAGACAATGCCGGCTGTTCTGACTCACAGACTGGAAGTACGTTTTCATTTAAAGGATTTGCCACTGATGATTCAAACACGAGTTTCGAGCAGTGTAGAGTAGCGCTTGTTTGTCATTTCTTCTCCGATCATAAATGCAGACATGGTTTTATGTTTGCAACGCGTTAAAAGACAGTATAAGTCTTTATAATCCGTAATTATGTCCCCACTTGATGCAACAAATGCTTAGTTTGTAATGGGTTTTAGTGGTTTTGTCTGGTCGTGGCAGGAGATGGCATCACAGTATGGTAGGGGGGCGTAACATTTCCGTCACACGCTTGAGGTATCTGGCCAATCACAATGCACTGGATAGCAGGCCAATCACAGCACACCTCTCTTTTCAGACCGATGAGCTTTGTAAAAATCGATAGAAGTTTCAGAAAGGCGGGGCATAGATTGACCATGTACAGTATTTGAAAATAATGTGTTTTTTTTAACCTTACATGCTAAAACATTTCATTACACCAAATACTGTTCTTTTTAGCAGCATCATATGACCCCTTTAAAACCAACCAACTGTAATATGAGCTCATGTCTGAAGTGTGACAC
Source organism: Sinocyclocheilus anophthalmus (assembly GCA_018155175.1). NCBI lineage: Eukaryota > Metazoa > Chordata > Actinopteri > Cypriniformes > Cyprinidae > Sinocyclocheilus > Sinocyclocheilus anophthalmus. Next base: position 439,497 of record JADLZN010003000.1, read on the forward strand.
TCACAAGAAGAGACGGAGAAGAACAGATGGCTGTCAGTTTTCGAATGCGTTTCACAGCGTGCTGATGTTTATGTCAACCACAAACTCAAACGTTAGTTGGCCCAGAAGGAGCAGGGTGTCAAACTCAGTTCCTGGAGGGCAGCAGCACTGCAGAGTTTAATTCCAACCCTGCCCCAACACACAAACCATGTAGTTTTCAAATAAGCCTGAAGAACCTGATTAGTTGAATCAGGTGTGTTTAATTAGAGTTGAAGCTAAACTTTGCAGGGCTGTATCCCTTCAGGAACAGAGTTAGACACCCCAGATTTAGAGTTAAAAAAAAAAAAATTTTTTTTTTTTTTTAAATAAAACACACATATATACACACTTTTTTCTTATACATACTGTATATACACACACACATTCACAAACTGGGGTTGTATGGATTACAGTCATGTTTAACATTAAAGTTACTGTGCACTTGCTTTAAATGGACTAAACAATTGATTATTTTTCTAAACATCATGTGTTCATCTGAAGAAAGTCATATTCATCTAGGGTGGCATGAGGGTTACATAGATGAGAGAACTTACATTTTTGGGTGGCGTGTCCTCTTAAAGAGGAGTCCTCCTGATTTTACCAGTTTAAAACTTCTTAACAATTAGTTATTTTTATTCAGGCATGTTACCGTTTGCATGGACTGGAATGGGGCTGCGTTGACATTGATGCCACTGCTGTGCAAGGGTTTGGATCCGGGCTGGATCACCTGGGTCTGGGAGGCAGGAGAGAGCACTGTAGATTGAGGTGGCTGCTCTGTCAAGGGCATGGAGGCCTACAGAGTACAAGCAATGTTTTTGATTGCCGAAAATTACTTGATGCACATTTTGTGCAGTAAACATTTGGTTACATTAGAAAGCTCATATACTAGCTACACAGTAATAAATAATTTGGAGAACTCATTGAATTCATGAAGCGAATGGGTGCTTGATAACTTGCCTGAATAGAATCAGTGGTGTCCATCTGTGGTCGGGGATCAGCTGAGTGAGAAGATTGGTATATTGGAGGCGGTGTGGAGAAGGTTTCTGGTGATGAAGAGGCCATGGGGATCTGCAAACAAAGTAAATTCACACTCTTATCTTTACACAGATATAAAGTCAATACTCTCATCTTTCTTTTCCAGACAGTTCAGCAAACTCATTTCCATCCAGAAGAACTTGGCTACACTCACTTGTGTGGGTTCAGGCTGAACACCTACAGCATGAGGCTGGGCGAGACAAGACTCTGGGTGAGCTGCAGGTTGAGAAATCAAAGCCCAACAAAGTTAGGTTGATTTAAAATGCTTAACCCATAAAGCTAACTGAATGACCATGTGGTGGAAATATGAACATACCTGGTTGACACACCATCGGCGGCATCTCCATACTAGGGACCGGCTTCATGGGTTGTGCCGATACAATAGCCGGATCAAGAGACTGTCCATCAAAATCAAGCATGGAGTCCTGGAAACAAAAAGAGCATTTAGCATGCATGCAAACATACACCAAATAAGACAGACCTGCAAAAATTAAAAAATAAAAATAAAAATAAAAAACCCACCTGCATGAAGTTGTATGGTCCCTGCATCTGTGCCATGAGATCCTGAACCACCTGCTGTCTAACCACAGGGTCTGAAGGGGGTGTTGGAGTTACTGTGGTCAGAGGATGGGGCTCTGGGACGACAGGGGTGGGGGCGGTCTGAACCGGCTGCATGGAGTTAACCACCTGTAACAGATCCAATAGGCTTTAGACATTTGGAGTCAAAAAGGCTGAAAACCACTGATGTACTAATCCATACACAAAATGACACCAGGGCAAAAATAAGTCTACATGGGTTGAAATGCAGTTTCTAGAGCAGCTTACCTCCATCTCCGCACTCCATTCCTCTCTTTGTTCCTTATCGCCAGTACTGTATGTGCTCTCCAAAACAAACTGCCGATTTACAAACTGGAGAGAAAGATAACAAAAAAAAGTCAAGAAAATGATTGGAAATCAAGAGGAAATTCAGCTTAAACTTTTTCTCTTTACCCCCAAGCAAGATCATACAATCATAGGGCTCACACACACACACATTCATTATGTCCCTGAAGTCAACTTGTGTAAAACTTTTTGCACCAAAAACAGCTGCATTTTACTTTTCAAAACCAGTTTGTCTATCCTAAACCCTGGTTTATTCTTGCCAAATCCATGAGAGTATGTTGCATTTGCAAACCAGTGTTACTTTAGTATCACTACTAAAATATTATTCCTCTATTATAGTTATTAATATTTTGAATTAGTTTTCATATTTTCAGTTCTCATTTTAATTGTAGTTGAGGTTTTCATATTATTTGTGCATTATTTTTATTAGTTGGTCTTTTAATATTTAAATCAAACATTTTTTATTTAAATTTTAGTTTTCAGTACATTAAGTAGTAAGTTGAACTAAATGAAAGTGAGAAATGCTGCCTTGGAAATTAGCTGAATAAAAGAAAGTTATATTTAAAATTTTTCCTCCCCCAAATAATAATTTGCTAAATTTGACTTAAATCACTGCAGCTATGTAGCAGGGTACATTACCTGGTGCAATAAACATTTTAATTGTTGGTGTGATAAACATTTCAAAAGACAATGACAGTCAGACAAAACCAAATGCAAATACGGTTTGATTTCCTTTCTTCTCTGTGAAAGGAAACAAAGTTGCACAGCACTTTGTTGTACCATGCAAACAGTGGTATTTCTGCTTTCAGGGTGTATTTGCATTTTCATTTAGCTAGTCAGATTTTTTCTGCGTTGGTCCGGAAAGACAAATCATATGTGAAAATTAGAAAATTAAATTTTTGTGTTGTGTGGTTTGGATTGGGGAGGAAGAATATTGCAGTTTCATAGTGCAGTGAACCATGTCAAAAGTCACTCAAATGTGACTCCTTAAGCTTGCATCTTACAAAGTGCATTTAACTAACTTGCCTTACCTCCGTCACCTCAATTGGAATGGGTTCTGCATACGCTTCTGTCATTTCACCCACTGTTAAGAGACAAAGTCAGTTTTCAGAAACCTGTCTGTATTGCAGCAGTTTCAGAATGACAGTCACTCAATTGAGCAATGTGAAATGAGGAGTGTTTTACCCGTGTCGGGAGGGTGCTCCTCTGCTTCAGACACTTCCACTGCAGCTGTCTGCTCCTCTTCCTCTGTGCAAACTCCGTTCTGATGAGACTGCATTCTATCAAAGTAGCCGCTCTGCAAAACCCGCTCCAACGTCTCATTCAGTGCTTTATCTGAAAGACAAGCATTTACACTCCTATTCAAATGGTTAGGATCAGTAAGATATGCGTTTTTAAAAGAAATCTCGTGCTCACCAAGGATGCATTCACTTGATCAAAAATCCAGTAAAATATTACATTTTAAAATAACTTTCTTTTAATGAGTTTTTAAAAGTGTAATTTATTCCTGTGATGCAAAACTGAATTACATGATCCTGGTGCATAGCAAATTAATTTATTTATATGCCATGAGCCACATGATCTGCCAAGGAATACCACTGAAGAAAAGTGCTTAGAAGCTGGAAGCTTTCTAAGGCAGGGCTACTGTAGGTAACTAGTTTAAAAATATCATAAATAAACGACGTAATCCTGTGAATATATTAGCAGTGTTTTAACGTGCTTTTTAACTGGCCATTAACATGCTGCTAGCATCAAGACTGCTATGCATCTCAAACTTGGGCAAAAATTTAACTTTGACCTATGGATTCCCCTCATTGATCAAGTGATCTTTCACAGTCAGTGTCCCTTGGAGATTTTCCCCAAGCGCACAGCTGCAGGATCACACGGTGATACAGAAAACAGGGGACATGGATCATACCACTCCACCCACTGCTGAGTCAGCACATGCATCATGGCTGAATGCTGCAGAATATGCTACCTTTGCCTATTATCTATGTCTTGCTTTAGTAAAAACTCAAGGAAGAGGTGTAATACCCAAAGTAAAAAAAAAAAAATAAATAAATATAATAATAATACTTAAAAATGCATCTGCACGATTCAAACACAGTGCAGAGATTTTTTTTTCCTGAAAAATGCAAGTATAAATCTCCTTCGTACCAAACATGCACAAAAATATTTTGATCGAAACGGGAAATAGTTTCCAAGACAGTGTGGTACTGCTTTATATGTTAGCAAGGAAAATATAAAACACATGAATAATTTTACCTCTTAAAAACCACAAAAAGCTATTAATAATTTCACTTAAAATTCACACTGTATGATTTATGAGCTATCAGACTCCGGAAAAAAGAAGATTAAAAAGTCCATTGACATACATGTTGTTCCATGACTACAGGATGTCCTTCCCCTCTAAAAGTTCCATAAGTGCAGTGTAGGCTTCTTGATACTGGTCCGTTAAACCATGTGCTGAGATAAAAGATCCCATTATTGGAATATACAAATCAAAAAGAATAAGTAACTAAATTTTTATTTAACCAAACATACTACATATTATATAATATTATAAAATATTAATTGCACCCAATCTGCACTCAATCCATATGGATCTCTTTTAGAACGTCTATGAATTTCTTCAAGCATCAAACTTTTGGAAAAATTTACTTTCAATGGAAGGACATAAACCTCTCCCGTTTCATTATTCATTTGTGTTTCAAAGATAAACTCAAAGTACTTGTTTTACCGTTTAAAACTGTTAGGGAGCAATGCCTCGAACCATTTATTTCAAGTGAGTAAAACCCGTTAACTCTTCCTGGACGCACACTGGCAAATCAGCAATAAATAATTATAAGTACAGTTACAAAGAAGCAGTCAAACTTAACATGCTCTGCCAATGCCGAGACCTCAAGCTGTCTGAAATGTATTCTCTGAGAGATCCAAATGTAACTTAAACTCTTAATTCAGAGCGTTACAGCTGGAAGAACATAAATTCTTCTGTTTGTTTACAGTATAGTTTTCATTTGCAAGCAATTTCGAAATGGAGAAAAGTAGTGTGGATTGGGATGACAGTCAACTTCACCTGATGTTTTGGTCACGTTCAGGCCCCACAAGCTTGTAAAACTCATCCAGGGAAGTAAGGTCGCTCTCGGTAAGCAGCGAAGGTCCTCCAGCTCCTTGAAGTAGCTCTTGCCGCACACTTTCATCCCCAAGTCGGTCCAGAAGAAACTGCAGCTCCAGAACCAGTTTCAGCCTTTTCTGTTCCACCTCTTCACGCTGGAGTTGCTCACGACGTGCTGCTTTCTTAACACTCTTCTGGATCTACCCAAAGCAATAGATGCGGGAGACATTCTCACTTATGTATAAACCTTCCAGTGAATTTCAGTAGTAGATCTACACACATTCACAAAAAAATAAACTGTAGGTCCTCAGGCTATGGAAGAGAGTAAATTAAATTGTCATGGACTCACTTCTTGACCCAATGCCAAAAAGCTCTTGTGCAGTTCTCGTCCAAACTCAAGGTTATGGATTACCTCCTGGTACTTAGACAGGGCTTCCTGGATTGATTTAGAAAAAGGACAGATTTCAGGAATCTGAAACAATTAACAAGTAACAAAAAAATATGGAGTGTTTACGCACCAGCTGGTCCTGGTTGAGACGTTCCCCTTTGAGGTTTCTGGCCTGATAGTCATCAAGCTTGCTCTGCAAGACGACAAGTGACAAAAAAATAGAAATAAATTAGAAAAATAAACAAGCGGTATAATAAAACGACAGTACAATGTAGAAGTCCTCTCACAGGTGTATGCATTCATTTCCCCATCACAAACTCCAGCTGAATTGGTCATCACAAGAACAAATGATAGAGATAAAGCATACGATCAGGCCATTCAAAACAAACGTTCAAATTGTATGCAAGAATACAAATGAGCATGCATATATCTTTAAAGATTCTGGGGTCAGAAAGGTTGTTTTTGAAAAAAGCCAGCCTTTAGCATCACATGATCCTTCAGAAACAATTGTAAAATCAATATTTTTGGGGAAAACGGTTATAAACTCTCCATGATTCTATTGATAAAATTTTTAATGTAATTTATTTCTTGTAACATTATCCATGTTTTTCAATGTCACCGTTTTATGCATCCTTGACTGAACTGAAAGACAAAAACCTTTGAAGAACATTGCACATAATATTTGCAATTATGAAACTAATTTCCCCATTCAAAGTGGATCAAGAGTGAGGACTTTGTTCCAGAAAGCTCCAGCATGTGGTTGAGTTATGTGGAGATTATCCCATTTCACAAGTTGGTGAGAGATGGGGGGCAAGTTCACTTTCCACAAACGTATAATGTTGAAATCAAACAAAAATCATGTCATTCTGCTTAAGGGTGCTTTCACACCTGGCCTGCTGTTTCGGAACCTGGCGCGTTCCCCCCCTCAGCTCGGTTTGTTTGGGCATATGTGAACACATAATGTCTGTGGGTGAGCTCCTCTTCGCCACTCAAAATAAAAAAGCACACTTTTTCATTTTATAATGCCGTCTTATTGCTCTTCTTCCTAGTAGGTGCATTTTAAAAGTGTTTTCCTGATGACTCCTGGACTCCTGCTCAAAAAGATAAATTAATAGAAGGACAGCTACCCCCCCCCCCCCCACCCCCCAAAAAAAAAAAAAAAAAGCAAAGCTGTTGTCGTTCCATCCTGACGGATGACAGCTAAGTGGAATCCCGGAAAATAAGCTTTGACCAATGAGACAACAGTTTGTACAATACAGTACACGCGCGTGACTTGTATTAACAAATTTGGTCCGTTTAGAAACTTTGCCGTGTGAAAGCGAACCACACCAAGAATAAAAAGCAACATAACCCTAATCCACTTTTGTGTTAAACGGGTTTGAAACAACATGGGATTCAATGGCAATTTTATTTTATTTCCCCCTCCCCAGTGAATTATCCCATTAACGAAATATATCCCTTAATTGTCGACATCATTAAGTCAATAAATAAACCAATTTAAAAGCAATGTGCTGCACTGTCACCAAGTTAAACGTCTCTCCTGCGGAGCCAAGGCGCTTATGTGTCCTGAGGACCTGCCTCTGACACATTTACCTCGGCACGACAAGCCCGAGACAATCCAAAACATTAACAACTCATTTAAAAGCATTAACAGTTTCCCCGTTTTTAGCATGCTGGTCCGGTTTTAGGACGCCATCTTAGCTTTATCTCCATGTGCGCGCGGAACAAACAGTGGTCGTAGAAACTGACAAAAATGTCAAGAAATAACTTCGCGTCATATCGCGGATTATACAGAGAACGCAAACAAGTAACTATGTAATACATTTGTCAAGAGAAATGGAATAACGTCCAAAGTTGACCGGCTAGCATGTGCTAAAACTACAAACGCTAGCCGGTTAGCATTTGTGTTTGACGATTAAACACATTTATTGTCCATTTACCAATAAGTCACACCATTGAGATCCTAGGATGATGCGCGTTTACTTACACAGTCAAAAGAAATGTATATAAACTGCATCTGGTTGTGCGAAATAAATAACGGAGTACAAAAGGCACGGGTGATGTGGGTTAGGGGAATGAACTGAGGACGCGGGACAACAAAACCCAGTAAGTTACCTTTTTCTTCTCCATATTGCGCACTTTCTTTTCAAGAACCACCAGCACCTGCTTCAGGGCCTCTGATTGGGTTCCAGTCAGCTGGATGCTGGCTGGGATTTGGTTCATTGATCCGGGAGCAGATCCCAAATCTGGGCTGGCAGACTTCACAGTCCTGGTGCCATTTGTTGCCGAGGGCATCTAATTAAGGATAAAGGTGAAGTTTTAATATCAGAATACAATACTAAAATGCTGAAAACAGCATTTGTACATGATGCAAGTTGCTGTGATTGATTATGGTTTCATTTTCGATCATATCTCATCCACTTACTCTTTCAATCAGGTCGACCAAATCTTTCAGTTATGATACCAAGTTATTAATCATACATGTTCAAATAATAAGGTAATCATAACTGTTATATAACGAAAATTATGCAGACGAGATTTTGTCTGATAGTAGCACATTTGGACGCGACAGGGACGTATTATGAATAAAATCCTATTCACGGCTATATTTTTTAATATTTCAAACTCTAAAAAAATTATAAAGATATTTCACAAACGCTAGAAGTAGACTGCAAAATTCCAAAACACTGTCATAGCAACCCATTGTCCGCATACTGTGTCCAAATCATCACAAGATCCAGACTATATAACGTTCACGTCTGTAACTTGGATTCAAATATGTGCTCACCTTTATGCGCAATATGTCCACAAGGAAGAAAAATTAATCGTCTGAAGGCAAATAAGCCGAAGCGTTGATTGTGTTGCTTTTATTTTCTCTTCTAATTTACTATGGGATCCGCCCCGCCGGCCTCACCGACAACTGAGAGCGAGTGAGAGGCGAGGAAAAGGTTTATAATGAGGAAGGGCCCCGTTTAGAGGCGTCCAGGGTTATGCCTGTGCCTCACTGACATTTATATGGATGTTATTATAACGTTTACTTCTTGTCCGATGAACATACAACTAAAAAATAAAGATAATTTATGAAACGCATAGGAAAGAGTCACGAAGATGGCAGAAAATACTAAGATTTTAGTCAGTTGCAAAGCAGGCATACAATGACTCCCTCATTTGGATTTGTCACTGAGCGCGTGCGAAACGAACCTTTATATAGACATGCAGATAAAGGAAAATGAACAGAGGATTAAAATGTTCGATTTAGTATTTTGTTTTGGGACTGTGTTTTATTTTATTTCGCTGATAAGGCTTTCTTTCTTTTTTCAATATCATGCCAAATGTCGATTATATCATGCTCAACTACCCCTTTCCCGATTCGACCATTCTTAACTTTTTTATTATTATTATTGTTTATTTTTCTGCTAAAATATAAGGTTTTAAACGACGAAACAAGTCCTTACAACGTTACATCGTTATTTAATGTAAATCAAACTGTGGTCCAGCAGATGGCACCAGATAGATGGAAGTGAATGTTTGCTGTCAACTCGAACTTTCTTTCCAAAAATTCCCCTGCAAAAATAAAATATGTACAAGCAAAAATGAATAAGTACATGCAATAAATGATTACAAAAATTGCTCATTAATATTTAATCATTCACATTTTCTAATTTATTTGTATTAGGTTGACAACATTATGTAATAGCATTTTAAGGCTATTTATTTGTGCAAAATAAATTATATTCTCCTATTGCATATGTGTATCTTTTCAAGCTTATGAAGCATTTATCCCCCTTACAAGAGGTATTTATATTGCAAAAGTATTTGCAATATAAAAGTAAAGCTTGTTTTTGCTTTCTTCTTTCTGTAAAACACAAACTATTCAAAAACCATGTGAATGCAGTTGTATGAGGTTTTGTTTGGCATATACAGGAAGCAGTTAACATGGTTGCTCTGTTCTTTGATAGCACTGTTCTATTGAAAGGGTGTTTTCTTTCAGGAACAATACTGATTAGAGGAAGATCTCATGGGAGAGTGAAGCTCTCTTTCAACAAGTGACTCATTTCCGCTCTCTGTTGTGTTTAGTAACAGCAGCAGCAATCCTCAACTTAAACATTTAAAGTCCATTGATACATCTATCAATGTCACAAACAGGTGTCTACTTTGATCACTGATCATCTGAAGTTTACAATCATCAAATCACAAACTTGTAGTCACAAAAATGTTTTTACTTAGTCCAAATAATGGTGTTCGCACATGCTTCTCAAAATTGAACCAACAATAGTTAAAGCTGAGATTAGGCAGGAAGCTATTGCTGTTTCAGAGTATATGCTATCAGAGTCTCAACAACACATCCAGACTCTCTCCTTACAGGAAATACGCCTTACTGTGATTACTCAGTCAGCCTGTGATGGAACTCTTCTCCAGTATGCTAAAGGCAGCCTGGGCTGTAATTCAAACAGAGCATGTCAAACACATCCAGTAAGAGGATGTGTTTCAGTTTTTTGTTATTGAGACAAGACATGTTCCATGGCAAATGATCAGTCAATCCAATGGCATTTCCTATTAGGGCTGGGCTTTCAATAAATCATAGCCTACTCTTGCAGAGCCAAAATAATAAGAGAATGATCTCCCTTATTCAGAGTATTCAGATTTCTGGTTAAATCTGTATGCAGTTTCAATTGCTGATTTCTAAATCCTAAACATGTTGGCTATTTTATGCAACAACCATTTACTGTAAACTTTTGCTTTCATTCTGATATGAATGTTACAGTTAAACTGTTGACAGTAAACATTGACTTCCATAGTATTTTCCCCCCATACTATGGAAGTCATTGGCTACTGTCAACTGTTTGGTTACTAACATTCTTTAAAATATCGGTACAACTTTGTGTTTAATGCCTTATAAAAGTAGTTATAATGCATTAATTATTCCTTGTAATGCACCTTATAATGTATTGTACAATCTCATGAATAATTGTAACCACAGTTAATACATTATAACATTTATCAATTAATTATTATGCATTTTAAATTCGGTTATAAATATTTCCGACATGATATAATGTATTACAACGCACATTTTAGAATTATAATGCATTATATCCTTTAATAGCCCTGTATAATGTGCTATACATAAAGACTTTAAGTACAGTGTTACCTAAATATCTTCTTTTGTGCTCAGCAGAAGAAAGAAACACACACAGGTTTGGAACAACATGAGGGTGAGTAAATGGTTGACAGAATTAGCTTTTTTGGTGAACTATCCCTTTTATGGCCTTTATTAGCCATTTTTGACCTTTGACCTTTATCCATGTAACGTTCAACCATTAATCAAGCAACAAGTGTAAAGTAAAACATGTTTTATTAGTTGTTCCTTGTTAAAATGCTGAGTAAATGAATTTTTTCCATATAAATTCAGTTTTGCTGAAATCCATTCCTTAGACAACGAATATATTTATTTTGCACAATATTTTGTCTTGCTGTGGCTCTCAGATTTTCATTGAATGTTTTTTTTTCTTTTTTCTTTTTTTGCACATATGAAATATTGCATACATGAAACACAGCATTTTTAGAAAATACTTAATACCGAGATACAGAGATGTCGCAAGCCATGTTGATCTGTTTACTGCATCCCTAACCATTTATGAAGGAAACCCACCCCAAGTTGAGAAAGCTTTTCCTGCCAAGTAGATGAGTTGACAGTCAGTGGTTTCCGAGGCACTGTCTCAAAAGCCCTTCTCCTATCAAGGGGGGCCATCTGGAGTTATCCAACCAATCAGAGTTCAGCAGAGTGATCAAGTGAAACGAGTAGGAAGTCAGCATGGCTCATACCACCCCCTGCCAAGGTTCATCTGTGCTCATTTCCTGTACATCCTCGGGGTTTGCTGTGTCCAATCCACAGGAAACGGTGGACGCCTTATGCACACAGTTTAACAGCTATTAAAAAACAAACTGTCGAAGCAAACAAGTAAATGTTTTAGTTATGTTATCATTTGCATTCTTGGAAAATCAGTTTTGTTAAAGATTGTGCATTAGAATACGGCTATACGTATATAAATAAGAACACACACACACACACACACACACACACATACTTAAGATTTTTGAATGGTTTTGAAAAAAGTCTCTTGTGCTCACCAAGGCTGTGAAATAAAATTTGTGAAATATTACTACAATTTAAAAGAACTGTGTTTTTTGGCGTGATGGCAACGCTGAATTTTCAGTGTCTTTCCCCCCCCCCCCCCCAGGCCAACATCCTCAAGAAATCATTCTAATTCCCATTTTGTTTCTCAGTTATCAATTAGTATTGGTGTTCAAATATGAATAATGGTTCTTAATATTATCAATGTTGAAAACAATTTTTGCTGAATTAATATTTTTGTGGAAACTGTGATCAATTTTATTTTTCAGGATTCTTTGATGAATAGAAAGTTTAACGAAGAGCATTTATTTGGAACAGAAACCTTTTGTAACATTATAAATGTCTTAACTGTCACATTTGACCAATTTGATGCATCTTCGCTAAATAAAATAAATATTGTTTTATTCTTCCTGCCATTTATTAAAAATATTTTGAATAGTTGTGTATCATGGTTTTTGCAAAAATAGTAATATTTATATGGGATTTTATACATTTTGCTAATTAAATGTAATAAAAAAACATTAAATGTAATAAAAATGATCCCTTCTCTCAACTGAACTTTACATTTGATGAGATTTAGTTTTTTTAGTTATAAGTCAGAATAGTACAATTATAGCTGAAGGGCGATCATTGACCTCACAGGGTTAGGGCCAGATTGGCACAGCCAACATTTGGCTGAGATGCTGCCACTGAAGACCCCTGAGCATTGATGATGTTTGGGAACCATTCAGTGTCCCAGCAGTGTTGTGCAGAGTGTTTTATCTCCTGGCCCAGTACTGCTGCTGACACTACCCGAGCTACTCTGGCGGGAGATAAGAGGAGTTTTCCCCAACGACATCAAGCAGAGATGAGTGTGAGGAGATAGATCAGGAGAAATGGTTCAAAAAAGCCATTTGCTGTGTTTGTTAGCTGCATTGAAATTACAGATGAATGTGTTTTCATATGATTATGCCTTTAACAATACATAAACATTGTGAATTAGGGCAGGGTTTTTTGATCTTCTAGATGCCACGGCCCCCCATAGATAATTATCCTCATACCGAGGGACCCCCATCATAAAATTTAAAAGAAATTTAATTTAATTTTTTGTTTGAAGGTCCAATTTAGACTGTAAAAAGTAAATATTATAAATGTATTCAATTTTGTTTGGAAAATATTAAATATTAAAATATAGGTTACATTACTGAGTTTTACTGATAGCATAAGTTTTTTGTTTTAGTCTAATTTTGTATTTATTATATTTTATAATTCATAATCTATTTTGTTATTATTTATTCCATCCATTTATTCATAACACATTGTTATATTTAACTATTGATTTTATTTGTATAAAATGTTTATATTAATCCCATTTAATTTGTTTGTTTTAATTACATTTTTTATTGTTTATATATATTTTTTTCACATTTTTTAAACAGTTGTTCTCTAAAACAGTTCCATAGACCACCAGCACTATCTGGGCCCACATTTGAAACCCTGTAGGGTATTTTTGAAAGGCAGTTGCTGTAGGGGCTCATACTCAGAATCTTTTGAAGGTTTACATCACTATAGGACAAAAACATGTGTTTAACAGTTAAATTAATGAATCAAAATAATAAAATAAATTTAGAATTTATTATAAAAATTAGAATACTACTTAGTTTATCTGACTTAAATAATTACTGACGGGCTGCACCCTTCCAAGGAGCCCAGGTCCCCTTACAATGTTGCAGCTGTGTCCTTGACCTGGGATTTTCCCTGTGTTTTCATAAACATGAACGCATTAATTATGTGTTTGCAGCTTTTCCCTCACTCTCGTTCGTGTTTGGATGACAGGTATTTGATAAGGAGCCTGTCTGTTTGAGCTCGTGACCCCTCCAGTCACGAGCCGACGGCTTTATAATTGACTAGCGGCATGCAGGAGCGCTATTTCCTCGCATTGTCGAGCGGTCGTGAGCAGGAAGTCGGAAAAGAAAGCAGAAACTGAGGGGGCTGGGCCATTTAAAAATACCTGCTACCCTACAATAACGGGACCACAGACAGTAGCCCTACGGGACAGTGCTGTGGAGACTCGCAGCACAGAGGAGAAACCACGCTTGACGTAAACGCAGTTGCGCTGGAGTAAATAAACAACGCGGCGGGGGGACATCTACATCTACCTGTCACCACGTATTAGGCTACTCAGAAACCCATAGGATTGAATGCGTGGAGACAGAAATCTAATGCAAAGAAGCTACGTTGGATGCACTTGGGATTTAGCGTAGGCTACATAATGTGTGCTATAGGTTGTAGATCTTTAGCGCAATAAGAAGGCAGCAAAGCAGGTGCATCTCTGAAGGCAGTTCATTGAGCAGGACGTTGATGGGCTTTCTTTCACTGGAAGTGCGCATATCAAATGTACTACTGAATTATTCCTGAACAATATTTAATATGGCATCTACAATTGAACGGAAAACACTGGAAACGAATGAGTAAGTAAGACATATTGTTTGGGTTTCCATTTGTTTGTAGCCTATAGACAAGTGGGCTACAACCAAAATAGTGCAATAGCCTATATTATGTAGCCTATTGGTTATAACAGTGTTTGCGCTTAGTTTAAAAATGTAAGTCACAGCACAATTTTGCCAATATTAGTGATCAGGCGATTATACATTTGTAATAGCCTAATTACATTTGGACTAATTTAAAGTCGCATTAAAGTATGTTTCACGAGTTAAGCGCCAGAAGGATAGGCTTACTCTACGCACTAATAATCCAATGAAACGCTACATTAAAAAAAAAAAAAAAAAGGCAAAAATAAAAATAAAAAAAATTATCAAGTTATGTTTCATTCCTAGCTCCACAGTTGTAGCTGGTAGCATATAGGAAACATTTTAGGGAAAACTTGGTAAGACTTGGTACACTTGGTAAGATCCTAAAGAAAGTTGCAATAAAATAACATAATTTGCATAATATTTTTTATTGGGGGTAAAGGAATGATATTCCAAGGAAATTAGTTTTATTAGAAAGGGGACACTGACATGTATTTTATGATGATTTAAATGACTAATAATCTTAATAGTAGGCCACATTCATAATAGACCCTTTAAATATTATATGTACCAAATATGGCAATTCTATTTGTATCGTGAGATGTTTTACATGCTTCCTTTAGTGAAGTTTTGACACTACAGATTATTCAGAGTGGATTAAACAGCTCTAGTCATGTGACTATGAAACAAATGTGACTTTTTACATGAAGTCTGCACTTTTGCTTATAGCTAACAATGCTGTAAAAAATTAAAAATTAAAAAACTGGTCACATATGTTAACCAGTGCGAATAAATAGGCTAATTTAAGTTTGTGTGCACTGTGCAGTGACCCAAAGCGCCTCATTTGCCTACTGCACTTAACACTATTCTCCCTTGGGATCTGGCAGTAGTTACATCTTAAGCAAATATTTATTTATAAATCAAATGTAGGTACATCTAGAAAAAAAAGTAGCGCATCTGATTGCCAATTTTATCCGTATGGAACACACATAACCTTTACATACCATAAATCTTATGCTAGTGTTTTAAATAAAATACGCACTAGTGCCATCTGGTGTTCATAACTGCGTATCGCATGTTTGAGTGTAAACGCTAATCCACAGGGAGCCCGTCGACGAGGTGCTTCAGATGCCGCCGTCGCTGCTGACCTGTGGCGGCTGTCAGCAGAGCATCGGGGACCGCTTCTTCCTCAAGGCCATAGAGCAGTACTGGCACGAGGACTGCCTGAGCTGTGACCTCTGCGGCTGCCGCTTAGGGGAGGTGGGCCGCAGGCTTTACTACAAACTTGGCAGGAAGCTGTGCAGAAGAGACTACCTCAGGTAAGACTGGCAGGCCTGAATTGAACTTTTCATTCTTTATTAACCCTGTGAAGCCTGACATACGTCAAGTCAAGTCAAGTCTATACAGATTGTGTCAGTACAGCATTAATTAAGAAAATAGTGTATCATTAATGCAAAAGGACAATAGTAAACACTCAATTTTCAGTTAAAGGCAGTTCATCATTGAATTCAGTGATGTCAACATCCAGCTCAGTTCAGTTTAAATAGTATGTGTGCAATCAAGTCGACGATATCGCTGGAAATGAAGTGTCCCCAACTAAGCAAGCCAGAGGCGACTGGCAAGGAACCAAAACTCCATCGGTGACAGAATGGAAAAAAAAAATCTTGGGTTAAACCAAGCTCAGTCGGGGGGCCAGTTCTCCTCTGACCAGACAACCAGCAGTTTCACATTCAGACTGACAAGCAAATAGTTCACATTGTGAGAGGATAAGCTGGTTCTGGGGTCTTGTCCAGTGGCAGTATAGAGGACAAGGTCTCACGGGGGATCGTCTCTGGGCCGAGGGAAAGCCAGGCTAGTGATTGAACCAAAACACGGGCTAATGTAATAGATAATCTTTAAAAAAATAAAATGGGAAAAACGTTTTAACCTACGTCTAGGATGTGTTTCAAACGTGTGTTTTAGGAGACAAAATGAAGTATCATATTAAAATACTTGCATCAGGCTTTAGGTCATATAGTATGATATGGAACCCATACTTTTTAGGCGAAAACGTTAAGTAGGTTTCAAATATGGTTTTTTCTTCTGTATTCATATTCATACTTTATGCTCATAGGTATGATAGTGGAACTAATAGCCTACTTTAGAGAAAAAAACACTCAGGATCATTCGAGATGCAAACTGAACAAGTTATTTATTAGGAGATGCTGATATTTCTTCGCCAAAATGAGAAAATTCTGACATTTTATAAAAGTATTAGCAGATCCTCTTACAATTAAATGCAAAAACAATTTTATTGTGGCAGGCAAAGAAAATAAGTGCGATCAATGATTGCCTGAGGTATTGTACTCTGATTTTAAAATGATTTTTCTAAAAAAAAAAAAAAAAACGCATGAGGATAAACAAGTACACCCTAAGTTGCTTCAGTCAAGTAAGGTTCAACCTGAAATTCATTAAACAGAAAATTAGCCCCCGCGCTGCAACAAACAAAATGAAAAATGGGTGTACTGGTATATTTATTGTGAATCTACGGTTATATCTCCATCCACATACATGTATATATGAAGGAAACATATGTAGATTGAGATGTGAAATATTTAATATATTATAATGTAGTAATATATAAATGTAACATATTTTTCTTAAATATATACTTGCATGTGTTTGTATTTATATATACATTATAAATATTCACAGTACACACACATATATTATGTAGACAATTTTTTTTTTATTTTGGATGTGATTAATCGCGATTGATTGTTTTGCAGCCCTAAAATTTATTCTTATTTTTATTTTATAAAAAGCTGTAAAGATATCACAGCAAAAAGACAACTTTTACAAATTACCACGACCTGAAGGAGAGGCATTTTTAGAATGATAATAAAAAAGGCCTTTTATTTGCTAAAACGTCATGTTCGTAGCCCTAGGTTTTGATCATAATTAGAGGTTGTTAGAGGAAAATGTGTTGTATCAAATGGACCCTGGACCACCAAACAGTATTATAGCAACAAGTTTTGTAGCAATCGCCAAAAAATACACTGTTGTCAACACTGATACATTTTTTATTGTATGCCAAATCATTAGGATATATATCAACGATCATGTTCGTTGAAGCTAGAGATTTGTAAATATAACGTAAATATATCAAAACTTAAGTTTTGATTCGTAATATGCATAGCTAAGAACTTCATTTGAATAACTTTAAAGGCAATTTTCTTAATTTTTGAATTTTTTTGTACCCTCAGATTCCAGAATTTCAAATAATTGTATCTCGGCCAAAATTGTCCTATCCTAAAAAAAACATTCATCAATGGAAAGCTTCAATTGTAGTCATTTTCAGTGAGTGTATAAAATCTCAATTTAGAAAAAAACAAGGACCATGTATGCACTGGATTTTGTGGTCCAGGTCAGAAAATATGAACAGTGGCTTTCAAGGGATAAATGTATTATTGGCAAATCACAAGTTACAGGAATAAGTAAATTAAGAAATGAATTGAATGCAAGGTAGTAAACAGGTAAAACATATGAGAAAAAGATCTGTGAAGATTGTAATGTGCTTCAAGAGGTAGAGAGACGTGAGAACATACTAAAAAAAATCTAGGTATTAAAAATCAGGTGGAATTGGCTAATTCAACAACCTCTTTCACAGTGCAAGATATTATTTTTTGTTGTTTATGTTTCTTACTCTGGACACGACTGGAAAATTGGTCAGGAACGGGCTCTGCGACCTTCCTGGGGAAATGAAAAAGAGGCACGAGTCCGGGCTTTGAAGGACAAGACACACCAGCGTGGTCCGTGACAAAAAGTGCAGATCACCTCACAGAAGAGGTGCCATTCAAATCGGGACTGCCGGTCAGACACCTACTCTGGTGAGAGAATAGCTACCTGCTCACAATGTCGGACATTGGTGTGCGCAGCCATTTTTGAGTGGACCAAACTGAATGGCAGCAGAGTTTAGTGTCTACTAAGTGCCCTAAGTGATGAAACGGAAGTAAACATCGGTAAAATGTTGCGAACAAACACACCTGTTAGTGAACAAACATATAGAAGGAAGGAGTCTTCGGCTCCAGGAAGCCACACCAGGACGTGCTATAAAACTTTATCTCATATATCGGGAATATTAGCAACATACACTTGTTTTCCTATGAGGTAATTTTAATACGAGCAGCGTAAATACAGTTTGTAATGTATGCCAATTAAAAGCGGGATGTTCCCTTTGCTAACTTTCACCAGAAGTTCGATTTGGCCTATAGTTGGTATTAGTTTTGAAGGAAACAATTGCCTGATACAATGTTAAAACATCTTTCTGAGCGCCTGACTAACAAGACGGAGAGTCAACGAGCGCTGTCAGAGCGCGGGGGAAATGGCTCACATAAGATACATGGGCTTTCTGGTCATGAGTCAAGGGAGAGAAATGAGAGCCATCACTTAAAGGCATATACCAAAATATTACAAGACAGAAAATACACTAAAATTTGCTGATTATTCATAGTCAAGGTAATATAGTAATATAAAATCTGGTCATGCCAGAATAAGGAATTAAGATATTGTTAATAAGTACTATACTACGCAGACCAACAATTCTACTAGTAATAGTGCATGCCGGAAGTTAATAGTTGCATTGCAACTAAAGGTTAAACAGATAGTTGCACGAAGAAGTTGTACAGCTTGAAAGCCAACACGTGTACCGTCACATGACTATTTAAATCTAAGTCACTTCGCAACACACATAATTACAGTAGTGTGACAAGGAAGTTTGGGGTGTAGGGTAAGAGGACTATTTAATATGGACAATCCGTAAAAGAGAGAGTCTTATTTGCTTTATTGATAAAAATATTAATGAGAGTTTCTATTTTAATGGCAGTTTTGAAAGAGATCTGTGAGGCAAAAATGAAGTCGGTTAGTCATTAACTCCAGTCTGTCCGGGTCGCCATGATCTGTCACGAAATCATTAATATGCTGATTGAGTGCTGAAGAATCATTTGCTTTAGTTTGTATTGTGTGCACTACTAGATAGTTTATGTTGGAAACCATGATACAGTTTACTTTTATAATGTGTCAGTAGAAACAGTAATTTTTAACAGGATTTTTTGTAATAATGTAAAATCTTTACTGTCACTTTTGATCAATGTAATGCACCTTATTCATTTCCTTAAAAATCTTACAGAACCCACACTTTTTAACCATAATCTGTATTAAAATCAAACTAGGTGCAGTATGTTATTTCATGTAATTTTGGGGGAAATGTTTAGGTTATGCAGCTCACTTAAGTAAACACCACTATCATATACACTAGTGGGCCTACAAATTGAGAAATGAGAACAACTGTCAGATACTAATACAGATACAGATCTAATCACAGCCAGATTAAGGTCTGATGCTATAGAGAAAACATTCTCATTTATCCAGTCATGTAGCTTAATTCAAAAGACTTGAAGGATACAGTGACAAATCCATAAACAAACAAAAACAATCACATAATGTAGGGGGAGCGCGGGGCACAAAGTAACGCGGGGTAATTGATTAACAAAAAGTTGGTTTAAATATTTGCCGAGACACATCGATAGAACAGTGGTGGGATCCAGTAACGGAGTCGTCTGTATTCGTACTGTACTTGAAGTACAGGTTTTAAATAGTACGAGCTGTACTTAAGGGAGTCGGTTTATTTGAGGTGAGTAACTTTTAATTTACCTGCATCACATGCCAAAGAAATGGAGATCGTACTTGTGTACTTCGCAATTCCATAGATACATAAAGATTATCACATAATATAGCGTGCTCCGTCAGGACCGCAAGACGGCGCGTATTTGTTGATTCAATGAAACGAAACTGATCTTTCAAGAAACCCCTTAAATCGGTTCGCAAATCACCAACGATCATTGACGAATAGGGAATGAAACGAGGGCAGTTCGTTCTCGAGCGACAAAAACAAACTCATGATTCAATGAACCACGGTTTAGGGCGAGCTCCAGTGAACTGAACTACAAAAAAGAACGGGAGATCTTGGAGCATGCTGCGGCTGCGCTGATGCCTGCTAAAGTAAGGTATAATGTTTCGAATGTAGATTCTATTGTAACTGAAATATATTTAGGTTTGATGAACTAACTCTGCTGTAAAGGGTAATCTAGTAAGCCAGTGAAATATTGAAGGCAGGAACATCAAAATCTGTGTCTCTGATTTAGAGTAAAAAAACCAAAAAACCCCCAGAAAACATTAAAAATAACACAGACTAAATATAAAATAATTCCTGCGCGTTCCATTCCCGCTGCTGTAATGTAACAGTTTTATTAAAAGCTACGCATTTTAGGACCTATGTGACGTCTGTTTTGATATCTGTTTATCAAACGGATACATTTTGATATTGTTTTGGACATTAATAGCGAGTAGACAGTATGAATGTTTATTATAACCATACTGAAAATAAGAATATTGTTGATGATGCTAACTGTCTAGCAACAAGCTTCTGTGCTAAATTTAGGTAATTTTTAGAATTAAAGTCCAATAATGTAATCAACCACCAGATGAGATACATTGAGGGGGGAAAGAAGGATGTGATGTTCAAAACCGGTAACATACAGTAATACCAAAGTGGGTGGTGATTTGGCCCGGCGGGTTTTAAACCACAGACAAGGTTGAGAAGAAATAACATCATTATGAAATATAATAAATTGCCTTAAAATGTTATTCCTAAACTTAGGCCTGATTCTCATGTCATATACGTATAAACTGTGATGGTCGGCAAAACAAAAGCTTAAACACTTTTGTTTTCTTGTAATGGTGAAAATCAGATGGTCAGATCTGTTTTGTCTCAGCTACTTCACAGGGTAAGCTTCATAGTGAACATTACTACAGCACTCTCGTCAACTTAGTCCATATCAACAACAAAAATATATTTTGACTCCATATAGTGGTTATTTTGGGGAAAATCCCAGGTATTTTGAACTGTAGGATTATAAAAAATATGTGCTAAAATAAAATTAAGTAGCCTATATAAAATTGCAAAAAAATCTATCTATCAGTACTTTTTTACTCAAGTACATAAAAAATCGAGTACTTTTACTTTTACTAGAGTAATATTTTATTATACGTATCTGTACTTTTACTCAAGTACTTGATTTGTGTACTTCGTCCACCACTGTGCTAGCATAACCAAATTTACAGCATTTACTAGTTACCATATCAACATTATACAGAGAAAAAAGTGCACCAAAATTCAAAAGTCTTTAGAAGATATCGCTGAACATTTATTTTAACCATAGTAAAATTATATTTCTGGCTTAAGTTTTGCATCTCAGTTTTTAGTATTCATTTAAAATTAGACAAATCTGATATTATTTTAATCACCAACCTGTTATTTATCAGTTTAGATTATTTTTAATGCTTCGCTAACTATCAGAGGACAGTAACCGGTTTTAAATTCCAGTTACGCAGATGGGGCACGATGTAATGCTTTACAATGTGCCCTGCCGTGCTATTCTATGACATTAGCGATGGAATTTACACTATTTACTTTAATAAATTAATGATAAACGACGAGAAACAGGTGAAAAAGGACTGACAGTCAATGTTTAATATTAAGAAATTATGATTTCAAGACATGTAAAGCATTTTGGCTCGTTTATGTGGGCCGTCCCAAGCATGGTTGCAATGTGTTCATTGTCAAACTCCAAAATCAGATTATTTTTAATTCTTAAAAAAACGCCATCATTTTATTTGAAAAAAAAAATTATTATTTTATTTTATTGACAAAATATTTTAGTTTGTCTTGTGTATATTTTTTCATGCAATCAGATAACATTTTAAGCTATCATAGGTAGTGTTAAACGTGCCAACATCGATGTTACAATGTACCCCACCTATGGGGCATGTTGTCACATTTCACTTCCAATTATTTTTGAGGGTAAATAAAGAAAAATGTATACACTGTAATTATGAAACGAAACGATTTATGTATTTGTACTACAAGTGTGAAATTACTGTGGATAAAAAAAATATACTCTGAACCCCATGTGGATTTACACAATTTGAGAAAGTCAAAAAGTGTTACTTTGTGCCCCGCTCTCCCCTTTGCCATATTGTCCTTTATATTCATACCCTTCTGGGGTTCACAGAGTTCAGAAGACCTGCGTGAGGGGGAAAGCCCTGTCATGGCAAAGGAACACATCTGAAAGCCACAGGTTCTAAACAGAGTTAGAATGCTATTGTGTGTTTTCCATCCAACTGCCCAGCTTTGAAGGAGTTCTGGTTCTGAGCTTTACCAGAAGCCAATGTTGAGACCGAAGTGAATGCTGCCCTTCACTAAACTGGCTTGACTGACCACATTCACTCGACAGAGTCGCAGACATTTTTGTTAGCTGTACCACCTCTGCTGGCTGCCTCCAGTAATTCATGATTCAAAACTCTTGCACCATGCCACAAGGGGAAACTGAGAGACGGTCCCTGTGTTTTGGAGCTGTCTCTGTAAAAGTCCGTGAAAAGTTGTTGTTTGTGGAGGTCATTGGCATTGGTGTTCTCGCTCTAAACAGAAGGGGGCGCCAAATATCCAAACAAATGCATTAACAAAAAAAAAAGACATGGAAAGTGTATGATTCGCTTAAAATGTCAATGAATTTGGTATCTGAGTTTACTAGAAATGACATAACCTTTGATATAATAATTGAAGATGTACACATTCAGTTTTTATTGAAAAATATTTTTCTTTTAGGAAATTTTTATATTCATAAATGTTGTCATAAATGCCTTGTTTTCTGCTTTGTTTTTTCTCTCATTATTTTTAATGTTTTTTTTAAATTTTATTTTGTGTAAGGTTCTTTGCCTCTACTTTTTGATTTTGTATTGTCTTATTGTAGCTATTTTGCCTTTTTGTTTTCAGAAATAAAAAAATACATGTAGATGGATTTGTTTTTTCACTGGAAAAATTCAGTCACTAATGGATCCTCTGTGAACGGGTGCAGTTTTCACTTCACAAGACATTAATGATTATTTTTGGATCATTGTGATGTTTTATCAGCTATTTTATCAGGACTCTCATTCTGACGGCACCCATTCACTGCAGTAGATCCAGTGGTGAGAATGTGATGTAATGCTCAATTTCTCCAAATTCAATAACAATCTACTCCTTGGATGGCTCTAAAAAGGTGACCAAGTCAATTTCAGAAATTTTAAATTTGGCGGGTTAAAACTATTTCTTTAAAGATATTCCCATCATTATTTCCCAGAAGACAAAAAAGATCTAGTTTATTCAACATGCATACACCTTATCTTTTGTGATAACATGCCCCAATAGTCTATAGATATAGATATGCAGGCCCACCAGTGTGAGAACCAGCCCTGATGTCTCCTATATCTCAATACTGTTGTGGGATATAAACCATAATTTTTTTTTCTATGACATCCCTGATTACTGTTATTGTTCAATTCATCCTAAATGTTTTGAATCACCTCTCTTTTTCTCATTTGAGTTCTATGACATCTGAGCTCAGGGTCTGCTTGGCAGACTGACCAGACTGACAAAAAGCATTAATATAGATACAAAAAATCATGTAACAATTACACAGCAAAACAATCTTCATTACTCTAAACCAGGGGTGGGCAAACTTGGCCCTTCCAGGCCACTTTCCTTCAGAGGTTAGAGGTTAAGTTTGCCCATCACTGCTCTAAACCTTCATCAAGATTTCAACACCCACAGATAGCCTACTTTCTGATATGACCCTATGTAAAAAAAATATAGGAGAGATGCTGATGCAGCTCTATTGTGGAACCTAAATCTCCTTCCATTCCAACAATGGCTTTTACACATGTGGATTATTGTGAGGTTTTTATCAGCTGTTTAGACTGTCATTCTGACGGCACCCATTCACTGCAGAGGATCCATTGGTGAGCAAGTGATGTAATGCTAAAGTTCTCCAAATCTGTTCTGATAAAGAAACAAACCAATCTTGGATGGCCTGGGGGTGAGTACATTTTCATTTTTGGGCAACCTATCTTTTTAAAAACATGTATGATCTCATACATGTGAATGTAGCCTAATAAGATTCCAGGCAAATTCTGTGGTCCCCACATAACACATAAAGCATGAATGTTCTGATGAAATTTCATACCTGAGATCAAACCCACAGTAAAGTATCTATAACACAGTTTCTACATCGGACGCGACAGTTGTCGTGTCGTGCCTCGCAGCGCTGCAACAGCTAAAGTCTGTAATCGGAACCACGACAGCAAAGGGAGAACAGTTGAAACTCAATTTGATAATGTTTGGGTCGTAGATAGGCCCTACGCTCATAGAAATAGAAAAGACAGTTGACTGTCGGTGATTTGTGTGTCGCGCCGGCGGCAACAACAGTGTAGACAGCCAGTACTGAGGTGAGGCATTTATAACGAGTGATATTCGTAGTTTTGTACCCGCCACGCGCCGCATCATCGCGTCCGGTGTAGACGCGGTGTAAAATAGCATAAGATAGATTGCAGTGGTACAATCTTTAAAAATCCACAAATCTGGGCATGGAAAATGTAAAGTACACAGAACATCCACATGTGCATCTGCAGTTCATTATGAATTGGCTATGCTTTGTTCAAAGGTGCTGTCATATAGCCTAGTCTTTTGAAACTCCATATTGATGTACCCATTGTGTTCCATAGATTTGTTATTTACAGCAATTATTTTTGGCTGGAAACCTCGCTGGTATCATTTTGCACGTGTGGATTAGGAAACAAAACGATTTTACGTGACTATGAAAAATTCGTGCAAAGCCTATAATGACAGGGTAAATGTTCTGTGAGAAAACTGTTTAGAAAAAATGAATCTGGGATAAACAGACGGGTGATAAAACATCACTAAACCAAACCCTGTCCAAAACAGGGAAGAAATGTTTTTCATTATCTGGGAATTTTCTACGATCTATTATTTATTCCATCTGTAATTTTCTGACTCCACTTTATCTCCACAGCTCATTTTTGTTTGATACTAGAATCTGCATGGATT
This sequence comes from Sinocyclocheilus anophthalmus, assembly GCA_018155175.1. Taxonomy (NCBI): domain Eukaryota; kingdom Metazoa; phylum Chordata; class Actinopteri; order Cypriniformes; family Cyprinidae; genus Sinocyclocheilus; species Sinocyclocheilus anophthalmus. The sequence continues at coordinate 464,562 of JADLZN010003000.1, forward strand.
TTGTTCTTCTGTATTGTCTTCTAAGCTGCCTCAATACATTTTGCACAACACGTAATTGTTTACAGAAAGAGCACTCCAAACTTTACAGCTTTTCCCCCTCATCTATGATGATTTACAGTTAACAGACTAGCTCATAACAAAAATCTGAACCAAAAGTTGAGGAGGATGTGTCATTTTCAGTGGTGACTCCCCATTGCAGTGGAAGAGTGCGCTCCATTTTGAACTGTATTTCAGATATTTATTTGATGCTTCAAAGGTTAAACACTCCTTTATTATTTTATTAGTAAACCAACATGTTACAAAGATAGGGATATATATTTAAAAAAACTAAATCTTAAAAAAGTCTAAAAGAAATTAGACTGGATTGAGTAGGCATAATGCATGTCTTCTGAAAAACTCTGAAAATAATTAATAAACCACTCAGTGGGCAATTGATGTTGAAAAGACATCAAACTGACACACAAAAAAAAATGATGTCAAATATGGAAATCAAACTGATATCAAAAACATGACATGACATTGATTTGATGTAAATTGAATGTCAAACATATTATACTAAACCAATTTTCAGTGTAACTTCCTTTTTTCACCCAATTGGAAACCACTGGAAGAAACTGCAACCCAAACTGAATTTAAAATGATGTTACAGCATCTTGATCAAGTCTTGATTCATATTTGACATCAAATTGATATTAAGGTGCTTGCTGGGCAATAAACATCTAATTTATACAGTTATTTCTGGTCAAAGACTTTAGATATACAGAAAGGGACTTGCATCGCAAGTGCTCTGCATATTTAGTCCACTTGAACTTTTCATCGTTTGTATCACTTTGCTTGTCCTGTGAGTTCCAGACAGGCTGTCGGTCTCTGCATTCGTGGTTGGGATATTTCAGTGACTCTTTCTGTAGATAAATCCACAGTTAGTCCAGTAGTTTTCGATAAGGCAGTGAATCACTGAATCATTCATTCAACAGATTAATTCAAAAAAACATATTCATTCAGGAAAGGAATGCCAATACTGTGTTGCTCAGAGACACATGATGTTTGTTTCTGCTTTGATTTCATTTGGAACTAGTTTCACTGTAAGGTACTTCTCTTTTATTAAAGGTTGTGTAAAGCACTATTATGCTGGCAATCATGGTTTTGAATGCAGCACCACTGATAATTGAGGTAACAACACTCTTGCTATTGCTTAAATATATCATAGGTCAGTGTAAGACATGTCTTTTCTGAATTATACATAAGGTCAGCTACATTTAATCGGACCTGGGGTGACAGGAAGGGTTAAGTAGGTTTCTAGAAAGGCAACAAATTCCACATTGGCAGAAAACATCCACACATGCTGGGATGCCTGGGATCATTTTTTGTTCAGGTAGGTGATGGGAAATGGATTCAGTGTTTGAATTTGATCCAGTTTCTCGCAGTAATTGCCCTTCCCATAACAGGCCTGCTTTCAATCAACTCAAAACATCACTAGGATGTACTTCAAGATGGTTGACCTTCGAAATCTGCTTGAAGGGAACAGGATGAGATGAAATTTGTAGCCTCGCTATTAAAACTTTGAAACAGTAAAATTATAATAAAATAGATGTAAAAAACATGTTGTTTAAACTATAGCTCTGAAACAATCCTCAATTTCACAAAATGAAAGTAAATAGCTTGCGATATGTAGCACTCTAGAACACACGCATACACACAAAGGAACAGTAAAGACATATTTATCTTAAAATATGTCAGTGCCATTGTTCTGTCTCAAGATGCACACCTGAAACGTTTGTTCTAAGGCATTTTTTATAAAAGCTGCTTAAATATCTTAATTTAACTAAGGCCTAGTCCTGGCTTAATCTAAGCCCCATCTGTGAAACTGGCCTTAGAATGTTAAAAAGTGTTTTAATTAAAAAACCCTGTTCATTTTTTAAACTATATATTCATCCAGGAATCCTGAAAAAATAAATTGTAAAAATATTAAGCAGCACAACTGGTTTCAACATCGAGAATAATAGGAAATGTTTCTTGAGCACAAAATCAGCATATTAGTTTCTGAAGGATCATGTGACACTGTAGATTGGAATAACGGCTGCTGAAAATTCAGCATTGATCACAGGATCGAATTAATATTTCTAAAATATTATTAACAATCGAAAGCAGTTATTTTAAATTGTAATATACTACAGTATTACAATAATTATATTACATTGTTAAATTCAGCTTATTGAGATTTGTCACCATTAAAATCCTTACTGACAAAAACCCATATACAGTACTCTCTGTATTTTAAATATGATAGATTCCATTTCTCTCTTTTCTTTAAAAGAGATGACTTTAGACCTGTCAGTATTAATAATACAAGTTCCTGAGACAATGCACAGATATAGCCACATAGATAGGGTTTAAAGCCTGATTTGAAAAATAAGTGCTCATATTCCTCCAAACAATACTAATCCATTGTTAGCTTTTATATACACAAAAAAGGGATACTATATTGAATACCGTAGCCAATGAACTGCAATATGTCCTTGGTCTTATGGGTTCGTGGTAACAACAAGCTTTGCTGCTATATCCCATAATCCTTCTCTGCCCTGTTAACTGCCATGGTTAAAGCTTTCCTCTTTTGTAAAAACAACAGATCCTTCTTTAGACTACAGTAAAAGTATGTAGCTCAATTACAGCTCTTATGGTAATTACATTATTGACATTCCCTAATATACAATAAGCCAGTCACTGTTCTATACAATGAAGTATGAGACTGATAGCAGAGCAGCTGGGAATCAAGACTAAGGTTCGTTCTTATCATTTAAACTGAACTGAAGGCATTTCAGAGCCAGAGGGTGACGGAAAAACCTTTTCGTTCCATGTGATATCAATTGAAATATTAGCTGTAATTCAATAAGCTATCGGTGGGCAGGGCGTGTGAGCCTAAGGCGTAAAGTGAAAAGGTGGATGAGAGTGTCTTTTGTCTTCAACATTTAGCTTAACCAAAACCTAAAAACCTGAGTCATGTGCTACTGAGCCATGACTCAGTGGCTATACAAATTGAATAACATTAAATTAAATATATAAATAACAATAAATCTTATAAATAAATTACTGGACATTATCTAATGATATTAATCAATTATTAAAGTGATAATTTTTCACATCAGTGGTGATTAATAGTGAGATATGTTGAACCCTATGTGTCACCAAAATATCTTACCACTCTACAGCTTTAAAATAGTCGAATTGCGACATGGCACTTCTTAACAAGTGTCCTTCCCATGTTAAGGACAGGGAGTATGACATTTCATTAGAGTATGAAGAAGCCTCAGTCTTGTCTCTGTCAGGAATCCCGGATAATTACTGTTTGAGAAGGTCCTTACTGTTCCTACTGCGGCAAACTGCAGACCCAGCGGTCAGTGCTGCTGAACCACCTGTAGAAGTGCAAGAGAAACAGTGCATAAAATGGATCTATCAAGAAATATGCTCAGAGTCAAACCATATCCAAGAGAACAAACCAGAAATATTGCACTGGTGTTTGAAATATGATGTTGTATTTATAAAACTGTAATAGAATGTTTATAGGCAAAAAAGAGGACCTGTCGAATTTATATGTTAAATTTTATTATAAATTCAAGTTATAATAATATATATTTATAGATATACTACTGTATTATATAGCATTTTTTTTTTTTATATATATATATTTATTTTTTTTATATTTTACCGAGTACTATACTATTTGCTCAGTTGATCTAATAGTTGTAAGTAACTTAGAAGGATTCGGTGCTGGGGAGTTTTTCTACATGTGCAGTGAAACAGAGACAGAAACTCGAAAACTTAGTAGATACCTTATTCAATAACTGCGAGCTAAGTAAAATGTGTTGTGATACAGGTGGAAATTGAGGAAATGACCTCTGCACTGTTCATAAATTGGCACAAGCCTATGTCAAAATCAACTTAAATCCCACAGTCATTCTCAGGGTTTGTCTGTCAGAATTAATTCTTATATACACACTTTAACCTCTTACGCTGAAACACTAATTAGAGACATTAAACTTGGAATCGAGATTCCACACGAGGAATTCTCTTTAATCATTCAAGACTGCGGCCCAATTATAGAGAGCAAGTCAGAACCGGCCCCCATCTTTGGAACAAAAACCACCTAAATGAGTCATCAGTCCACTTCAGCCTAAGATAAAAGTTACTACCGATTCTTGCTGACAGACCAGGCAGCCTATATTGGATTCTTACGTTTATTGTCTGTGTCATCGTATTCAGATCTTAATCTTCTGTGATCTTGAGGCAAAGCAATCACGCTCAGTGTATGCAATCTAATTAAACAGGTCATCAATAATTTTTGATAAGCTTTGTGGTTAGTTTGTGTTCGTGCTTGGTCTGTGGTGCAATGACCTAAGCATAAGTGCAGTCAAAGGAAAATAGAAATGAATGTGGTCAGAGGAAGATTCTTCCCAAAACCGAAAAAATTGGCTAACACTTTTAATACCCTCAGGATATCCAAGTGTAGAGAGTTGTTTCTTCATCCCAAACCGATCTGGAGGAAGTTAGCATTACATCACATTGGCACCAGAGTGATCATGCGTAACTTCATCTGCAGGTGAATGGGGCCGTAAGAATGAGAGTGCAAACGCTGATAAAACCTCACAACTAAGTCAACAAGAAAAAACAAATGACTCTAGCCTAATTATGTCTTATAGTCAAAAAAGCTGGTAGGTTTGTAAGAAAACTAATCCATCATTAGGCGTTTTTAATTACCGAATTTGACAACCAAGGCTAACAGTCATAATCTTAATAATGCGAATAATGTGGCCGGGGTGAATGTACATTTCAGATGTGTTTTTTTTTGGTTAGCTATTCCTTTATAGTAAACATAAATATTGGGGTCAAGCTGAATTATTAATAACATTGTGGGATAAAACCCTCAATAGTTTGAGAATTTGAGACCATAATAACATATATATTTAGATCAAACAAGGCAGAGTCACATAAATAATTCATTTTATATGATATAGAGAAAAGATATGAGTTTTTTTTTCTTGTATTTGGTGTTAGAATTTAAATAGCTTTGTTCTTTGTTTTTATTATACAGCATCTAGCCGAATCATTAATTACTCCTGTGCTGGCATTAAAACCTTTACATTTAAAATTAACTTTAAAATTAAATGAGGGCTCAAAGAAACACTAGATTCTCCGACATGACTACACAAAAGGTTTGCTGGTGAGATGTTTGGAGGGAGTGTTAGCATTTAGAAAATCGGAGAATAGTGCACATTTTTTGTTTCTTTTGGTGCTCTTATTCAATTAGAGATCAGTAGAATTACTAGTCCAGTAATTCAATCAGCTCATCAGATGACAGAGTTCCTACCCATCTCATGTGAATTCAATTACAGATCTCTATGAGACTCCCTCTCAGACACCTCCGCACAAGACTAGCTTCATGCATTTTGTAATGTGGCCATTTCATGTGGATCACTTTACAGATTTTTTTTTTGTACATATGGAAATATTCTTTGAGAAGTCATTGTAAAGCTAACATTTTCTATTTGAATAGCACCTATTTATTGTGTTGAGGTGGTGAGTAACTGAAAGGAGTCAAGACTGAGAGAATAAAGACAGAATAAGTCATTCTTATATACATCCTTGCCAGGCAAGCCAGGCTTCAAGGTCCAAATCTGATCTGGTCTTTTTTTTTTTATTCCCTCTGTTGATTCTTGAACTGGACAGGAAGGTCAAAGATGTAATTAGATAGACAGAACAAACTTTTGTTGATGGATACTCAGATTATGACTACTAACTTAGGCTTCTCTCCTTGCAAATAATTTTCTAATTGGAGAAGATTTAATAAAATAACAATGTACATTAATCTGCAATCTTAATTGCAATCTTTTTGTTATGTAATTTTACAGGAAAAACTCAGCAAATCAAAAAAGATCTAACTCTATTATAATAAATGGTCCTGGGACTTGCTTTGCCTTTTAGAAACTGTCGAATAAGTTTGCCGGAAAAAATCCTCATTATAAACAGATTAGAAAAGACATTTTATGTGGATTCAATACATTTTAATCCTTCTTAAACATTCAGTGCTGCTGCATTGTAAGTGCTGCAAGTTATTGTTGCTGTTGTTCTGACACTGTGTGTGTACTATTATATCATATAAATTGTTGAATAAACGTACAAAAATTACAGACTTACAAACTAAACGTAGTAGCTGAACTAGTGCATGCCAAAAGCAATGCAAAAATCACAGGTTCAATTCCCAAGAATATGGTCTTGGAGAGATCACATATTATATAGAGCTTCCTTTTTCTAAAGTATGCAACTTCATTAGAGGAAAAAACTTATATCACATATATCACTCATTACCTTAAAATGATCTGTGACTGCGACCACAGAAATATACACAGACGTCTGTACCGTCCTTGTGTGAAAATGCAAAAATGTAATATGTTTTGCCAAAAACAAACAAACAAGCAAAAACATGACTCTGTTCACAGAGCTGCTGAGCACATTGTGTTGGTGAGATGCAGATGGATGCCATTAGTCAGTTAAAGCTGTCAGAGCTGCAAACGCTGTTATTTTCAGTAATCTGGGCACTTGCGATAGGCTATTATTAAAACATACTGATAAAAATAAATACAGAACAAAATGTGACATTAAGACATACAAGTACATGAATGCAAAAAGCGTGAAAATCCAATATTTTTTACAGAGTCTCATAACTTATTTGACAAAGGTGGTGATCAGGTAACTCATCTTGTAACTCATTTGTCTTTGGTTAAACTGATGGCTTTACAACACAACCTGCAAGACTAATCCCTAATTAAATAACAACCAGCAGTGAAGCTGATTTAATTGAAATAGTAAACTTCTATAATTGCAAAATATCATAAATGTTTTTTTAAAATGAAAAACTTTCCTACTTTTGTACATACACTCTTAAAAAATAAAGGTGCTTCACGATGCCATAGAAAAACCTTTTTGTCTAAATGGTTGCATAAAGAACCTTTAACATCTGAAGAACCTTTCTGTTTGACAAAAGGTTCTTTGGGGCGAAAGAAGGTTCTTCAGATTATAAGAAGCTAAGAAAGAGATGGTTCTTTGTGGAACCAAAAATGGTTCTTCTATGGCATCGCTTGAAGAACCTTTTGAAGCACCTTTACTTTTAAGAGTGTACATCTATTTTTTCATCTATTTTACATTGCCATTTTTAACCATTTTGATAAAGTAATGATGGAAGTTTTTCAAATATTTTCGTGTAAAATGTTTGTGTATGACATTATATCCTTATATTCTGTCAGTCATGTATGTCCCTAATTGCATTACTGTCATGCGTTGCGTTTCTCACGTGTTAGTTGGAGGGAACAGTTCCTGACCTCTTATCATGACTGGACCACTGACTCCAGCAGACACCAGGACAACATCCTCCGTCCAGAATTCTCTCTCTCTCTCCTCCAAACCTTAAAGACGCTTTCTAGCATTTGCTTTTGCCTAGTCTCTGGAAAACATCTGAATCATTTTAACCAACTCCAGCTGTCGCCCTGGTGTGGGTGTGTGAGAAAGTGCATGGCCGTCTGTGAATGAGAGGAGACTCGAGCAAGGGTGACGTTTAGATTTACAAAAAAAAAAAGGGTTAGGATATTTTGCCTGTTTTTTTTGTCGGTATGAACACAGATACGTGCGTCTCATACTGCGATATGACCTCGATGGATTCATATTATTCGCCATCATCAGGGCAAGGGAAAGTCCAACAGGCCAGTCCTTACAGGACGTTCCAGCCGAGCGACTCCAAATACAGTCCCACTTTCCTCCCCGCAAAAGGTCAACCTTACGGGGACAAGCCGCGGAGTCCTTTCCATCAAGAGTGTCCGTCACTGGATGATAGCACACCCGAGAGCGCCTACAGCAAGTACCATCTTTTCATGCAGAGACCCACATGCAAAACTCTCCCTGAAGACAGCAAACTGGAGGACGGCGCGCTCATCTCATGCTATGGTGAGTGGCATCTACAGTAGATGGTTTGTGCGTTCATTTCTTAGTAGCTATATCTTCAGAAATTACATAGGCCGACAATTTGGTCAAATTTCCACCTCTGATAATTGTTCCGTATAACATCTCCCGGTTGAGGGTAAAAGAAGGCCTTTAACAATCTGAGTAGCCTATAAACTTCAACTTGTTTGCGCATTTGTTCCATAGTATACACAGCTCACCCCGCTAAAAAAAAAAGAATACGTTTAACGTGCCTTAAATGTTTAAGTATACAGTCAAAGTGGTGCTGACGTCTCAAACTTATTTTTATTTTATTCTAATTCTACCACTTTTAAATAATTGACAAGGACAGTAATTTGAAACTTTGAAGAGCCTATTTTTACTTTGCAATAAGCTGAAAATCATTTAGTCCGAGAATTTGTTTTGTTTTTAAAAACTAATAGGATCATTTTTAAACGTATCCGCAAAAATCTAAAAATCTAAATCCCTCTAATTGACATACTAGCAAAACTGTCTAGGATTTTTCTTCATGACATCTCTGTATTTATTAAATCGAATAAATGTTTTTATTTCGCTCACAACTGTGTGTGTTGTGTGTTAGTTAGGGTTGAAGAAATATGACTTTTCTGTTTAATGCAATGTGCTACAAACGAAGAAGGTTAAACATATATAATCAGGCCTGATTGTATTCAGACATGTATATTATAAAATATACTTTGCTTTAAAATGATTTATCGGACCATTAGGCTACAAACCGTTTAAGCACTTTCTGAAGGCTGCAATTATTCAAATCCACACTCATTCTCGCCTGTTATTTGTCACATCTTACATTTAATGGCCACTCAGACGTTGCAGAAAATGGTTTTTACTCAAAAATACATATAAACAATTCAAAGCAGAAGTCATGGAAACGTAGATGTTAGGAAATGCATACAGTGACTAAAAGTCAGATTATAATCCTCTTCTTATTTACAAACAGTGGCATGAAAATCCATCTTTGTGGCTGTAAATCACGCATGGGTTATTTACGATTTGTTGAAACAGGCCAGTGAAAACAGACACCGTATGTAGCCTATCATCAACGTATATTAGGCTACATTAATGCAGGCTGTTATTGGCTTCAGAAAAATACTAATAGATTCATTAAATTATTTGTTTTCTTCATTTAAGCTATTTTATTATTTTATTATTATTTTTATTTGACCATTTCGATATGTTTACCATGTAGTCGGAACAGTCTGTTTATTACGACAATTTAAGACAGTTGAAATTGAATTATTAATTTGCTGTTATGAGTGAGTCAATAAGAATAGTTAAATAAACAATTAATGAAATACTGTATTGTGTATTTGTATCTTGTAGCCTATTTGTATTTGTCTGCACAGGACCAATAAAAACGTAGCTTATATTTGGTTACTGCTATTAAAAGAATTACACTGATTAATTCACTGATTAAGTCTTAACATTCAAACCATTCGGATCATCGGGAAATCAGAATGCATCCAGGTTATTATTAGAAAAGCCTCTACTTTTAAAACAAAACAAACAAGCAAACAAATCACAGCAAAAAGGACTGCATATTATCTACAGCCTAGCTTTCACTGCTCTTTCATTAAAGTACAGTAAAATCAAAACAAATAATATTCTTATTATTCAAGGGCTCTATGTACATAAAATGTTTATTGTCTTCTGTAATAATAATCACATTTGAAGAGACAAAATATACATAGGACAGGCTAAAACACAATTAACACATTTTTAAACTCTTATTTGGCATATAGTTTACTGTATTTTGAGGCCATTACCACTATTTAAATAAATCCATTCTGTACACGTAATTAAAAAACTGTACATAAAAAAATTACTAGAGTGCTATTTAAGGCTATTTGTAAATAAAAAAATTTTTTTTTGTGAAAATACTGGACATGGATGTAATATTTTAATACAAGATTGTAAGAAAATAATGTTTTTTTAAATTGTTAGTAATACCAAATTCCTGGGTGTATGCAGGCATGAAGATATGCGATTATCCCTTTAATGAAGATATTAATGTTAGATGATGCACAGACAGTGCTGTACTTAGAGCGTTTTTCCTGTCTGCGGTTTGAGGAGAACGAACACTGTGTGGTTCCCATACCATTCTTGGAGAGTATTTGTGGTTTGTGCTGTAGATGTCAAGGGGTAAGATCAAGCCTCATGCAAAGTTTGATTGACCAGTCTGAGAACACTGGAAAGCTGAGAATGTAGGACAAACTTTTGATCAACAACACAGAGAGAAGGGAAGATGTACTCTGATTCAAGATAACACTTCTTCAAGTGCGGGTTGTAAACTTGTCATGTGATCACACCACCTATATCCAAAATATGATAGGGTGTTTAGCTCTTTCCAGCCAATCAGAGCCCTGTAAAGCTATAGTGACAGTAACACAGCATGTTCATCATGGGTTGAAACGGTTGAAAACAATAATACATGGCCAAACTTTAAAAAAAAAAAAAGTTTTACTTTTTTTAAATTGTGCATAAGAACTGACTTGAGTATCTAGTTTTAAAAAAAATAATCAGTCTTATAGTAGTACTACTTCCAAAAGAAGGAATATCAGGATTAATCTCCAAATAATTTTGTAATCTGACAGTGCTTTTTGAAATCAGTTCAAAATTTGATACATTTTTTGGGAAATATTAATGAAGTACCACACCAAAGCATGAAACCTCTCCAAAAACCTGAGTGATTCATGACTTGCAGCAGTAGGGAGTAGGGCATTATTCAGAGGCAGATGTGTGGTATGGACTCCCAGAGATATCATTCATGTTTTCATTCCCCCTCCACTGGGAGGCCTAAAACGACAATTGCTGACTGGTTTACATAACCTTTCCATACAAAATGACATGTGCAAATAAACCAGCATTCAACAATTGATGGGATATTAAGTTGGCTATTAAACATTTACTGTAGCAAGCTTGATCTGCAGAGCTTGAATCTTGAAGGTTTTACAAATTTGATTAATTCTGCACACTGTTTCCTGGCATGTCGATTAATTGTGGGGATAATGGTTTTCAGAGGTGTGACAAAATATTTAAATTAAATTAAGCTTTGAGTAAAGGACAATGAAGTTCTTGCTTTTTATCCTTGCTGTATCCCTAAACTATAAGGATACAACATGAAGTTACATTCTTACCTGGTGTTTCACATAGCCTACAAGGTAATATGCTTTTTGGGTATTTGGAGATGGAAAGAGAAAATAAACAATAAAGCTTTTATTTTTTTCACGAGTCAATTGCCACATAAAAACAGACACAATGGCCTAGCTATACTATCCAAAATAATTGTAATTTTAACAGTAAAAGACTGTAAAAATGTAAAAGCCTGTTAACTGGTTTACAGTGAAAATCTATAACAGGTCTAACGGGACAGTTAATTAAAAATACATAGTTTTTGGAAGTGAAAAGTTAAGACTTTAGTTTAGGGACCGATTCTCACTATTAACGAGTTGCTTATTAGCATGCATATTATTAAATACAGGTGTATCTCAATTAATTAGAATGTCGTGGAAAAGTTCATTTATTTCAGTAATTCAACTCAAATTGTGAAACTTGTGTATTAAATAAATTCAATGCACACAGACTGAAGTAGTTTAAGTCTTTGGTTCTTTTAATTGAGATGATTTTGGCTCACATTTAACAAAAACCCACCAATTCACTATCTCAACAAATTAGAATATGGTGACATGCCAATCAGCTAATCAACTCAAACCACCTGCAAAGGTTTCCTGAGCCTTCAAAATGGTCTCTCAGTTTGGTTCACTAGGCTACACAATCATGGGAAGACTGCTGATCTGACAGTTGTCCAGAAGATAGTCATTGACACCCTCCACAAGGAGGGTGAGCCACAAAAGTTCATTGCTAAAGAAGCTGGTTGTTTACAGAGTGCTGTATCCAAGCATGTTAACAGAAAGTTGAGTGGAAGGAAAAAGTGTGGAAGAAAAAGATTCACAACCAACCGAGAGAACCAATGAGGATTGCAGCCTTATGAGGATTGTCAAGCAGAATTGATTCAAGAATTTGAGTGAACTTTACTAGGAATGGACTGAGGCTGGGGTCAAGTCATCAAGAGGCACCACACACAGACGTGTCAAGGATTTGGCTACAGTTGTCGTATTCCTCTTTTAAGCCACTCCTGAACCACAGATGGCGTCTTACCTGGGCTAAGGAGAATATATAACTGGACTGTTGCCCAGTGGTCCAAAGTCCTCTTTTCAGATGAGAGCAAGTTTTGTATTTCATTTGGAAACCAAGGTCCTAGAGTCTGGAGGAAGGGTGGAGAAGCTCATAGCCCAAGTTGATTGAAGTCCAGTGTTAAGTTTACACAGTCTGTGTTGATTTGGGGTGCAATGTCATCTGCTGTGTTGGTCCATTGTGTTTTTTGAAAAAAAATGTCACTGCACCCGTTTACCAAGAAATTTGGAGCACTTCATGCTTCCTTCTGCTGATAAGCTTTATGGAGATGCTGATTTCATATTCCAGCAGGATTTGGCAACTGCCCACACTGCCAAAAGCACCAAAAGTTGGTTAAATGACCATGGTGTTGGTGTGCTTGACTGGCCAGCAAACTCACCAGACCTGAACCCCATAGAGAATCTATGGGGTATTGTCAAGAGGAAAATGAGAAACAAGAGACCAAAAAATGCAGATGAGCTGAAGGCCACTGTCAAAGAAACCTGGGCTTCCATACCACCTCAGCAGAGCCACAAACTGATCCCCTCCATACCACGCTGAATTGAGGCCGTAATTAAAGCAAAAATAGCCCCTACCAAGTATTGAGTACATGTACAGTAAATTGACATACTTTCCAGAAGGCCAACAATTCACTAAAAATGTTTTTTTTTTTATTGGTCTTATGAAGTATTCTAATTTGTTGAGATAGTGAATTGGTGGGTTTTTGTTAAATGTGAGCCAAAATCATCACAATTAAAAGAACCAAAGACTTAAACTACTTCAGTCTGTGTGCACTGAATTTATTTAATACACGAGTTTCACAATTTGAGTTGAATTACTGAAATAAATGAACTTTTCCACGACATTCTAATTTATTGAGATGCACCTGTATTGACTGTTTATTAGTACTTCTCAAGAACATATTCGGCCGGACCATATTTTACATTCCTTATCCAAGGGTAACCAGGCGTGTTGGGGAAAGTTACTTTTAAAAGTAATGCATTACAATATTGCTGTCATGTAGCGGTGTGTGCAGTAATCCACAAGGCAGAGGAAGAAGAAGGGGAGTTTAATCTTTTAATAATCCAGATGACAGGGCTAAGTCCACACATAAATACGTCTACAAACTGAACTTTAACACCGGACAAAGACAAACTGAACAGACTAGAGCTTAAGTACTAGGGAGGCACAAGAGGATAATTAATAGAACACAGGTGAACAGAATGACACAATCAACTAGGGAAACTAGTGGCAAGGGGGCGGTGGAGCACATGGGGAGAAAAACACACACAGAACGTCCAGGGGTGTGACAGTTCGCCCCCCTCCTGGAAGGCATGTCCTCGCGCCACATACAATCAAGGGGGGTAGGAGGGTGGGCACCCTGGAGGCCTATTAGGACAGGCTTGTACGGGATGGGAATCCTCCAGGGCGGTACCAGTTCAGAGGGCCATGGCGGCACAGGTAGTTCGGGGTGCTATGCGGAGAGGCCTACGTGGCCTTGGCCAGGGAACTTGGCCCGGCCACTATGGCCGGAGACGTATGTTTTCCTGGGGAAATTTTATTGGGGAAAAATCCAGGTCCACTGGCTGGAGCAAGCCCTGGGCCAAGCTCTGGCCCAAATCCATCTCTGGACCGAACTTGGGCAGGGGAGTCTTCTTCGGGCTGAATTCGGGGGCAGAAGCCCTCTCTGGGCTGGACTCGGGAACAGATGCCCTCTCTGGGCCAAACTCGGAAACGAGAGCCCTCTCTGGGCCAAACTTGGGAACAGGAGCCCTCTCTGGGCTAAACTCGGGATCTGAGGCCCTCCCTGGGCTAGACGCGGGAACAGCATCCCTCTCTGGGCTTGACGTGGGAATGGAAGCACTCTCTGGGCTTGACGTGGGAACAGGAGCCCTCTCTAGGCTATACTTGGGATCAGAGGCCCTCCCTGGACCAGACGCAGGAACAGCAGCCCTCCCTGGGCTTGACGTGGGAATGTAAGAACTCTCTGGGCTGGACTCCGGAACGCAAACCTTCTCTCGATTCTGGTCAGGGGCTAGAGCCATCTCTCGACTCTGGTCAGGGGCTAGAGCCATCTCTCGACTCTGGTCAGGGGCTAGAGCCATCTCTCGACTCCAGTGCCTCAGTGAACTGTCTCTTCTTCCTCTTCCTCCTCTTTCTTGGTCTGGTGTTCTGTCACGTTGCGGTGTGTGCAGAAATCCACAAGGCAGAGGAAGACGAAGGACAGTTCGATATCTTTTAATAATCCAGATGACAGGGCTAAATCCACACATAAATACGTCTACAAACTGTACTTTAACACCGGACAAAGACAAACTGAACAGACAGGAACTTAAGTACACAGACCAAATGAGGATAATAAATAGAACACAGGTGAACAGAATGACACAATCAAACATGAGGGAAAACTAGGTCAAGGAGAGCACATGGGGAGAAAAACATACACAGAAAGTCCAGGGATGTGACAATTGCCTTACTGCCTAAAAAAGTAACTAATTGCATTTACTCAGTTACTTTTTATGGTTACATTACTTTTGTGTTACTTTTTCTCATCTGGCCTGCTTGTTTATTTATTTTTAATAACAAAACCCCCAAAATTATATTTTTGGCAAATGTAAAAGCCCTTTCACACCAAAAGTGAAATGAAAATGCCTCAGTCTGAAATAAATTCACGCCTCTACAGTAGAGAGCGCAGTTCAAACGAACCTTTCAGCTGTGCTGCTATTCTGGATTGCATGAAGAATAAGACACAGGAGAAGAAAGTTCAACACCCTTCAGAAATAAAAAAAAAACAATGAAAAATGTTATGTTTACCTAAAGTTATTTTTGCTGCTTAGTATGGTTAAATTGGATCATTGAAGGTCAGCAGCAAAGATATTGTGCAAGTGAGATGAATAATAAATGGATGTTCACATTTAGTCTATAAGTAACCATTATGTTCACACAGCACACACAACGCCTCTCTGCACTTACTCCCAATTTCTCTAGTGTTACTTATTTGAAAAAGTAACTCCAATATTTTCTCGTAAATTAAAAAGTAATACATTAATTTACTAGTTAATTGAAAAAAAGTAATCTGATCATGTAACTCGCATTACTTGTAATGTGTTATCCCCAACATTGATCTTACCCAATACCTAAACCCAACCTTATCAACTATTAATAAGCAGTAATTAGGAGTTCACTGAGGTAAAATTCATAGTTAATGTTAGTTAATACTGAGAATTGGACCTTAAAATAAAGTGTGGCCAGTGAAAAGAACAAGTCATCAATTCATTTACAGTGAACAAAGCTAAATATACATTCCCAGAATTCTGTGTTAATTATGTTACATCATATGTTGTTAAATGTATGTTTATTTAATTATTTTAGAGATGTAGAACTGTAGACCTAGAACTTTATTCTTTTTGTATTCTGTCTACTTGACCCTAGTGTTCTCTATTCTTTTTCTATACTTGTTTATGTTTAATTCTTATAAAACTAATAATAATCATAATATAATTAATTTTATAAAAACTTTATAAAACTTGTTATGTGTACTGAATTAGATTAAACGGGATCACAACCGGGTTATACGTTGCTCTTTTGTTGTTTTGATTGCTTCTGTTACCCTCATTTTGTAAGTCGCTTTGGATAAAAGTATCTGTTAAATGATTAAATGTAAATGATGATGTATTGCATTTTACAGTTATTATTTTTTTTTTACTGTAAATTTAAGTTAAATCTAAAAAAAGTACTGTAAAATATTGTTACCAGATTTAACAGTAAAGTTCTGGCAACTACAGCTGATTTTTTTTTTACACATTATAAAACTGAATATTTTATGCTAGATTATACACACACACACACACACACACACACAAAACATGTGTATATATATATATATGGAGACAGAAAGCTGGCACGGTTCTGCAGTATATGGGAGTCATGTGTGAGGTCATTTATCAGGAGCTCAGATTTAACGGAAACACTGTACTGGTTTCCCACAGAATCCACATTCCTGTGCGGCTCGCAAGCATTGATCTTCTCACAGGAACATCTGGAAGTTTTGCTTCTGCACAGATACCTGTATCTGCAACATACAGTAGTGTGAATTAACCTCACAGTTAATGAGATAACTGAACGATCAATTAATTGCTCAAGTTTTTCAGTTGGAGGCCATATTTTTTAGATTAGGTAACTTAGATTAGAACTTTCTTGTTTAAAATTAGAACCTTATTGAAAATAATAGTTATACGGTTCCATGAAGAATCCATAACAATGGATTTAATATCCACAGAACTTTTTAATTGCACAAAAGATTCTTTAGTGGACAAAGATTCTATATAATATTAAAATTCTTAACATTACAAAAATTTTCCATCATTAAAATTAATCATCAGACCCTCCTGAACCTATAACAAAAGTGTCCCTCGCGGGTCAAAATGACCCGAAGGCCAAAAATGACACAAATTTTAATTTTGGTGCAGAAAGCTTATATTGGAAAAAAAAATTCTAATTTTTTATGTAGGTTTTTCTATTATTTTTTTGGTGATTTTTTTTATCATATTTACCTTTTATTCTGGATATTTTTAAGAAAACATAAGCAAATAAGCAGTTTTGTACGTTATTTCACCAAAGAAACAAACAATGAAAGACACAATTTCAGTCCTGTTTCATCACAAACCAACAGATGGCCTTGGAATTGAGTCACTGGGTGTCTCTGATGCCATCTGGTGGGGAAAAATTACACAAAATTGCATTTTATGGTTACAGCCAGTAGAGGGGCATATAGAAACCTATAGAGATTTTTAACTGAGCAAAACAAGTGAAACATGAGAAATTAGAAAATCTTAAGGCTTCAGTTTGGTTGTTTATGGATTAAAATAAAAAAAATCTAACTGAATTATAACCTAAACATATGTATATTCATACAATTTCATAAATATTAAATAATATATACGATATAACAAAAAAATGGAAAATACAGCATATGTAACACCCCTGTGTACTGTTTGTTGTGGTTTCTTCCCCTTTTGTT
Source organism: Sinocyclocheilus anophthalmus (assembly GCA_018155175.1). Classification (NCBI taxonomy): domain Eukaryota; kingdom Metazoa; phylum Chordata; class Actinopteri; order Cypriniformes; family Cyprinidae; genus Sinocyclocheilus; species Sinocyclocheilus anophthalmus. The sequence goes on from JADLZN010003000.1 coordinate 481,777, forward strand.
GGTTCAGCCCATATAATTATTAGTTAATCGCCTCATTGTGCTCACCTGTCTGCCCCTCGTTATCTGCACTATATCTGTTCCTGTCTCTGGGATTTGAGGTGGTCAGTTATTGTGAATGTTACTGTGTGCGTGCGCATTAAATATCCTTATTTGAATCCTTGTCGTCATCCTGCCTGCCTCCACACACCGTGAAAGAATAACCGACCCGTAAAGTATAGCGGTGTCTTTCCCCTCGTTTGTTTTTGTCAGTTTTTATTTTTGTAATGGATTACCCCACCTTCCAAATCCTCCTGCTGGAGCAGGGGGAACGCTCTCTTGAGGACCACACAAATGACTTTCTGTCCTTGGCTCACCTCACACACTACCCAGACAACTGCCTCTGCACATTCAATCAAGTTGGACTTAACACCACCATCCGAGCGCAGTTGTCCGGGGATGGTCCCTGAGAGACTCGCCACCTTCTCGAGTGTTCTCGGTGTCCTGCAAGTCCCATCTGACCGTGGACATCGCTGATAGCACCGCCCCACTCAGACCCTGAGCCCAGCCCCCAATCTCCCCCGCGTTACGGTGAGCATAACCTGAGCCCACCGCTTACGGAGAGCCATTCCCCACCGTGACCCACGAGCCGGAGCGAAGCCCTGCGTCTGAGAAGAGGATCGCCTTGGATGTTGAGCCCAACCCATCAGACCCGTGCGAGAGCCGGTGACAGTGCCCACCATGAGGGAGCAAGCCATGGACGGTGTGAGCGCGGAGAGGAGCTCCGCTGCCTGCATCACGGCTGAGGGTGAGCTGACTGTGGGGGACATGAAGGGCCGACTTAGGAGGAGGTCGTGCGCAGCGAGGAGGAGAGCCCGAGTTCCTCAGTTCAGCCCAGGAAGGGCTCCTGATCCCCAGTTCAGCCCAGGAAGGGCTCCTGTGCTCACCTGTCTGCCCCTCGTTATCTGCCCTATAAGTTCCTGTCTCTTGTAATCTAGTATTGTCGGTTATTGTGAATGTTAACCCGTGTGTGTGTGTGTGTGTGTGTCTCACATCTGCCTTGTTGTGTCTACATTAAATGTCTATTATTGGAATCCTTGTCGTCCTGCCTGCCTCCACACACTGTGACCGTCATATCCAAGCAGAAACATTAAAAATATTACAGTGTGTGTACCTTGTGTATGAGGTTTTTTTTTTCTGCATTGGGGATATTCTGTAGTCTCAGCCCTTCATTTGGGTATAAATCTTTACTGGATTGTCTCAGATTTTGTAGATATAAAAAAAAAATCAAATGTAATAACTGCAGTTTTCTCGTTAATTCCATTCATTCCAATGCGTGTCAAAATGACCTGCGAGGGACACTTGTTACTTTTTTTTTTTTTTTTTTTTTTTTATTGCACCCATTTAAACTCCTCGAATCCACTCAAATGTTTTTTTTGTGTGTGTGTATTCCTGGTGCAAGTGTGACAAAAGTAAAGAAATCTTGGACCGGTACGATCAACACACGATTTGTAGAATTTTTTTGAAAAAAATTGTGGTCAAAATGACCTGAGGGACAGATAAGGGTTTTAAGAACGTTTGACAAAGTTTTTTTTGTGGAAATGGTTCTTTTATGTCATTGCTGCAAAAAAACTACTTTTGGAACCTTTATTTTTGAAGATAATGACATTATTCACCCTAAAATTGCATGAATGTTACTGACTGACTGATTGTTTTTGTGATTTACAGGGTTTCTTATTTCTAGAGCTGACCCAGACCATAATGTTTTATAAAAGCTAACGGGTGCCCTGCTGCTTTACAGCTATTTAAATCACACTTTGATGTTTTTCTCCTTGTCTCTTCTTAAATAGCCGCTCCTAGTTAACGTCTGACCTCTACTAATTCAAAGACGCAGTCGACTCCATCAGGACGGAGTTAGTGTTCTCAGGGGAGTTACTGCTACAAGCATGTACTCCAATTAAACAATCTGGCTGGGTGTGAATTGATTATTTAAAAGTGGTATTAGTGTAACCACCAGTTTACAGAAAGTAAAATGCAAGAATATGTTAGGCTGGAGGACTTTTGCAATACCAACATCAGTACTGAAGTAGACCTGTAAAAGATGTGATTTTTTCAATATTAGATTTGTTTCCAAAGGGGAAATTTGCTAGTATGCCCTTAGGAAAATGTTTAATTTCCATAAAAGTATTGTCACCTATGGTAGGGATGTGAGCTTCTAGGCAGGCATTTGGTACTAGTTGTGCATTCTTGTAGAGTTCTTGTATCTCAAGTAGCATCGTGCTAACAAAGCCAGGATCATGGGTTTGATACCCAAGGAATAGATTAACGTGATGAAATGTATACCTTGCAATGCAATTCGCTTTGGTTAAAAGCATCTGCCAAATGCATAAATGTAATCTAATGTTAAATGGGCTGGCTGCCCAAAGGTTACAGGTTATATCCTCATAGAGTTGATACTGTATTTACAGAGATTCCCTTTCACTAGTGCGCCCTTGAGCAAAATATTTCATCCCAGGCTACTATAAGGGAACTGGCTCACAAATAAATGTGTTGTAAGTCACTGTGGCTAAAGGCATCTGCTAAATAACGAGTAACCATTGCGCAATGAAGCTAAGTCAAGGCACTGTTGAATTCTGCTGAAGTGCTGAGGCATTTTGTCAACGAGTGCTGTTATATGTCAAGTGTAAATGGCCAGGCACAGACTATGTAATGTAAATGCAGGCTTTCTGCAATGTTTCGAATAGCGCTTTTTGCAGCTTTTTTAAAAAACAGTATCTGATGAAATGTATATCTCCCAGTCATTAGTTAGATTCTGCATTCTTTATACTGTAGCAAGCAAACAACAACACAGAGCATCTCTAAAATCCTCAAACATTTGGACAGTTATCAAACCCAGACTATTGCTGTCTATGCAAAATGGCAGCCAAAACCGAGGAGCTTTGGCTCTGAAATGCAAAACATGCAATGGCACTGTTTAAAAACTTTGGTGGTACGCAGATTCAGCATAACATGGGCTACAAAGCCAAGGAAAGACAGCAGGGTGGGACTGAAAGTGCTCACCACAGCAATTATGATGGGTTCTCTGCCAAACACAGAGAGACAGAGGGACTGTGTTATCACAAAATGTTATGGCAAAAACTGATAGTCTGCTAAACCCTGCCCCGCCTCGGTCATTTGCGATCGAGCTCTGGTGGAGGGGGGTCCCCCTCGGTCCGTTCGAGATCGGGTCCGTTTGCCGTGGGGCCCCCTCAAGCGCGGGGCCTGGTGCGACCGCACCAGTTGCACCCCCCTAAGGACGGCCCTGGGGATATGGATAAGGTTATGGACAGTTTTCATGGTATGGTTATTATTTAAGGGGCTAAGGGGTCAGAAAAGGGTCAGTATTGTAATTATAAATGTAGTAACAGTATTTTATTTAAATATACAATATGTGCAATTTAAAAACATGTATGTACATAATGAGTGCATTATTATGGTAGTTCATTATAGTTAAAGATACTTAGCATAAAGTGGGTCTTAATATATATATTTATAATATATATATATATATATGATATAGTGGCATTATTTACAGTCAGCTGCAATTTTGTCAAATTCTGCAAAAAGTGAGATTATTAATTAACTGTCATTTGGAATACATAAAATGCTAGCTATAAAATCAGTTTTAGCAGTAAGGAGCCTGCCATTTTATCACTTTTTCAGCACATAATACTATTAACCTTATTTTACTTTTGATGAAATCCCAGCTCAGGGCATCCTTCAAATTACATTAAGTACAAAATAAGCAATAGTTTTGTTGAATTGCTCAAACATGAGTGGAAAAGGTTCAGACTGGGACTATAACTCCCTAAACACCCAGATACACTGTTGAAAAGATCATGGAACTGAGAGCCTAGGTAGAGCATGATTTGAACAGGCATGTTTTGATTATTTACTTACAATCCTGGCATGTTTGTACTTTCATCAAGATACTGATTCAGGCATCCAACATGGAGAACATATTTTCAACTAATGCCGAGTTCACACTGCACGATATTAGCCTGATTTTTCACTCGCCAACAGGTTTTGCAAAATCGCAGACAAATGCAAAATCAGAGGCAAATCGGTGCTCGTTCAAGCGAGTGACAATCACGCAGTGTGAATTATCAAAGATCGCGATCTGATGGAATCGCCGACACGTCGCCGACGCCCGTGAAGTATTTGGCATGCTAAATATCTGGACCTGTCAGTGATTCAAAATCCTGCTGTTTGAAATGAGTTCTGACTGAAAAACACATCGGCGATGACCTACAGCCAATGAGAGAACAAAATACAGGGCAGCGGGAAGTTCGGGGAGGAGTTATAGACCAGAATATCAGTATTTTAATAGATATATGAACAATTATTATATCATACAGAAACAAGCACAAACATTAGCTTGACCAGCCACAACATCATCATAACAGTTACTGCAAAATTATTTACCTCTCAACTCTCCTTTCTTTTTTTTCCTTTTTGTTTGTTTTTTTTTTTTGTGCATAACACCCAATCCCTGTATCCTGGATCTCTCTCCTGCATCATCTGTTTTTCTTTTTCTCCTTGTAGATGGAAATCAGCTCACAGACAATTTGCAGTCTATATATATATATTTGAATAATTACAGTCTCGCTGGAGAACTCGGGTTCTCGCGTTATTTCCTTATCACTTCTCGCGTGTGTTTTGTTGTGAAACGTAGTTTGCGGAACAGACAGAGTCGTCAGCGATTCTTCCTATTGTAAAGTCATGGCTTGTGTAACCTCCTGTCGTCGTTCCATCGTGCATTGTGAACACAGCAGCAACTGAATGCTTCCTCAGATAGTCGTGCAGTGTGAAAACAACGGCGATCCGACAAGTTTGAAAATCGTGCAGTGTGAACTCAGCATTAGGTTTTCTACATTAAGGCTCTTTAAGGTGACAACAGAACCCCCTTTATGTTGAAATAAAGAATATTTGTATAGGAGTAGATGAGAGTTTTTGTGAATGTTAAATTGTCTCCACACTTCAGACACTTCATCAACACTGCTTCAGTTAATTAAGTTACTTTTCTGTAAGGATGGTAATGGGTTGAAAAACAGGGCAACATAACCCTCTCTCGTTCCGATAGTTTTGTGGGAAAAAGAAAAAGGAAAAAAAAAAAAAAAAAAAAAAAAAAAAAAAAAAAAAAAAAAAAAAAAAAAAAAAAAAAAAAAAAAAAAAAAAAAAAAAAAAAAAAAAAAAAAAAAAAAAAAAAAGAACTAAATTCACAATTAATGAATAGAAATATGTCTGTTTCCAGGTAAAGATGGCACTGGACTGACAGACACAGAGATGCCTCAGTCTGCTGATCCCACAGGTAATGGGGGAGGGGGGGTTTTTTGTGTGTTGTGGGTTTGTTTGGGTTTGATGATAGTTACATCAATGTGAAAGACTCTGGGGTCAAAGGTCAAGCAGAACGGCCTGTCTCTGAGCTCGGCAGTCCTCTGGACAAGAGTGAGGCTGAGAGCAACAAAGGCAAGAAGAGACGGAACCGCACCACCTTCACCAGCTATCAGCTGGAGGAGCTGGAGAAGGTCTTCCAGAAGACACATTACCCAGATGTCTATGCTCGAGAACAACTAGCACTCAGGACAGACCTCACAGAAGCAAGGGTGCAGGTAGGCCTGGTCAGCCCATCCTTGTAAGAATTTGATGTATTTGCTGTGCAAATTACATTAAAATATGCTTTAGATTCATATACACTTCAGAAGAGCTGCAGTTGTTTAGAAATGAATATTGACCGTTATTTTTATTTCTATGTAGCCTGTCAGTTATTACAAAACAGTGACTTCTTCGTCAGTTTGTAAAACAGCAATATTATTATTTTAACTATTACTATAAAACACGGCCAGTTTCATTCATATATAATATTATATAAGACAATATACAACATTATATTAAAAGAATAGTTTATATTTTAATAAATAATTACTTTAATTATTTATATATTACTATTATTACTTTTATAAAATATTACCACTATTTTTAGTATATGATATTATACAAAATAATACAATATTATACCAAAATAATATTATTCAAAATATATATAATTTTTAAATAGTGACCCTAGCAGAGGACAAGCGGTTTGGAAGAATGATGTAGATAATATTTGTATAGTTTTATAGTAAAATAATAATAAGAATTATTATTATTATTATTTGGTAATACTCTCAGTAAATCAGAATGTATTTTCTAGGAGCTCCATTTAATTCTAGCAACTCAGTTTGTTCATTTTAAACTCAGAATTCTATAGGTACCCCCCAAAATCAGCCCATAAAGTCTGTAGGTTCTGCACTGTGAAGAAAAATGGACAATAGCATCTGCTGTGCAAGACTCAGATCTCAATTCTCACATCATGACAGAGAAGTTGGACCCAAATATTTTTTTCCAAACTTCTAGTCCCTGTTTAATGTACCTCTCTACACCACAGTGTTTAAGGATGTTAAGAAAAGTTAGGGAGGATAAAACACACATTCTCTTTCAGGGGAAGAAAACACAGTTTGAGATGGCATAATCAATTTCCATGAAGAGAGTGAGGCGTTGTCAGGAACCTGGCCATGTTTTGACGGTGCAGTGCAGTAACTGCATTCATTCTGAGTCCAAACAGAACCAACTATCACACACACACATGAGTCTAATTACCTCTGTAGGCTGACAACCCAGTGCAGACTCTGTTGAGTGACTACAGGGTTTGACCCGTATTTCAAAAACATACCTACAGACATACGTAATTGAGATGAGCCCCTCCTGCTTTCCTCCCCAGCGCTGTTGTTTAGTGCTGGCTGTTACTCTGTCCTGCTCGCTCTCTCTATCAGACAGGACTTTTCCCCTCAACACTCTGTAAAAGAGGATGATTTGGATGATATCATAGTTTTTGTCCTCGGGACATACTTGGAACATTTTGGAATGTAATTTGGTATCTTTTTATTTTCTAAACATGCATATTGAGATGCGAGCGCATGTGTGTAGTGAGGCACACATATAATGGGTCTCTGAGAGGTCAGAGGGGGCAGCTCTGGAAAGCCGGGGGCTTTGGCGTCAGGAAATTAAACATGAAATGTAAACAAACTCCAGCCTGAACATTCTCCCCTTTCACTTTCTAACATCCTTATTTCCCTTCAGATTTTGAGTTTGAAGAAAAGGAAGAGCGAAGGAGAAAGACTGCATCTGAGAATGATGAAAAAACAGAAAAGCTGTAGACAAACTCAGAGTAACAAGAAAAAATGTAGCAAAATAATTGCGATGTTAACTTGTAGTTCTGAGAAAAAGACAAAATTGCGGGTTGTTACCTCAGAATTGCAAGATATCAATTTGCAATTGTGAGAAATAAACGCAGAATTGCAAGATGTTAGCTCTCAAGATATAAACTCAGAATTGCGAGAAATAATTAGAATTGTTATAAATTTGCAATTTTGAGAAAAAATCTGAATTGCGAGATGTTAACTCAAAATCGCATGATATATAATCGCAGTTACGAGAAATAAAGTCAGAATTGTGAACTTAGAATTCTGAGAAAAAAGTTGAAATTGCGAGGTGCAAAATTGCAAGATATAAACTCGCAATTGCTAAAAAAAGCCATAATCGCCAGGTGTTAACTCACAAGATATAAACTCGCAACTGCAAGAAATAGTCATAATTGTGCTATAAATCTGTAATTTTGAAAAGTCAGAATCAAAAATGGCAATTGTGAGAAATAAAGTCTGAATTGTTATAAACTTACATTTAAGAGAATAAAGTCAGAATTGTGAGACGTTAACTCAAAATTGCAAGATATAATTTCATAATTATGAGAAATAAAGTCAAAATTATAAAAATAAAAAATGTCAAGATGCATATAGTTGGAATTGTGCGAAATAAGTCGGAATTGAGAAATAAAAAGTCACAATTACCTTTTTACTTTTTTATTGTGCTGCAGAAAGTGGCTTCCATACTTATATAATGCCTTACAGTCTGCTCAGCTGGTTTAGTTTAGCCATTAAACCAAATATTTAATGTAAAAAAGATTTACATTGTACAGTGTTCTTCAATTCATCTTCAGCACATTTCCACCCTTGTAGAGGAAAGAGGAACAACATAAATACAGAAAGTATATAGATGCTGCTCGGGTCATTGACCTTTGGTCATTATCTCTGATTGCTCTAAATTTCCTAGACCAAGGAATAACAATATAAATGTCCAAAGAGACAGGTATTCAATTACAAAGATTCCCAAAACAGATGACATGATCGTAATGGCACTTGGATGTCAGGAGCAGGCCATGACATTGGACTGAAAGATCAAATTACTTAATATACAAATGGCTCCTAGAGGACAACTTAAGCTAATTCAAGCAATATATTTGTAGCTCAAATAAAGAAAAGTGGAAATGCATTGTATCTTTTGTAACTTTTATGGTTCCCCATTCTAGTGACCATGCCATAGTCTATTACCCTGTCTAGGGCTCTTGGGGCTTTTGGAAACTGTAGTGTGATTGGACAGAGATACGTCCCACAATCCGAGTTTAAGCTCAGTGGTATGGAGAGATCGCTGCTGCCCTTTAAAATAGTCCATGAAAGCATACTCATGCATAAATGGATAACTACTTAACCCCTTAGCATTCCTGGAAAATTTAACTAACCACAAAATGTACCACGGACGGAATATGGTTACATATGTTTAAGTATGGGAGTCATCTTCCATAAATTACATACCAGAGAGTTAATATCTTTTTGGTCCAGTGGTGATTTTGGAGACCAATTTTTCTAAATCATTAACAAATTGAACATCTCAAGACCTTTTGTTTTACTGACGTGTGTGTGTGTGTGCGTGCGTTTCATTTGGGTAGTTTGCATGATAGGACTAGGTGTTATGATCTCAATATTCAGCACCATTTAGCCGCACCACATTTTCCGGCTCTTGTTTTGTTTTTTTTTACCAATTATATTCCTAAGAAATGGTTATACATCAGACAAGACTATTATGGGTCAGAGGTACACACTTATCAGATCCGGTTTAGCACATCATGAATGAGAGGGCAGCTTTACCAGAGTTGCCCATACACCACACCTTTACAGGCACCAGTAGGCTATTTGCATAAAAAAAACAGAACCATACTGTACGACATGATGTTTCCCTTGGTCCAGCTATAATTTTTAGTGGGTCTCTTTGCTGTTCCGATGAGCATGAACGGTACAGGAGTGGATGCCTCACATGGGCCGGGAGCGGCTGAGACTATGAGCACAACACCCTGCTCAGGAGCGCGAGATAATACGCAGAGCATCACATTCCAGCTGTGAAAGTGGATCCTCGACGTGTTGAAAGCTCATTTTCGCAGCCAGAATTTCAGTCGCATCTCTAATATATATGGGCTGACTTACAATGGATATTAATAATAGCTGCTTTTTTGACATTTTAGCCATTTAAAATATTAAAAAAGGAGTTTTTTTACACTGCAACCTACTGCTCATTCCGACACAGACACGGCCCCCCCGTTGGGACAACCTCCCGCCCTTCGTCCAAATACCCACAGATTTGCGGTCTTGGCCACTTGAGAGCGCTTGCGCACGACCGGAAGTAAGTACGCAACACTGTCCCAGGTTTTAAAAACTGCAAAGTGCAGTGCCCTTACTGATACGAATCCACTCCAATTCTGGAAATAAATTGTAAGACTTTTTGCCGAGATCTCGCGAGAGGTCACGGGAACCTTTCCAATGTGAGTTAAATATTAATGTAATAATTAGATATTACAAATAATTTGGTAGAAAAAAAAACTGTGTTTTTACTTTTATTGGTGCAAAGATGAGTTGTGGTGATATTTATGTTGTACAACATTTGCAACTGCTTTTTAATCATTTAATTAGAAGCACCACAAATTAAAATTATTTCATGTTATAGGGACTACTGGACAGACATTTAGAAGTTGATTTTAAAATGCAAAGTATGTCAAATTAAGCTATGTAAATACATGCATTTTTACAACACTATAAGTGTGACCCATCAGGTAATGAAAAGTTCTACACACACACTTGTGGTCTTCATGCGCACTTGAACATGGTGGCCAAATACATAAATAACGTCATATAAGTAGTTCTAGCGGTCAAGTTCAAAGACCCGCACTGTGTGGTATGTTCGACAAGGCTACTGTTCTAAATAATGCTGCGAGTGGGGCTTGAGGAATTGACGTTGCCTGCGTCTGCGCAGTGCGACCTGATGCAGCCCCTGAAGTGAGACACAGGAAACAGAAATACTGCAAAATAATAACAACAACGCGACTAAACGAGACGAAATAACATTATAACATTTTGTTTCATCTCGTTTTGGTCAACGAAAATGAAGAGACATTTTAGCATAGTTTTTATTTTGTAAACCACATTTAGTCTGGTTTTTTATTCGTCAACGATATTGCATTATACATTTAATTATAGTCATCGTCACATGACCAGCATTTACGTTGCGTTGCGTCTCTTCTCGTTTTCGTCACGTGATAAAGGTTCGTTGACGATGATATTTAGTCATCATTTTCGTTGACGAAAGCAACACTTTGCTCCTTCTTCTTTCGTTGCTTTCTCAAAAAAGAAAACAGAAAAATAGAAACAAACCTTCTCTATCATAGCTGAGGGAGAAACTTGACAGGATCATATTGGAAAAACTAACATCTGTAATATAAATTCATGCAATCTCTCATCTGAACACAACAGATGCATGTCTGTTTACAAGTCAATAATGAGTAAGTAAATAATGAATGAGATGATGTAAATGTCATAAAATGACTTTATTCTTCTGAAATATAGCAGAATACTGAACGCCAATCGTTTCTGTGTTGTCCTCTATTGTTTTATTATCAACATATTTGATGGTGTTAAATTTATACTGATATAGTTACAGTCAGTAATGCATCCTATATAATGTATTTTTAAGGTGGAAACAATCTGACTGAATTTACATATTTACTCATTATTTTGTTTAAAGGAATAGTTCCCCCCCCCCCCCCCACATAAAAATGAAAATTCTATTTTTGGTTGGTAACCAAATGTTGGTATTTTGTGTACATGCAATGGAAGTCAATGGGAACCAAAACTATTTGGTTACCAACATTTTTCAAAATATCTTATTTTATGTTCCACAGAAGTAAGTAAGTCATACATGTTTGGAATGACATGAGGGTGAGTATATTATGTCAGAAATTTCATTTTTGGGTGAACTATCCCTTTAAATCTGCTTCAGACATAAGCATGTTAATATCTATATTTCTGGATTTTAGTAATTTAATGTAACAAGCAAGAGCAAAACATTATATTTCAGTAAAATTTGAGAAAATAATTGCGAAATACATATATATATATAATATATATATATCTCATAATATATATATATATATAATATATATATCTATATATATATATATATGTATAGTTAAATTACCTTTACTTACAAATCATAATAAATAGAAGCATATGTCTAAGGTCTGAGAGCGCTCAGCTGTGGTTTGGGGTTGTTGGTTTGTGTCACGGCGCACTAACAGCAGATCAGAACTGGCCTCATTGTGACTGATGGTTAGAATGGCACACCTATCCTCAACTCTGACAATAAGCTCCAGCTGGACCCACTGGCTGAGTGGAGACCGCAGGGAACAGCTATCAAAGAGCAGAGCTCCAACCTGTGCTGGCAGGAGAGAGTTCAAATCCATACATAAATAGCGCAGTGTGGACAGCACATTAAAGACGTCAGCTAAAGAGCCGTGGCATGGCTTTCATGTGCCTTGGGATTTATGCCTTTGCATGTGCTCAGTCTTTCACTATAAGTCACTAGAGGGAGAATCCAGTTTTCAGTAGATAGACTTAAGTAATAATGTGCACCGTTATAAGCCGCATCAGTAATACAGTACCAAAATAGAAACAGCATGAAGTTTATACAATAGAATACACAATGTATTCACTCCAAATCTTGGGCTTTTGCAGACAGATAATACAAATAATCAGATATTTGGCCTATTTCCTGCAGGTGTGGTTTCAGAATCGCCGGGCCAAATGGAGAAAAAGAGAACGCTTTGGTCAGATGCAGCAGGTTCGAACACACTTCTCAACAGCATATGAGCTTCCTCTTCTTACACGACCAGAAAATTATACACAGGTAAAAGGAAAATCTGCATTACCGATCATAAATGTCTATCTATATACAAATGTAGTTGATTAAATTTAAAAACTGCGTTTTATGATTAGTCCTTAAAAATTATGTGACATGCAGTCGAATCACAGCCATGCTGAACTTAGACCAGCAACACAATTGCAAAAGTGATATTGCTTTTATACAACAGATTAATGATCAAGAAGTTTATATTTACATATATTTCTATTATATTTATAACAGATGTTTATATTTATTTTATCCACAATATTTAGTTGCAGCATACCTGAATGAATCATTGTTTTTATTTGAGTGAATGATTCAGTGAGTCACTCATAAAGACAGTTGTTTTGTTCCTGAAAGAATGAATGTTTTTGAATGAAACAGTTGAGTGAATAGTTCAGTGACTCACTCATAAAGCAGAGGCTGCATCCGACATTGCGTACTCTGTGAGTAGGGTACTTCTTATTACATTAGGGTTAGTTATTACATTGCAACTGTTAAAAAAAGTGTGTTCTATATACAGTAGTATGAATGTTAATAGTATATGAATGAAATCCGGGTATATGAATACAAATTAGGTCATCCAGGTACTTTTTTCATACTGTTTTATGAATATTGTGGATTCGGACATACTAGTCATTCCACACACTGTTTTCCACCTGATATATCATACGGAAGTATGCATATTAGGATGCAGCCAGACACTTGTGAATGAATCAGCATTATGAATTAATCGTTTCAGTTAATGATTCAAATGACTCACTCATATTTTCAAATATGTTTAAATGATTAAATATGTTTTTATTTGTTTATTTTTAGATTCAAAACCCATCATGGTTAAGTGGCAGCAGTGCAGCCTCACCAGTGCCTGGCTGTGTGGTACCTTGTGATACTGTAGCTTCCTGCATGACCCCTCACCCTCACTCTGCTAGTGGTGTGTCTGATTTCCTTGGTATGCCAAGTCCAGGTGGGAACATAGGACAGACACACATGGGCAGTCTTTTTGGCAACTCTGGAGTGGGTGGAACCATTAATGGATTTGATCTCAGCATCGAACCAGATCGCAAATCCTCCAGCATCACCAGCTTGCGTATGAAAGCAAGGGAGCACAGCTCTGCAATCACATGGGCCACATGATGCCTTCATCTGGGACACAGAAGACCAGACAACCTCAGCCCTAAGCTGTCAGCACTAATGAGGTGAATGTTTATGCCATCTGGAGCCAATATGAACATGAGAAATGGAGGCTAGAAGCTATAAAACACTTGTAGGAGATTTAATATTGAAGTTTTTTTAGAGGAAGTGGATTGTTCAGAGCTTGAATGTGTGGAAAACAAAGAGCCAGTTTCAAAATGGAGACTGTTTTATGAATATACTGACTTTCCATGTATCACCATTGAAAAAAAAAAATGAAAAAAAAAAAATCTGTATGCACTATTTTGCCCTATTTTACCAGATTTATATATTTTGCCCTAATTACCACACATATACACTACTGTTCAAAGGTTTGGGGTCGGCAGGATTTTATTGTTTTTGAAAGAAATCTCTTATGCTCATTAAGGCTAAAATAACTGTTTTCTATTTTAATAGATTTAAAGAATTCCTATGATGGCAAAGTTTAATTTTCAACCATTACTCCAGTCTTCAGTGTCACATGATCATTTAAAAATTCTAATATGCTGATTTGGTGCTCAGGAAACATTTCTTATTATTATCAATAATGAAAACAATTTTTTGCTGCTTAATATTTTTGTGGAAATTGCATTACATTTTTAGGGTTCTTTGAATAGAAAAGTTCAAAAGAACAAAATTTATTTGAAATAGTTTTTGTAACATTATAAAAGTCTAAAGTATAAAAGCTATTCTGAAAATATCTCTCTGTGTGCAATGTTGTTGGACACAGAAACACAGACATCACAGAGGTTTAAAATGACAAAAAAAAAGTGAGCGAATGATTTTTCATTTTTGGGTCAATTATCCCTTTAAGCCTTTTAAATAAGTGGTAAATAAATAAACATGATTTGTTTAATCAAAGTCACAGCAGTAAAAGTGCTCCACATAGTACATAATATTATAAAATAGCAAATTTGCACTTAGCTTCATGAAAACTTGCTGGATCAAAATGACATTTTATCTGAATTATTTGAATTGAATACCTGAGCAGGACATGTTGTCAGTGCTTGGTTTTAGTAAGGCTTAAGAAGATGTCACTTGCATCAGTTCTTATGCACTAGGCTTAAACAGCTCACTAAGGATGGACCAGAATATAGAGGCATAATAAAACAAGAACAAGTGCTTCCCATTCCACGTGAGACATTTTGCAGGGAGCAGAATTCTGTACCAGCCAATGCACATCAGGTTTAGTTCTCTTCATTCTGGATATGCCGAACATTCAGATTCCTTCCAGCTCAAGCCCCCAAAATACTCCCTTTAATCACAGCCCACATTCTCTAAACCAGAGGTAATAGGACATTGTTTCCAGACAAATGCTGGAATGTTATGTTTGTTTTGTGTTAGAAGGACACGACTCCATCAGCTGGAACATAAGCCTAACTTCATTAATTTCCTGGCTCAATGCAGCATTAGGCCCTCGCACCAGCATAGGTCCAGTTTCTCCCGCTGCAGGGTGGGTCACCACCCAAAACCTCTGCTTCTTTTCAACATTCTGGTTATCATGAAGTGTGAAAAGAGACACTAGGTTTGGCGCCATTAGGGTTCACTAGCAATAATGTGCTGCAAAATGATGGCTTTTTATTAGATGCTTACAGAGGTAAATTCAAGTTTTCGTTTACATTTAGGATTAATTGATCATAAAAAGACAAAGCAGCAGGGGAGTAAACAGTAGATATTAAATAGATTATGGTCAAAGCTACACTATGTAACTTTTTGATTGAAATTAACCAAATTTAAATAATGAACGTACTTCATAATCCAAACCCTGTTTTTGCCTTGCCCTAAATGATTAGGAAGCCTACAATAAATTAATATATTAGAGCTGTTGGGATGGATTTCCCGGGAAAGTGCATACTTTCATAATTTGTCCGTGATTGTTCATGATATTCGTCATTTGATGTTATTACAAATTACCAAAATATTCACATAATTACTAGGGGTTGAAGATATGTGTTTTCAGGGGCAACGCCGATACTGATTATTATAGATCAAGTAGATCGATAACCCAATGTTTGCCACCGCTTTTCTGGTGTAAAAATTTTAATTAATTTCAAAATGAAGAATAACAGGGGCTCTAACAAAAACGTTCTTTAAATGCTTTTAAATAATTTTAATGGCGAATCGCTTTTGAAAATGACCGATATGATAACCATAAAAATGCTTAATATCGGCGCCGATAATCCGTCGACCCCTAATAATTACAAAACATTGTTCCTTCGCAAGTAACTTATAGTTTTATGCTTCAACCAATAAAGGGTCAAATGTTACATATTGTAGCTTTAAAAACAGCTCATTCTGTAAATCAGTGGAAAAATTGCTTACTGATTGAGATTAGCTAAAGTTAAAGTGTCCCTATTATGGGTAATGAAAGCTTCATATTTTGGATTTGGGAGTCCCCCAAAAAAGGTTGACATGCATTCAAGGTCAAAAAACACTTTCAATATGCATTTATTTTACCTTACTTGCTCCAAAAGCGGCACCTAGTGGCAAAGCGAAAAGACCAACAAGTGGGCGGGCAGTATGCTAATGTTTCATGTTGACCTCAACATGAAACGGCTTGGGATTCTTTTTAAAAACGACTTGTTTAAATGATTCAGAGTCGACTCTTTCTTTTGAGAGACAATAACTTTATACACTGTGCACTTTCAGATTTAAAACTTTACAGGATATTTTCATTCACTTAATATTTTCAGTGTTACACACTGCATGAAAGGTAATTTTCAAAAATCCAAAATAGGGGCACTTTAAGGTCAAAACTTAATTGGTCTTTCCACTTCTAAATGATGGAGACATTGTAAGAGAGAGAGGTCAGTAGTCCGTATTCAGAGAGGGGATAACTGTTGTTTTCTACAATGTGGCTCCTTTGTTCCTTTATTAGTTCCTCAGTTTAAATTCTACTGAGACATGCAGTTAAATATTATCATCAGTTCTTTGTGTTTGTACAGCATGCACTTTGAATAATACAATGATTTTCTTCCTATGTGTGTTTGAATTCAATGAATGATATAGTTTTCCTGGTTTTTGTTGTTATTTTTGATAACATAACTAATTTTCTTTTGTAAAATGATCATTAAATTCCATCCTGAAAATATTGTACAAGTTTGTACTGTGTGCCATGAAATTCAGACATGAACAAGTCTGTGTAAAATACAAAGCATTTTATCCATTTGTATGTTGTTGCTGTATAATAGAATCTTGAAATGTATTCATTTAAAATGATTATGGGAATACTTACAACCAACTAAACACATTCAAACATGCGTTACAAACTTTTATTCTACTTGAGAAGACAGCAGTTTTGACAAGCCTTGATAAGGTTATTATTGTCAAGTCATATTTTTTGTGCTGCGGTGAGCTTACGGCTAATTGTTTCGGGCTTAATTTATAACCTAAAATACAGAAATAATTCCAGTAAATCATTTGAATGCATGAATTTCAATATACAAACTTTTCTCATGGCAAAAAACTGCATTAGTCAGCTCAATCAGAGAAAGGGTTTCCTCTTTCCACACCGAAAGAGGAAGAGAATGATTTCCATGCAAATTGCTCCTCAGCAAAGAACAGTTCCCAACAACCAAGGATTGGACTTTATTCCAAACAGTTTAAACTGCTCTGCAGCAGGTTCCTATATTTAATTCATTATATTTATAACACAAAGTAGTCATAGAGAATTTCAACACACTGCATATGGAAATTTGCACCTGCATGTCAAGTAGGTCAACTATTGGCAAGGATGCCTCTTGCAATTTAACAGACAGCCAACATTTTGATAGATCGTAATTCTGTTTATTTGTCATGTTTAAAGCATGAAACGGGCAGTGGGCCCTCATTCCGTTCTGAAAAATTGTTAGAAAACAACTTTTAAGATAAAATGGACACACTACATAAAACGAGCATTTCACAGACTGAGTTGCCAGAGTTCAACATATTTCACAGGACTAAGGAGCAAACTTTTTCTGCGTTGAGCAACAGTTTTGGTCTGCATCCAGAGCTGTAAGGAGACAGCCAACACAATGCTTGCCACCCAATAAAACCTCCGCTGGGACCTGACAGCCTTCCAGATGAGGCTGGAGCACTCCCAAATGAATCCATCAGGGAAGGTGTCTGGCACTCAAACAACCCATTTTACTTTCTCACTCTGTGAACGGTCCGATCCCTTCACTCTTCTTACATTTCTGGCAGAGTTTCAGTCCCTTGGGCTTTCCTAAACTCTCTCCATCTCACACGCACAAACAGAAAACCAAACGCACGTCAGGAGACAAAGATAAAGTTTATGACCGAAGAAAAAGTGTAGGGTGATTCGATGCAGAGAAAGCACTGCATAAAAAAACCTCAGTAAAATATGTCAGGTTGGTTCTATAGCTGTAAAATACTGCCACCTTTATTGGCTGTTTAATCTACCAGATTTAAATCTGTTTTGCACACATGCTATTCATAGTGTTTCGTAGTCACATCATCTATTAGGTCGTTAAAGGCTGGGCATTTCTCACTTTTCAAGATGTTGCAAAAGTCACAACAAATCTGATTTTCTTTACTTTTTACAAAATACTATTAATGAAACAAATATAATTAATGGTTTTTGTGAACTACCTTAATACCTTAATACTTATGAGGAATTTATGGGGCGATAGAGTGAGTGATAGTCAAGTCAAGTCACCTTTATTTGAATAGCGCTTTTAACAATACAGATTGTGACTGTTACAGTATCACAGCTCACATCTGTGATACAGGATACCAGCTGATCAGAAAGTACTGGGGGCTGAATTTATTGTTCTTTTCTACTGAAGCTATGTGAATGAGACACAAACACAGAGTACATCATTGCACTACAAATGTGACGTAGTCATACATTTCTGACCACCTCTGTTAGTACACTCTAAAAAATGCTGGGTTAAATACAACCAAACTTGGGTTATTTGGCAACCCAGCGCTGGTTAAATATTGGACAGAACACATGCTGGGTTATTTTGACCCAGCATGTTGAGTTAAACGTTTTTACCCACCATGCTGGGTTGTTTAATTTAAAGGGTTAGTTCACCCCAAAATGAAAATCTGTCATTAAGTACTCACCCTCATCTCGTTCAAAACCCGTAAGACCTTCGTTCATCTTCGGAACACAAATTAAGATATTTTTGATGGGATCTGAGAGCTGTCTGACCCTCCCATAGACAGCAATGCAACTGAAATGTTCCCAGACAGAAACGTAGCAAGGACATCGGTAAAACAGTCCATGTGACATTTGGGGTTCAAATGTAATTTTACGAGAATACTTTTTGTGCGCAAAGAGTTACGTCTTCTGCCATTCTTCTATTTTGTGATAGAAGAAATATTGAGAGAGAAATGTATACATTTGTGACAAACAAATTGCATAAAATGGCACCTGGTGGCTAGTTTTGGTATAATGCCTAAACAAAATTGTATAGGAGCCTCTTTTTTTATATCAACTTCAAATTTGGAGCACAACTTATTTAGACATGTTCATGGCCCTAAATGAGAAAGTTACAAAATTTCTGGAAGAAAAACAATAAGTTAAATAGTATTTGATATACATTGAAAATAGAAATGATAGCTCACTTTTACCATCTGAGTCTGAGAAAGTCTTTTTCAGTACTGAAAATAATGAGGAAAAGCAAATGTTTTCCTTTTCCAGGGTAGTAAAACACCAACATAACATATTTATCGTTACAAAATTATGTGTGCGCACTTCAAAACACATCAGTGTATCCGCACTTTGCATGCATGTTCATGGCCCTAAATGAGAAAAAAACACAACATTTATAGAATAAAATCACAGGATAACTGGTATCCGACAGCTCATAAATCAAAATGGGTCAAATTGACCCAGAACATAATACAGGGTTAAACTCGTTTAACAAGCATTTTAGAAATAAAAAGGCACATTTAAAAGTAGCAATTTAATTAAAGTGTATTCAACCGTTCTCTGTAATCGCTTTTTACAGAAATTTAATGCTAATTCTGGTGGCGGGGGCGAACTGCAAACTTTAGACCGTGGCCTCGCGTTTCACTCGTAGCTGAGAGATGGCGTGACTGACTCCAAAACCTGCTCAAAAACAAACAGTACTGAAATTAAACAAACAGTACTGAAATGTTTAACTGAAATTAAATCAAATTAAATTACACTCAGTATTATAACTAATAAAATCCATTTATCTTAAGCAAGGCAAAGGCGTTTCCAGCCGCTGCTGAGTGCTAACGCACCCGACTGACATCTCGTCCTTGTGTTGCGTTGCGTAAAATAATATAATTTACACCACATTAAAGACTTTATAAATTAAATAAAATGTATGTAAACCTTTATTTCCCGGAAAGAGTGCACCAAATCGGTTTAACTTCTTTTCATCACTGAGATGAGCTCGATCTCCTGTGCACTCAAAAAGGGTTACCCCAAAATACCCTCAACAAAGTCGTTATTTTTGTTTTCTTTGCGTACAAAAAGTATTCTTGTGGCTTCATGAAATTCAGATTGAACCACTGATGGCAGATGGACTATTTTGACGATGTCTTTCATACTTTTCTGGGCCTTGACAGTGTTATTTACTTGGCAGTCAATGGGACAGTCACAAGCCTCCCGGTTTTCATCCAAAATATCTTAAATTGAATTACGAAGACGAACGAAGTCTACTTTACGGTTTTGGAACTACATGGGGGTAAGTGATTAATGAACAAGTGTTCATTTTTTTAGAGTAGCCCCGAAATTCCTCTATCATATATTATTTTCATCTAAAATGTATATGCTGTAGAATCCCCTGACAAATTAAACACCCACCTTTTCTTTCAAGGAAAATGATTCAGAAATGGCATGATCCATTAACCATGATAGATCTTTTTGGATTTTTCAGAAGAATTCAGATGCTGACAATCTGCAAAGGAATGTGTTCACATTACAGGTCTGAGTTCTATTCGTTTCTCTAATTTATTTATTTGCTCTTTGACTTTGTGCACCGTTGTTTAAATTGACCTGATCTTACTTAGCGGATGGTGGTTGTGTTTCATTTCACAGCCACATGAGGGTGGCAGACATCTTTTGAAATTTCTGCTGATTTAATCTCAAAAACAAAGGAGTTTACAAAAGCAACAAACCGTAGTTGTATCTGCACAGTTAACAACAACTAATTTAAGGTATAGGATTTTTTTTTCTTTTCTTTTTCCCCGTTTTCCAGCCAAGCACAGAAAATATTGTGTCTTTTTCCTTGTTTGGCATATAAATAAGATTTCAGAAACATACTCAACCCTAATAAAAATATGACTTTTGAAAATATAGGCTAAGAGTTACATCTGAAAATAATATACTATAAATAAATTTAAAAAAAATTGTTAAGAGGTTTAAACAGTGTCTCGCTGTGGCCTGTTCACTTCTCTGAAAAAGGGCTGGTTCCCCTTCAGGAACTCGAGCTGCGTTGAAACGCTACGGGAACGCCTCCAGCATGACCACGCTCTGAATCACATGTGTATCATCCATGTGAGGGCGAGACGTCACGGTGGGGTGACGTAGCGACCGTAAGCTAAAGCACGTGCGGTGAACCGGCGTCAGCTTCTAGGAGTGAAGCTGGCAGGGATGCCAGAAGTATGGCCCTGAGACGCAGCGTCTTGTTCCCTTCGGGGAGTAACCTGGAGACGGTTTTCTCCAAGTACTTTGGATGAACAAAGACATTTAATTCAGGTTATTTCATATAAAGGTGTGCATAAATGATACAAATCTGCCTTAAAAGCCCACTCCACTCTAGCCTTTTCTCAATTGCAATTACAAATTGAATGTTTATCTTCTATGGAAAGCTGTTAACATAAGAAAACGTGTCAATTGCCACTCAATGAAGCATTTCTCTACTGATATTATGCTCTCTGTATAATGTATCTTTATTACCATTCTTACCTGCTTCTGGGTGAGGTGCATGCTTCTCCTGGAAGCATGCACGTGCAGAGTGGGGGGGGGGGGGGTTGTGTGGGGGGGGGGGGGGGGGTGGTGTGCTTTGGGGGCCAGCCTAGAGTACCCCCCCTGCACAAATTAAAATATATAAAATAAATAAATTGTGTATACAATACACTATTCTGCTTAAATACATAATAATAAATACTTAAACGTGTGAATGAAATATAGGGAAATAAATACAATAATTGGTGCCAAATGGACAATTTTTTATTGAATCTAAACACCGTCCTAACGGTTTTCTTTTAATCACTCATTTATTTTGAATGGTAGTTCCCGCATTTATTTTTCCTCATGCACAACATGCATAATGAAGAGGTTGTCAACCTTGGACAGTTCTTGTGATAGCTGGGGGACCCAGCTTTCCCCCTGACAGGAAATGCATGTTGTAAAATCCAGTAATACCTATTAAAGTCACTTTTTGCTTATTTAATTTATTTTTTATACACCACTGTTATGTTTAGTTTATTTGCTTATTTACGTGTTTGTTTGGTTGGTTAATGGGGAGTCGGGCACGTTTGGGTCCTCCATAACAGCCCTGCCCTTTTTCAAATTTTATCAAAAGTGCCCCCTCCTCAGACAAATCGCAATGATATTGTGTGTCAATAACACAAAATGCATTTTAATTAAATTAGCATAACAATGTGTCAAACCGTAATTAATCCGCTCAAAAGTCGGTAGAATCCTGTTTATTTTTTACATGTCCCCATCTGAGGCGTTGCTGTGGTTGCTGGCGTTTGGTTTTGCTTGACTTGACGGCCGATTCGGAGGCTGTGCTGGGGTGTGGGGGGGGGGTGGTGGGGTCAGGGGGAGTGCTATGGTCGCAGCAAAAATTAACCTAGACGAATTTTAACTTTTTTCATCAATATCAAGCTAGTGTGTCGATGTTAATTAGGCTATTTAGAATATTACTATAATTCAGCAATGCCCTGGTTGTCTATGTATACTACACCAACCACCTATGATCTGCACAGAAGTTTCACATTTCTTTGGACCATAATGTTAATTTTTGGGGAGCGGTCCCTTATTTTTTCCGTTCTTATTCATAAATCAGTTGAAAATTACATGGACAGACGAGCTTACATTTGTGGAGCGATCTGGATCTGCGGTTTGTCTCATTTGCAGAAAGAAAACCGTGCCGCGCTAAAAGTCGCAATAATGGTAATCAGTAGTCAATTCACTTATATTTATGTATGATACAGCGGTTGCTATTTCATGAAACTATCATAGTTAATGAAGCACAAGTGCCACCTAGAGGCCTATTATGTGAAGTGTAGGCTGGTGAAATGGTGACGTAAAAGGACTTTATTATATGACCGTTTTTCGATGATTATGCAGCATTATGAAAGTGTCTTCTGTGCTCATCAAGTCTGTATTTATTTGATCAAAAATAAAGAAAAAAACAGTAATCTTGTGAAATAGTATTACAATTTAAAATACATTTTTTCTGTTTGAATATATTTTAAAATGTGAATTATTTCTGTGATGCAAAGCTGAAGTTTCAGCATAATTTCTCCAGTCTTCAATGTCACATAATCCTGTCGAGAGATCGTTCTAATATGCGGATTTATTATCCATGTTGGAAACAGTGTGCTGCTTAATTTTTTTTTAAATTATTTGTAACCGTATACTTTGTTTGGGGGTTCATTAATGAAATGTAAAAGACTAAAACACAGCATTTATTCAAAACAGAGATGTTTTCTAACAATATTAATCTTTACTATCACTGTTTGTATAAAGTTCCACTCCCTTGCTGAATAAAAACTATTTTTTCAAACAAAAAAAATACTGACCTCAATCTTTTGAACGGTATTTTGTTACAGAAGTCTAATTTTACATAAATGCTGTTTCTTTTTAACTTTTTATTCATAAAATAATCCTGAAAAAAGTATCACAGGTTTCTAACATTGATAATAAATCAGCATTGCATTAAATGTATTTTAAAGTAGCCTATATTAAAATTTTGATCAAATAAATGCAGGCTTCATGACCATAAGTGACTCCTTGCAAAATGTTTTCCAATTTTCTTTGAAATGATTCCAACCATATGGGGGGGGGGATCGTTTCCTCGTGTTGTTTATTCATTATATCTGTGGTGTGGACTCTGCTATTGAGAATATCTGAAAATGATTTTTAGAACTATATTCCTAGTTATCTTTATAGTTATCGTTCTTGGTGTAAACGGACCTAAGTTAATACACTCGTCAAGTAAAACATTTCACAAAGAAGCTTAGGCTTCAAATGATCAAACAACAGATAGGGCTTATCATTATAAAAAGAAGACAAAGTATTTGGACACATTCTGGTTGTCAAACGTTACTGGAACATTATCATAATGTAGATACCTCTGTGAACCTGAGGTGAAGTGAATTTAGTGTCCAAATATAGTGCTGTGTGCTGTTTTTGTAGCTTATGATATTTTTTGTTGATCTCACCCTCAGACACTCATGTGCTATTACTGACAATTAGTTAAAAAAGAGAATTTTTATACATAATGAAATGAAATCCACTATTGTGTACTATTTTTTTTATAGCTTATGAGATTTTTTCACCACTGTATCTCATGCTATGTTACCTAATTTCTTACTAATGCCGAGTTCACACTGCACGATTTTAGCCCGACAGTCGCCGACAGGTTTTGCGAAATCGCCGACAAATTCCGGACATCGGAGGCAAATCGGTGCTGGTTCACGCGAGTGACAATCACGCAGTGTGAATTATCAAAGACGCGATCTGAGGGAATCGCCAACACGATTACGATTCACAATCACGCTGTGTGAAATGAGTTCTGACTGAAAACTACATCGGCGATGATCTACAGCCAATGAGATACCAAGATACAGGGCAGAGGGAAGTTCGGGGAGGAGTTATAGACCAGAATATCAGTATTTTAATAGATATATGAACAATTATATCATACAGAAGCACAAACATTTGCTTGACCAGCCACAACATCAGCATAACAGTTACTGCAAAATTATTTAACTCTCTTTGCAGAACACCCAATCTCTGTTCCCTTCATCTCCCTCCTGCATAATCAGTTTTTTTTTTTCTCCTTGTAGCTGGAAATCAGTTCACAGACAATTTGCGGGCTATATATATATTTTAAAATAAGTAGTCCTTTCTCCCGCGCATAGGCGGACTTACAAGTAGGCAAAGGTAGGCCACCGCCTTGGGCCCCCAAAAGCCAAGGGCCCCCTAAAATGCTTTTTATATGCGAGATGCGCGTTCAATGCGGACGCACAAGTGGTTGCTGTGGTGTTCATTACCACGACAACAGTCTGTGCTTCCGCGTTGAACATGCTTCTTAGCAAAAGTAGGGCGATGTAGAAAATGGGGACGGAATCCCGGAATCTATTCATAAAAACGGATTTTACTGTGTAACGCGGAATGTGACTGAATGAACGGCGCAGACGCGCGTTTCTTTTGCTATTTAAGCACGCGCAACGCTCGCGTTTGTCGTCTGTAGTAGCTAAATAGTATTTTTACCATTTAATATTCACATACACTAGTCCATATCGCGGTTTGATTGAAGTGTACTGAATTGCATTTTATTTATTCTTTCAATATTTGACGAATTCCGTGACATTGCTCGTTACACAGTAAACTTCTGTTGTGTAGCATTTTGAATGTACAAAAATTAAAGGGTTTGTTTAATTTTCATTGGAAAAAAAGATAGATTCATGTTTTTACCTTCATTTGATTACCAGAAAAATGAAAATACACAACACAGAATTTCTAAAAAATAAGTAAATAAAATTAACATTTCATAGTGCCCTATTATTGTATACAAATTAATAAATTAATTTTTTTATGAATTCAATTAATTAGATATTTTTTTGATTAAACCATTAAAATGGAATTCAACATTTTTTAAATGGAAAGCGCAGAATTTGGGCCCTAAGAATATAATTTTTGTTAAACTCTTAATAGGCCTAAATTGCTGTTAAATTAAAAAAGTTTCATGATTTTAATTAATTAGACAAGGATTTCATAGTGCCCTACAGAGATCATCATCTGAAGAGAAAAATGGACTACTACAACTGCATATTATATAGGGCCTATTTAATTTTTTTTAAATGGCGCTCACTTGTTTTTGTGAAAGACCCAAGAAGGACCATGCACAATCACTTTCCACACAGGCACACTTCAAGTTTGGTTGAAATAATCCTTAAGCATGTAAATTTATAATTTCCTTCAGTTTAATCTAAATGTGCAATTAAAATAAAATAAAAATAAATGTATATTTTAAAGTTCAGAATTATACAGCCTTGCGTTGTGCAGTGCATAGTGAACATTACCACAACGCACCACCTAGTGTCCAACCTACTCTAATACTATTATAACCTTTTAAATGTGAACAAGGGATTTACAACATTAAATAAATCTTTTATTTATAACATGTACATGAGAAATCTAAAAGATTAGACACAACTATGGGACACATTCGTGCAGCAGCGAGCAACAGTGAAAAAAACCTCAAGGTTGTAAATGTGTGAAACTGTATAGGGCCCCATTCCTGTATTTTCCCTGGGGCCCCCAAATCACTAAATCCACCACTGCTCACGAAACCTGGTCTGCGCACCAGGTTCTCGCTTATTCCTTTCACTCTCGCGTGGTTGTGTTGTGAAACTAGTTTGCTGTCGGCGATTTCTTCTATGTGCATTTCATGCATTGTGAAACCCCGGCCCGATCCTCGGCACGGGTGAACCAGCAGCAACTGATGCCACCCCAATATTCCACCGTTGAAAACAACTCGATCCGACGAGTTTAAAAATCGGCAGGTCCTTCCGCATAAGCTGACAATTAATACTAATAATTATCCAATAAAGAATAAAAAAAAGAGAAAGTGCTTGACTTAGATTAAAAAAACAAATAAACACAGCATAGACTTTTAAAGAGAGAGGAAACAATCATCAGGTAGATTTGGTGCTCTTCTGTGGCAGGTCCAAAAACAAATCCATGCAGACCTAGGCTCGAGGGCAGGGGGAAATGTTTTGAGCAATGTTGCCGGGCAATTTTGGTTAATGTTGGCATCATCAGGCAACCAGGTGAGACGCAAGGGCGCACATTCGATCTCAAGTATCCAGATAGAAATTTGTTACCCATCAATGGGAAAATGCCCAAGCAACATTGTTCAAAAAAAGTTGTCCGGCAAAATTGCTCAAACAGTTGCCCCATGTATCATCAGCCTTAGACTCCCAAAGGTCAGATATTTATAGTGACACTGAGATTCTGAGCAAATGGTTCATCAGAGATTCCTTTAATGTTAGTCTTATTTTCAATACAAACGCATACACATCAATTTCAGCTAAAATCACATAGAATTACTATTGCAATAAACATCACAATACGAAAAAAAAAATGCTGGTCTTCAAGCAGGGGAGAGGTACATTCACCCTACACACACACACACACACACACACACACACACAAACACACACAGATCTCCAACATCCACACAGGAATAGATAAAAATGGAAATTCACATGACTATACAACACTAATATAATGTGCTTGTGAAAGCTTGCATTCAAGGACTGTGGTGATGTCTTGGTGACAGGAGTGGTTTGTTCTATTTTTTTTATTTTTGTTTTTACTAAAAGCACAAATGCCTATACAAACAAGCCAGCATTACTCAGTATAAATATTCTTCATCCAAAATCAGTGCAGCACCTTCTTCATTTGTTTTTCAGGCTTTATCTGGTCTATTTAACACCTGGTCGAAATTACACATGGGCATTATGACAAAAAGCCCATTAAATCTTCGCAGTATTCAAACAATGTTTTTTTTTTTTTGTCAATGTTTTATTTTGTTACCTTGTACCTCAAAGGTCCAGCTGTGAAGTACAGGTCAATGATTCTTTTTTTTTGTTTGTTCCTTAATCATTTTAGAGATATAAAATGGAGTAAAACATTCTTTGACAAGTGGTTCGGTTTTCTTTTGTGGTGTTTTCCTTTTTGAAAAAGTCTTTCGGTGAACTTGATCTATTGGATTCCCCTGAACAGACACATGGCGAACACCATTGCAAAAAGCTGTTGAGAAAAGAAAAAAACATCTTATTTAGATCCATATGAAAGTAAACAAACAATTATGAATCACTCAAATAGTTTTGCTTAATTTAGTTCTTAATCTTAAGGGCCCCTCACTTGTTATAAAAAGCTTCATTCACCTTCCCTGCTAAATTGAAAATTGTTCTGTTAATCAATTTAAAGGGACAGTTCACCCAAAAATTTAAATTCTGTTATTAATTACTCACCCTGAGTAATACCCATAAGACCTATGAATAAAGTCTTTATATTTGTTTTCATTGTGCACAAAAAGTATTCTTGTAACTTCATAAAATTACAGTTGAACCACTGATGTCACATGGACTATTTGAATGATTTCCTTATTACTTTTCTGGGCCTTGAACGTGGTAGTTGCATTGCTGTCTATGGAGGGTCAGAAAGCTCTTGGATTTCATCAAAAATATCTTAATTTGTGT
This sequence comes from Sinocyclocheilus anophthalmus, assembly GCA_018155175.1. NCBI lineage: Eukaryota > Metazoa > Chordata > Actinopteri > Cypriniformes > Cyprinidae > Sinocyclocheilus > Sinocyclocheilus anophthalmus. The sequence goes on from JADLZN010003000.1 coordinate 509,500, forward strand.
TCCGGAGATGAATGAAGGTCTTATGGGTTTGGAACAACATAAAGGTGAGTAATTAATGACAGAATTGTCATTTGTGAGTGAATTATCCCTTTAATTTGTATTGTATAGCATGATGATTCTCAGAAGTCACTCACTTCTGCTGTCTGCCTCCAGCACATTACCACATGAGGGCAGCAGTGATTCAATTTACAGGACTGTCTCTCTTCTGTTAAACTCCATCTCATGTGTCTGTGGCCATTCTCTCAAGATCTGTATTATCTTCAACAGTTTTAAACTATTCTCTGAGATAATGTCAGTGGAACAGACATCATGAAATGCCATACCTCAATCGTGAGTACAACAATAGCCAGGGCACCAGCAACATAGATGTACATCTCAAAGTAGTCCACAACCGCTGAATAGCAGCCCTGCAGATCCAAACAGAAAGAATAATATTTTTATTTGTACAATTCTGTGAAATAATGCCATTATATAGACACCTATACATGTTGTCTCTAAATCAAAAAAAAAAATAAAATCTAAAAAAAGTGCATACGTCTTGTACACTATATTCTGCTGTGACCAGTTCATTGAGTTTGAATGAGTGACTGAATCATTGCTTTGATCTCTTCCATTAGTTTTTTTTCAGACTTTTTTTTATAGTTCATTTCAATTTTTCAGACTTCTCACAAGCAACAACTGATCATATTTTCATTTATACTTTCAAACAATTGCTTAATCTCATTTAGAACAAAACCAACCAAAATTTCAATCTCTTAATAGAACAATACAGCTGAACAATTGGTATGTTGTTAAACAACAGTACAATTGAACAGGCTGCACATTTATTCTCACAGTCTCTTTTTCATTCCTGTCAAAAATGAAATATGGTGCCATCTTGACTATAGTTACATCTAAATCTAGAGGATCGCTAATGCATTAGATATACAAGTATGACTTTTGTTACAGCTGCTTTGACTGAAGGCGAAGATTATCAGTGAACAATGATTCAACAATGAGCCTTTTCTTCACACAAGACTAACAAATTACTCCAGATGACTTTGAATACAGCACACAAGTCATATGGACTATTTTATAGTGTTTTTTTTCATAATTATGATGTTAAACAGCTGTGAAGTGTGTAAACATTTTTCAAAATGACAAATTTTCTATTTTACAAATACCCTCATGTAGTTCCAAACCCTTATGAGTGTGAGTCAACTTGTAACTTTTTAATACAAGTATGCATGACTAGAGGACATCTGTCTAAAAACCCATGCGGACCCTTACTTAAGTTTTACTGCCCCTGCTCGCTTTCACAGAAACTCTCACACGCACTCACATTCCCCAGACACTGAGAACATGGAAAAGCACTAGTCAGCATTGGGAGAGCTGAAGCTGAGTGGTAACCCTATTCCTCTTTTCCTGTTTTTCTGCTCTAGTTAAATCTGAGCTATGAGCTTTTGAGCAGGCAGAGGGGATGTGACGTATACAGAAGCACGAGAGCCCACCTTGTTGTTCCGGTATAGCATGCTGCCTGACAGGCATTCCTCCCTGTTACTGAAGCCTGCTTCTCCAAGATGACTATTCCTACGGCAGCAGGCCTCAGGCACCACTTCACCAGGGTTTATAAACCTGAAGATGCTTTCCTCAAAGTCTTCTGGACTGTTCACTCCACAGCAGTCAAACTAGAGGGATACAGAGGATCCAGGCAAATATTAGTTAAAATAAGCTAATTTTCGAGGTATTGATGGGTCAAATAAGTTTGGTAAACATTGATTCGCAGTAGCTGAAGTTTAAGGAACAAACAAGACCTACTGTATTCATAATGGCGTTCCACGTTGATGTGAAGACATCAGTGTTGTTGTAGCCTTGGTAGTGCCTCTTCAGTTCCTTAGTAAAGTATTCTCTGGTCAGCTGTACACGCACACACAAATTAAAATATTAGAGATATTAGCAGCACGCCAACACTGAAAACATGAAGCTGCCTCAACATGTTGGACATGGTCACTCACATGTTCCCGGAAGATGAAGGCGAGAATGGCTGCCGCCAGCTCTGCCAGGAATATAATGAGGATCAGCATGAAGAACTGCAGAGAGAGGAGGATTTTGTCACACGGTCTGTGTTTGGGTCAGACAACTGTATTTACTAACAGACTAAATCCTGTCTGTATGAATATAACTGCTATGAAACAGGACTGTATTTTGCTACACTCTTAAAAATGGTGGTTCTCTAAATGGGTTTGCACAACAATGTCATAAAATAATAATGCTGGGTTCCCCAAAAAAAACCTTTCAGTGAAGAGTTCTTAAAAGAACCACTAATTTCTTAGTGTGAGAAACATTTGAATAATTTAAAGAACCTTTTTCCACTGTAAAGAACCTTATGTCCAATGGAAAGGTTTTCAAGGTTCTTTATGGAACCATAGATGTCATAGATGTACTGTATGTAGCCTATGTGTCAGCAGCTTGAAACATAGTGTCCTCCAAAACGTACGCACAGCCGGCAACACTTGTTTCTCGTATGGCTCCGCGCAGCCAGGAATCCCACAGGAAAAGCGCCCCCCCTGGCCATGATGTGTAGACCCCGGAAAGAGAAATGGGTTGGCTGCCACTAGCTCCCTAAAACCCGTGGGTCCACCACCACCCACACCCACACCACAGAAGGGCCACCCACGGAGATGGAGAATAAAGAAAAAAATCATTTACTATTACGATAGTACAGTTTTATATTATTTTTCACTTTTGATAAAGGCATAAAAAGAAATCACTTTCTTCTCAATTTGCATGAAAGCCCCAAAAATTAAATTTAATGCATTTATTCAACTTATCATTCTACAGTAAAATTAGGGACATTTACCTAGGGTTGATAAAGGGGCTATAGTGATTTTCATGTCAAATGCAAATAGTTTGACACATAAAAATTTGAGGAGTAAATTTAAGCAGAGTTTCACCTCACAATAAAACCTCATGCATCGACACTAATGATTTTTCTTTGTGGAACATATTATGAAAAATGTCTCAAAATGCTATTTGTCCCTGAAATGGAAGTCTGACCACAATGTTTACCATTGTTCAAAAATATGATGAAATGAGACTTTTGGGTGAACTATCCCTTGAATGATGCTAAAATATTGGTCCAGGCATACAAATCTCAAATGAATCTTCATTGTGATTGGATCAGTTAACATGGGGCCACTTCACACACGCTTCACAACATCCAAAATAATTTCCTACCTATTACGGAAAAAAAAAAAACATTACAGTTCAGCCATTCTGCATCTTCCCCATTTCCTATCCAAGCATTTTGGTTCAGTTTTTGGCAACAATAGGGCTTTTATTGAGGGCTTAAGTCTCTTCAACAAAGGAACATTTTTGTTTATATGGAAAATATATTTTTACTTAATCATCAGTGACTGAAAAGCCTTAAACAAGGCTGAAAATCTTCAGAAAGTCTAAAAAAATATCTAATTTCATGGATTTTCAGTAGCAACTTTAGTAATTTTCATTTAATTTTCACAGTACCCATATTATTATTTTTAGTGGAATTTAATGTTGTATGATAAAAAAGGTCCTTTAGCTCCTTGTTATAATCATATTCACATACCATAGTATTAACATGATTACACATCAGATAATACCATTGGTATTTTAATGAATTAGTAGAATTATTTCAGATAAAGGATTCTACTAATGGCACAAAATTACATTCTTACATTCAAGACACATTCTATGAAAGCAATATGCAGTAATATCCACTTAACATCCTCTAATAAAATAACACTTTTTAACATGAACTAAAAAAGATCATGATTGCTGATTATTTTACAAGTGCAGGATTAATGATTGTGATAAATATGAAAAATGATCATGCACCACAAACTGCTGAGTTGTATGCACATTACTTGGTAAAGTGAACACAAAGGTTAACGTGCTACCGAGCAGAGAGAGAATACTAATGGGCTCGACTCCTGAAAATAAATCATTTTTGAGTAAACGGCTACTGAAAGTGAATGCTTCCAGAGAGGAGGGGGAAGGTGAATGGATAGAGGAGCTTGAGGAGTTTTAACAGGCGAGTCAAAGACAGTCGAGTGGGGGCTGGGAAACGCTACTGTTCCTTTTGCAGCTTCCCACAATCCTCTACCTGTCAAAGTTATACCCTTCCTCCATAGCATCGTTCATACATACACACACACACACACACACACACACGAGATGGAAAGTTGTGAGCAGAACACCAACTGTGATAGTTAAGCAGCTCAAGAGCGTGGTGTGTGTGTGTGTGTGTGTGTGTGTGTGTGTGTGTGTGTGTGGTGGGTTTTGAGATAAGAGCCTCACACAAAAACATGTTCCCATCTTCGCGCCTGTACCAAACCGGGGATTCTTTCATGGAGGCTTAGCAAGGTCCGGTCAAGCAGAGTCCTGTCACAGCAGCTATTTTAGTCATAAACAGCTTGACTGTATCACTAAATTGGTGTTTTAATCGTTTTTAGGGTTGAATAAATATGAGCAGCTGTTTTCGGCTTATTAAATGGATTTCAGAGAATTATATTAGCATTTTTGAACAAAAACAAGCTATTTTATTGTTGGCGTTGCACTTACGTGTGTACATCACATTATTCTCGCTGTTGGGATATAATTAATTCAGTCAAATGAAATGAGTCCAAATCTTTCTCTGTCTATGCCAATCCCACAGTGACCATTTATATTGTCAACCTAGATAGATGATCAAAGAAGCATTTGCTGTCTCTTCCCTCCTTCTCTCCCTGTATCTTCCCCTCTTTAGCTTTGAAATGTTTAAACAAGTAGTTGTTCTGCTACAAATCTGTGAATCCTAACAGTCTACAGGCTGAATTTCGGGGGAAATATAAAGTCAAAGAATATCTTTGTGAAAAATTAGTACACTTTAGCATACTTTTAAAAAGAGAAACAGGGCTAAAGGCACACCTTAAGAAAAAATGTGCTTTTCACTGCACCTACAATTATAAAAAATATAAGTTTGTATTAAAAATTTATGGATTTTGTGTGAACATAAACCATGCAAGTCGTTTATTTTGTTTAAAAATCTTATAAATGTATGAGGTGGCAAGGGAGGCACACAGTATTGATAAAAATACTTAAAATAAAGTTTTTTTTAATAATGTCTAAGTTAATACTTGTTCAAAATAATCACTTTAGCAAAGTTTGTACTATATTCTGCTTATTTTGAAAAATAAAAGAATTAATTTTTGTTCAATAAATATATACTGTCAATTAAAAGATTTATATATATATATATATTTAAATATATATATATATATTTTTAAATACGAAACAAAATCATTAAAACAAGATTCTGAAAGCGTGAAGGATCCCAGTAATAATTTAACAGAGTACAGTAGTAAGAGAAAATTATATTTTATTATTATATATGACTAATATCATGTTTTTAAATATGATGGTTTCATTATAAAGCATGGTGATTATCTCTATGGTGGACAGTCAACTTAATATATGATATTTACCATCTGAATCTAAGCAAGTCATGTCAACAAATGTAAAAGTCAGCCATCTATTAATTATCAAGTTAGTTACTGTGCCTTTAGCCCCAACAGCAGAGGCACTTTTTACCCCAAATACCATACATATTCTTTAGTTATTTAAAAACTGTTGCTTTAATTAAAAATTGTTAAGAAGACCTTTGTCTCAAAATATATGCATTCATTTCAGCGATTCTAATTTGCTACTTAAATCTACCACATTTTAAAACATGAAAAATTAGATCAAGAGCACAGAATCAACTTTGCACTGCTGCGCGCGATCGCGTCAAGGATCAGACAAAAATACACATGCATTTTGAAAAGCGGATGTTTTGGAAAGTGCTACGCCATGTTTTTGTGCCGTCTAGTGGTTTAGAGGAAAATAATATTAAAGGTGCCTTTTACCCCTGGGCGCCTTTAGACCCGTTGTATCGTTCCCAGTCCCAGAAACGTAGCAAGGACATCAGTAAAACAGTTCAGTACCAGTGAGCTCAACTTCAATTTTTCCAGCTACGAGAATTCTTTTGTGCACAAAGAAACAAAAAAACATACGTTATTAATCATTCTTCTCGCCCGAGTTAACCGCTTCCACCATTTTGGAAGTACCACCCTCATTTTGCGCTTTCCCCCTGACCGTAATAACGTATCCTGTGTTTGTTTACGTTTAGAAGAAAGGCCGCATGCTGAACGTACACTGCTGATTACGTTCAAACAACATGCGTCTCACGCGCAGTGGTGTTTACACAAGCGGAGCAGCGGGTTGCGTCATAATACTCTCTCCATAATTGCAGTGCGCCACTGCAAACGGGATGAGAGAGAAGATTGTTAAATGTGCCCGTGGGACGGAGACCGGTGAGTGTGTAGGTGTCATGCAGCTCACTTACGCCACGTCCTCGCCCGTTCCCATTGCTCTCGCCCAGCCCCATTTTCCCCTTAATAAAGTCCTTATTTTTGTTTTCTTTGTGCAAAAAAGTATTCTCGTAACTTCGTAAAATTACAGTTGGACCCCTGATGTCACATGGACTGTTTTACTGATGTCCTTGCTACGTTTCTGGACCTTGATCGTAGTTGTAACCTTGCTGTCTATGCAGGGTCTGAGAGCTCTCGGATTTCATAAAAAATATCTTAAATTGTGTTCCGAAGATCTTACGGGTTTGGAACAACATGAGGGTGGTAGATATACTATTTTCATTTTTGGGTGAACTAACCCTTTAAGTTTAATTAAAAAACATTAATTTTTGTTTCTTAAGTATTATTTACTTAAGAAAAGAATGAATTTCTTTCAAAAATGATGAGGTCAAAGGTCAAATATCAGCTAGTCTCAGGTAGTCCAAGTTAATTCACTTGGTGGCCATCTTGGTAGCACTCAAAAGCAGTTACTTGTCCAGCTAATGCACATTCTAGAGTAAACAAACTCTATCAAATAGGTGACTAGCTGTTGTAAATGAAAGGCGGAACTTCTATTCCTTTAATCGCCACATTATAACCGCTCCAGTTTCTCACATTAATTTCTCTATGAGTAGTCTGTATCTTTCCCTTTGTACTCCTCTACTACTCTGCGAAGTGTTAACGTCAGACACATAAATACTCACAAAGATAAGGAAGTTGAAGACAAACATGAGGTACTTGATGCAGCTGAGGCAGTCTCCTTCCATGCTCGTCCCCCTCGCTGAAGCCTCCCCGAGCCCCTTGGAAGAAAAACAAACATAACGTCATCTCTGAACTTAATCAGAAACACTCACAATCGAGCCTTTCATCTACATATTGACACTCGGCACAAAAACATTTGTACTAAAGCACTGTCTAAAAACTTAAAAGGTTCACACAGTTTGTACGACACTGAAAGAAGTAATGTTAGCATCAAAAAAGGCTTTTCAGCAAAATCCCGTATTCAAAGTGCATTCAAACAAGGTGAATTCAGGGTTCCCATGTGCATACTAAAACGACCATAATATTTTTTTTAAAGGCACAGCCTCCCTTTTAGTGTAATTAATGATGAGAGGCTCTTGTGTTTCAGCAGACCATCCCTCTACCTGAAAAAGCACTCTCTGGGATGAAGGCCTATTATGGCGCCACTTTCCTTAAATGAAATGGGGCCTTTTTCATTAGTTCTAGGAGAACGCTAACAGCCAGCACTGGCAAACTTACCCTACCATTATTCAGACAGCACACAGAGGGTGTATTACATGAGGGTGTCATCCTTAAATACATGTTTGAGTGCAACCTTATCTCGCTGTGCAGTGCTAATACCACAAGTCTTGTTGCAAACAACAATACATGATGGATTGCAAGCATTATTAATAGATATAATCATAGTGGTGAGAACTCTGTGGAAGAGAGAGGCCAAGGAAAATCACTTGTGTGTTGACTTGGAGCCAGAAATAGAATGTGGCTTGATGACAAGTACACTAACCATGACCTTTCTTTTTGTTTTTTCCCCCTTCCTTCTTGTTTTCTTTGTATTTTCCTATCTTGTCAGATGCAATCCCATTATGTTCTGGCAGAACTTTCTCAAAAGAGGTTTTTGGCTCTCCCAGTGTTGTTTCTTTGGCTCACCCTGTATCACCCAAAGTGGTTTCCTAGAGCTCTATAGATCTTTATTGAAGAGATGAGTCTACTGTATATCGGCCAAAAATGGAATCATCTACATCAGGGGTTTCAAACTGGACTGGAAGGGGGTCCAGGGGAAAGCTGAGAGGTATAGCGAGGGAGTGAGAGCGAGAAAGAGAGAGATGAAAGGTATTTATACTTGAATGTATGTATGTGTATATCTATGTCCATCTATATTTACATTACTTAAAAATAGATATTTTTAGAGTAGTCAAAGTTAACTTTAACTTCATACATTAAATAAATATGTTCAAAAACACAATATTATTAACATATTAACACATTTTAAATATTAGTTTCAATTTGCTTTCTAAAAAGTTTTTTTTTTCAGTTTTAAAGGTGACATATCATGAAAATCTGACTTTTCCAGGTTTTAAGTGCTATAATCGGATCCCTGGTGCATCTAACAAACCAGAAAACTTGAAAAAGAACAAGCCTGTTCATTTTTTTGGTAAGCGTTTCTCTTCAAGTTTGTAAAAAATGAGCCACTCAGATTTTGTTCCCCCCCCGTGACGTAGAAAATTGATATTATTATAATATTACCGCCCCTTAATCAGCAAGTTTCCACCCATGGCGAAAGTTCGAGCAAAGCATGCTAACTGTTCTATCTTTGGCTGCACCGACAAGCACATAACACTAATTAGAGTATAAAATAAGTATAAGAGATTTTTTAAGATGATTTGCCTTTATTATGATAGGACAGATCAGAGCTGACAGGAAGTGAAGTGGGAGAGAGAGAGAGAAAGAGAGAGGGGGGCGGGATCAGGAAAGGTTCCTCGATCGAATTTGGAACCCGGGCAGACCCTAGTCGCAACGTCTGGATTCGCCTGCTCCCACTAAGGCTATAGTGCCGTACAAAATAGTTGTATTTAAGGATGTGGGTACCTCACAAGGAAATCATCATATTTTGGGGTCTTTATCAAATATATTGAAAAGTTCTGATCTGGCAAACCTTGTTGCTCTTATGCTGAATGATTTTGGTAAATAACGATGATCTTACAATCTTTCACTGCCCAAAGAAATAGACAGAGATGCAGCCTGTGTTTAATGGATCCTTTCAATAAAACGAAGGGATCCTAGTATCAAAAGTGTTGGCAAAGTGCTTATAGCACCCTCAGGGCAATTAGTGTTTTAATTACCCTCATTCTTAACAAAGGCCAAACCAGGGAGTTTTAATTTGGGTTGCATAGATTAAAGCTTTCATCAGCAGCATCTGATGACCTCTCTTGTATAATTTGGTATGTTCTTTGCAGGTCGGCAAAGCCATTTGCACCTGGATGCGGGGAGCGTGGGCCGAGAACGACGTAAAAGCTTTAAAAAAGTGGGCCTGCAAAATTTGGACCCATATCTAAGAAAGCGTTTCTCTGGTTTTGTGTAAAAACTTCAGCATGATGCTTATCTTGCTGAGTGCAGGAGACCAAAACACACTCCCAGTTGGAGCGCACTGGTGTAAAGCATCTTGGATCCCAGTATAAATCAAACTGCCTGCGGATCGGAGCTGGCTCTGGAGAAAGTGCAGAATAAACAGGGTATTTTTCCCAAGACTCCCACGGCACTGCAGTCATCATCAATCAAACACACATAGCTACATGTAACAGGAAGGTCTGCAGTGAAACTACATGCTCGTTGCAGCACATTTACGCAGTCCAAAGAGCTTCAGCAAATCCAACAACATGATCAAGACTGATTTGTGCTCAGCTCATTATTCCAAAGCCTGGGGTCTCTGATTATGAGACCAAAAGCACAGTGTGTTTTTTTACTTCTAAGAATTGTCTTTGTAGTCTCGTACACAATAAAAACAGCAACACATTCATCAAAAGTGCAGAAATATCTGAAGCAAAGCAAAAGTGAGGCCAGATCAACAGCATGTGTGAATATGAAAGAGACTGCTGCTTGTTCTCTCACAGACATTAGCTGACACGAACACAGTCAGCAGCACCCACAGAAAGAAACAAACACACCTTACCCCCACTGTCAAATAAAACTAAACCCATACAACACTCTTCATGTGATATGCATTCACTGCTATAACATCACAAAATCTTCTATTTTTGTTTTACTGACTGACAATCTAGAGGAAAAGTAATATTCCTTTGTTAGCATAATGAATTTTTCAGACTGTGAAAAACTGCAGAGACACAATCTCAAATTAACAGCAAAAATGTAGATAAGAACCTTACATTTGGAAGGGATTAATTTTCATAAATGTGTTTTAGATTCACAACTTCAATAATGTTTCACTGCAGGGTTTCTATCCAGGAAATGCGGCAGTTACTGTAATGATTCACAAGCAGAGGTCAATTGTAAGGTGCTGCTCATTAGTGCAATTGTTTTTCGTCTGTATAAACTTCGCATTTCTGCAATACAGAGATTGAATGCTTATGCAAATCAGTTTTCATGTGGTAACAATATTTTTGTTTTCATTCTCTGTAAACTTCGCACTCCTGCAATATAGAAATTGAATACTTATGCAAATCACATCTTCTCTTTCTGCTAAGAATATTTTCCGAAATAAAACAATGGCATATTACAATAATTTTGAGTCTAATACTTGAATATCTATGCAATATATGCACTTTTCCTGTATTACGTGAAACATTGGAAGAGGTGTACTATTATTTTCCTACACAGTTACAATTTTTTTTGCCTGTTTCGGTGGACTGTTTTTGTGCTGAAGCAGGTTATGAAGAGGAGGGGTAGCTCAACTCTAATAAAATACAAAATAATATTATATGAATAATACTCATTAATACTTAATTTTTTTCTAAACAAATTTAGAAAAATCTGATCAAATCTTTTTGGAAAATTCTGATATTACAATAGAACCACATATTGTTTAGGTAATAATGTTGTTTTGAAACAACACCTGTAAACTGTAAGATGACCAAAAAAACTTTATAGTTCTAATAATGTAGTTGTAACAAAAGCATTGCTTTAGAAAATTATAAACCTCACATTTAAGCCTTTAAACTATTTTTAAGCAAGGAGACAAGGGAAAAGACAAAATTATAAATCATTATGTATTTTATATTTCAAACAGAAGACGGGCGAAATGAAAATGCAAATTCACTCTCTGACAGTAGGGTGCATTTGCCCCCAAAACACACACACAAATAAAAACCTCCTTGGAATTTTTATGTATTTTCTGAATGGCCTATTTCAATGTCAGAATGGTGAATTTGTAAATATGCATTGGCCAGTAAGTAATCACCCTAGAAACTAGAAACCACGTGAAAGCCTTAGCAACCACAACCATACCTCAATTACCACTCACATATCCCTCGGAAAATGAAGGGAAAAAAATCAAGTTAGCAAGCTAAAAGTCACTCATCCTCCCTGAGGTCTTCCTTTAGAAAACCACACTTTTTTAAACAAATAGGTTGAAGAGACTCTCCTTGAAGTTTACACTTTTAACATGATTAATCCACTGTCTGGTTTAGTCATTCTTACCCTACTAACTGGGACAGGATCATTTGCTGAAGGACAAGGACACTGTGTGCTGGTCAGCTCTCCCCCATCAGCCATGAGCTTGCATACGTAAAGAGCAATATGGCATGAAACACAGGATTCACAAGAGCACTGAACTTCTTCACCCTCAGTGAATCAGATGACTGCTAATTGTTCTTTCCAATGCACAGCTTGAACAGCTAGTGACAAATACGCTATGTCTGTGTGAGTGTGTGTGTACATCAATAGTGCTCCATTCAAGAATATTCAGCAAATCTAATTTTCCGTGTAGACATTTTTACAATACATGTGAAACTGGAAAACATTCTAGCTGTGTTAGGGGAAGGGGTAGGACAGCATGGTCTACCCAGCAGGCATATATAGTCCCTTAATGAACCTCCAATTAGGGCAGAATAAGTCACATGATTCTCAGCTTTGAAGTCTGCATAAGTTAAAGCAGTTACAGCATGTTCATAAAGAGGGCAGGTACCTCACATGTATCAGGGAACATAGTAATGACTAACTGCCATAATGAGCCTAAAGCTTTTAGTGGTCCATCAGTGACATTTGGATAAGACAAGTGATAAGAACCAATGGATTTCTTGTCCTTTGAAGGAGAATTTAAATGTTGAATTGGACACAAAAGGCCTGCAGTGCCAAAGCTCATTCATTAGACCAGCTGACTCAAGAACAATGACCTGATTTAGATATTTAGAAAAAGCCTCTAGTGAAACCAGAAATATGATTTATGTTATTCAGACAAAAAAGGGGTGATCGCGAGTATAATGTTGCTTTTATTCAAAAATTCAGTAAACAAGATGTTAGTATTGTGCGACTTACATTTTTAAGCAGCAGATTTTGTTCCTTATCGGTTTTTTTGCTCAGCCAACACAAATAGAGCCCAATAAAGCGCCTCCTAGCAACACAATTTCTGAATGAATAGGCATTTATGAATGAATTGGTTGAATGAATGATTCAGTGACCAAGGCTGCATCCAAAAGCGTATTCTATATGAGTAGGCACTTCCTTTGAATAAGTACTTCATGACCATTTAAAAAGTATGTTCTATTTAGTATGAATGTAATTCAGCGGTAGTTATTTCGCTTCACTACCATTCACAAATCCTCTCCTGTGGCCTCATGGGACAGTAAAGTGTCCACTGGATACACACTTCAAATCTCTGCAAAGATCTGGGCACTTTGCCTACTTTTTCAACGTTTTCATCCCTGTTTGAAAAATCCAGCATATGCTGGTTAGGTATGTTTTGAAGCATGGCAGCTGGTTTAAGTACCTTAGTTGGTCATGTGTTGGTTTAAGCTGGTCCTGAGCTGGTTATTCTTGCACACATCCACGTCTTGCTCCTGCGATCTGCTTGGAGTCGATGGATGGGATAAAAACCTCTCTCTTCAGCGCACTACAATCCCCTGTTACACCTGTCTACTGCCCATCCTACCAGATGTGGCTACATCTGTTTGTGCTACAGCGCGGCCGCGGATCTTCAAAAGAGGCGCTAATCTACGAAATCTCCGGTCACTGGATTATGCGAAGCCATCGATCATATCCCCTGAAGAAATTACTCATGTTACTAAGCTGGCTATGGTAAACTCGAGATCTCTTCATAATACTTTCATCTTAAATTACTTTTTTTAAGTCTCATGACCTGTATTGTTTATTTATAACGGAGACCTGGCTTCGCAGCGGTGAGTTGGATCCTTTAATTGAACTTTCCCCAAATGACTCAATTTTTTAGTTTGCCTAGGACTATGGGGCGCGGTGGAGGTTTGGCGTCGGTTTTTAGAAACATTTTTAAGTGCCGATTGTTGCCTACGGATCATTATAATACCTTTGAAGTTCAATTACTCCAGTTTCAGTTGCCTTGTCCAGTATGCTGTGCTCTAATTTACAGGCCACCAAATTACAATAAGGATTTTATTCAGGACTTTGCTGGTTTTCTGTCAAAACTGGTGCCTGCTGAAGGCAGGCGCGGAGATGCGGGGGGTTTTTTAATTAATATTCATGTCTGCTGCCCCTCCAAGCCAATGGTTAGGGACTCATTGACTCTTTTAATCTTACACAGCATATTTCTGGCGCTACTCATGATCATGGCCACACACTGGATCTGATCTTATCTTATGGCATTTCTGTACATAATGTTGCTATTTCTGAAAGTGTGTTAAAACTTCCTGACTCAGATCTTGGAATAGAAGAGATGATCATGCTTTTTAATAATGCCTGCTCTTGTGTTTCAGATTCTGTTGCTCCTTTTAAAGTTTCAAAACCCAAACGAAGGTCAGAACCTTGGATAATTAGCAATATACGAGTTCTCAGACAGGAATGTAGGAAAGCTGAGCGCAAATGGAAGAAAGACAAACTGCAAGTGTCTTATGAACTCTTGAAAAACGCTCTTTCTGCTTACCAGCATTCTGTAAAAACTGAATATCTTTCTGAATTAATATCTAAAAATTCACACAATCCAAAAATTCTGTTTAATACGTTAAATACAATTTTTTTCTTCTGCTAAGACTTTTGGTCTGGACAGTACTCCAGAGACCTGTGCAGCATTCCTACATTCTTTTATGGGAAAGGTGGACGCCATACGGTCTACTGTTACAATGTGCAGTCATGACCCCTCTGAACCACTCCCCTGCCTTTTTTTTTTTGAACGGTTTGAACCAATATCCCTTTCTGAGCTTGGCGATATAGTTCACAAGATTAAGCCTACCACTTCTCCTGTGGATGTTATCCCCACCCATCTCTTTAGAGAGGTCCTGGATACTATCAGCCCAAGTGTATTGGCTATTATAAACAGATCCTTAAGACAGTGGCCGTGTTCCTATATGCCTCAAACAAGCACTGATCACGCCTCTTCTTAAACCAAATTTAGACACAACCCATCTTAAACATTTCCGCCCTATTCTAAGTTGCCATGCTGTCTAAAATTTTTGGAGAAAATATTTTAATCAGTTATCCTTCATTTGTCTCACAAAACACTATTTAGATAAATTTTCATCTGGTTTGAGAGTCCCATCAAGCCACCGGAGTCTGCACTGCTGAAGGTGGTAACGTCACCTCCTGGATTGTACTCCCCTGGAATCTATTTTAATGCATTGATCTTAGTTCTGCATGTGAGTCATTTGATCATGCGCACCTTCTTATCGGCTAAGTCAGGGTGCGAAGTCGGTCCTTGAACCGCACCTGCAGGTGTTGCTTCAACCCTAATCAACACACCTGAACAAGCTAATCAGGTCTGAAGGGTTACAAGAACGCTACAGGCAGGCGAGTTTTAATTAGAGTTGGAGCTATACTCTGCAGGGCTGCGGCTCTCCAGAACCAGAGTTCGACACTGGGCTGGTCTAGGGATGAAGTTGGGCATAGGGCACGGCACTGCTTGGTTCTCATCATACCCTCCGAGAGATGCAGTTAAGGTTAATGATTGGACACTCGTCCTCTCCTTCTGTCCTAGCATCTCTTCATTGGTGCAGCATAGGATCCATTTTAAGATTTTATTATTTGTGTATAAAGCATTAAATTATCTAGCTCCATCATACTTGTCCGAACTTCTCAGCTATCAGCAATCCTCTCACTCTCTCAGATCCTCTGATAAACTTTTCTTGCATATACCTCGCTCTCGTTTGAAATTTAAGGGGGATCGGGCTTTTTCTGTAGCTGGTCCTTGACTATGGAATAGCATACCTCTGGACATTAGATCTGCGCCTTCCCTTCCTGTTTTTAAATCCTGCCTGAAGACTTATCTGTATTCCTTGGCTTTTGGACCAAATGTATGTTTGTGTATGTTAATGTTTTTTGTATTGATTATGTGTTTTTGAGTCATTTCTTTTTATTCTCTTAATCTCTACATACTTTATTGGTATATGTACAGCACTTTGGCATACACTATCTGTTTTTAAATGTGCTATATAAATAAACTGAACTTTAACTTGACCTTGACCTTGGTTTGAGCGGGCCTGAGCAGGAGCTAGTTGCTTAGGACCAGGACCAGCACATGATCAGCTTAAACCAACTCATAACCAGCTCAGGACCAGCTTAAACCAACTTAAACACCTCCACCAGCTCCATGCTGCAAACTACGACCACATGGTCTCTTTTTTTCAACGGGGAATGAAAGCCCACCCTGAATCGCAATCAGGGGTTTTTCACAGGTCCAGAGACTGCCAGCGGGTTTTGAGAAATCGGATTGAGAATAATCATGACTCCCATAAGACCGTGCCCCTGAATTATTCCTAAGTATGTCAGCATTTTTGACGAACTATTGGTTGAGGAAGGAGTCAAGACTCACTAACGAACTGTTTTAATTCTTCATGAATCAGCATTTGGAAACAAAGCAGTTGAAGGTTTGACACAAGTAACTTTCTTATAAACACAACCACTTATCAACTACTGTCACTTACTGGCATATTGAAGTAACATTCAGAAAGAGTCACTGAAAAATGACTAGACTAGACTGTCAATCTCTCTGGACTGCAAACCCAAACAATTAGGGCAATACAAATGTGATATCCCAGTTCGGGCCGGCTGTCATAAATGAATTCACGCTGACTTCAGTTTGTTGCAGAAAAGCGAGCCATGCCAACAGCGAAAACGCAGAAATATTTGCACGCTATCAAGTGGAGTTACGGGAAGTTTAAAGCTACATAATAGGTACATATCCTACCACTGAAATTACCTGAGCAATTTTAATGTTCTAAAAAACCCGCTCATTCAATAACGTGCATTCATTGCATGGACGAGGCAAGAGCATAATATAAGCGTCTAAAATGCATGTAGGCTATACAGTTCAGTTGAAAGCTTACCCCTTTTTGCTTGCTGTTAATGCTGAATGTAAGAATGAAAACTGAAAGTAAAGAGCTTGTGCGATGAAAGTTGTGTTCATTACTATAGCAGCAGACTGTAAGAAACGTAGCGTTCCCCTTCTATACGACCAACAAAATCCAGTGATGCAAACTATTCGACTTTTTAAGTCAAATTCTGCAGTTTTGAATAGAAAATAGGTCTGTCATTTACGTGATTCATGCAGCCTAATTCATAATTGATTATGACAATAGCACAATACAACTCAATTGAATGGGTGCTACTTTAAAATCAAAATATTATTTGCAGATCAGTTTGATTACTTTACAAAAATTCCTATTATTGTTCTTTTACTGTTCTTTTTTCTTCTTTTAATTTATTCTCCTAAATCCATTTACATTAGTATTTTGGGTTTCGTTAAATAAAGTACCATTACCAATAGAGGACTGGTCTTATCTTTTCCTCAAAACATTCGTCCGCCCTGTTCTAACATGATTACGGCCTTGTTTGGTATAAATAAAAAAGTTAGTTGAAAAGAATCACCAGTATTGAAACAATGATCCAGAGAAAGAGAACAAAGAGGGCTTTTTTTGTTTGTTTTTTTACTATTCAATAAAGAGAAAAACATTTATTTTGCTGTGAAAGTGCATGATATTCTAGGCTGCCCATGAAAGCTTTTTTCAGTGTACATATAATATAGTTAATATAGCAATATCTACAGTATAAATAACTTCTAGACTATATGATGATATGATGACTAAAAAATGCCCACCCAGGTTATCTGCCAGCCCATCCTTCTATAGCCGTCAAGAACCGGGCCTGGTCCCAGTGCTGTAGGACTGATTCACTACTGTTGTTTAACTATAATAATTGGCATTCAAGGGAACTACATTTACAATCGCACTTGGTTATTGAACATCTTATGCGAGATTGTGAGTAATACGTTTTCTGAAATGTTCTGTAGTGAGAAATAGAGTTCATTACAGAGATCATTGTTAAGATGCATGTGCAGGTTTCAGATGAATAAAGCAACTTTATCTTTGTCAGTAGGTCAATGAATGCCACATTCACTGAGGAGAGAAACCCAGTGGACTTGGGGAAATGGCCAGTGCTGGTCAGAGTGAAGAAAATTAAAGAGGAAATCAATAGAAAATTGTCAACCTGCAACTTCCTGTATGAGTTATGACTGCCAAGCTATTCGATATAATGAATTTACTACTGAAATGCTGAATGAGGTCAATACAAAACCTAATAACTTCACAGACATCACAACTGAGAAACATGTTGTTAGGTAAAGAAACACCGTTTAAATGCTTCTGCGATCCATACACTTGTATCTGCTGCTCTGGTGAAGTTATCAATCCCATATGGAGAAGATCACTAGCTCAGCAAGATCGATAAGACATTGATCGGTTGAAGTATTTCTCTTTTTTCTTCACAACCTCTTTCTGTCTTTTAACAGTGTGGATTTCTCGTCCCACAGCGTGTGTGATCACATCAACACTGGTTCATTAGTACAATAGGGATTTCCTATGACACTGGACTTTCCCTTTTTATTAAATTAAACCTTAAGTCACTTGTACCGTGTAATTGGTTATTTAGGCATCACTTTCTTAGCATTTCTCTAAATTATTAAATCCGCCAAGTGACGTACTTATAAAACAATTTTGTGTTCTTACACGTTACCCTTTAAGGATAATGTAATATTTTTGGTCTAGAAAAAGCAGTTACACAATCATTTGCTTGGTCAATCAAAAGCATCCCACATTGCATAAGAATCTAATATAAGCTGGGCAATGAATGTCCAAAAGTGAATGAATTTCCATTTAGGGAATGTTCACAGGAACTCTGAACCTCAAAACCGCAAATAAAATGGAAGAAAACATTTCCCGCAATAACAATGGATCTCTGTCCTCATCAGCCGGCTAAAGATACATCATTGATTAACAGCACAGGAATAGAGAATTAAAACATTTCATGTGAATGTTTGTGACTGTCACTTTTGTTGACATGAACAACAGCAACTGATGGCAGTGCAATACAATTTCAACGTTATGCTAATGAGTTATGCAGTGATTCACCAACTGATACAGCAACCAACTAAAAAATTGCTTCCAGCAACAAACAGTATGAACTTGTCGACTTGAAGCTATTTATTCGTTGTCAGTGTGAATGGGTTCTAGTAATTTAGTGTAGGTCTTTGTTTCCGACAAACATGCGTGGTCAAACTGACCTGACCTAAAGAGTGAAGTTTACATTAGTGCTGAATTGTTATGTGAAGGGAGAAACACACATGGACAGTTGGACCACAAACACTGTGTTCGGCATGTCAACGCAAAATAATCAAAAGTCCACAAGTCCTAAAGGGCAAATATCTTCTCCCCTTCTTCTCACCTCTTTCCAAACATCACACAAACTCAAGAACGTGAAGTTCAAACAGTCCACTCCCCCACATTTGAGCTCTGAAGTTCATGTCTTACATCTTGGCTGATGTTGGAAACAGGGAAAATGTATTTTTGCCAAGAAGATAAATATATAGAACCACAAAGCAAAAGGGAGGTAAAGGGGAGCATATTTTTATGATGGTTTGACTTCTACAGTCTAAGCTAAAATGGTGGGTGTTGGGATAGGTGGACAGCCCTTTGTTTCTAGATGGGTGTCTGGTGTATCCACTTAACACCAGTTACTGTCAGAGCAAACACTGAAAGCAGCAGCCTTCTGCAGATGGAGCACAGCTTGGACTAGCATTTGTCTAATGAGTGATCTCTCACAGGCCTGTCAAACATGCCATCTGGAGGAGGACCTCTGGTCTGCCGTGAAATATGGAGTTTGTTGACGCTCTGTGTTGAATCAGTCCCTTAGTGCATATGTTTGGTGATGACAGTCGTAAAAATAAATGCAGACAGAAGACGACAGTGATATAGTTATTAGAAAATGCATGGGAATTTTAATCTTGGTATGCATTATGGAAAGATGCATTCCTTCAAGCAACATTACATTTCTGAAGAATTTGCTCCACAATAAACATATTAACTCAAATCATGTGCTTCTTCAAGTGACAAAGAGCTCACAGAACAGACGTTTTTTCTATTTTTTTTCTAACAGCCTTATGTTGAAAGATGTCCTAAATAGGAAAAAGATCCCGGAATCTCCAGGGTACACCCATTACACAACAAAAAGGGTAAAAAATGTCTTATTTGATTTTTAATCCACTTATTCACATCTAAGCAATGTGGGGTAAGATGTTGCCCCCACATTAAATTTTCCTCTTGATCATGCACACACACTCGCACGCACACACACACACTGGTTTCCATTTTTTTGTAGTAACTCTCCATAGGCGTAATGGTTTTTATACTGTACAAACCGTATTTTCTATCGCCCTACACCAACCCTACTTGATGCCTGTTTCGACAATACCGAGCTAGGAACCCTCTCTCCAGACAAGGGGGGAGTGCTCCGGGTTCGGGGAAATTACCGAACTCTGAGCCCTCTCCCCGGACAGCACGCCAAACCCGCATAACCTTTACTCTGTTTAATATATGTAAGTGTGAACTCTATTCTGTGTGATTTATAAGCTTGTTTCCTCATGGGGACCAAACAAGGTCAAAATTTACTGGTATTACTATACTTGTGGGGACATTTGGTCCCCATAACGTGATGAATACCAGGTACACACACACACACACACACACACACACACACACACTCATAGAATATTCAAGAATATTTTTTTTCTTCATAAAAGATTACATACAACAAAGAAAGCATGTCACAGTAGCAATAATGATTATAAAATCCTATTTAATAATTCAACAACAGGTTTTGACAAATGATAATGATGAAATTTAAAGATTTGATTTATGGAGTTATTTATAATTCCATAAAAATTTTATCTTTAACATTTGTCATAACCTATAATTACTTTAAAATATTCAGAGTTTATAGTTATTATTGTCATTGTGACAGCCACACTTTGTTGTATGTAATTTTTACAAATAAGTTTGTTTCTGATGTATTTACTTGACTGTCATTTGTCAATCAATATTCATATTGATCAAATTACACAGAAAAGATGAATATAAAAAAAATTCCAAGAAAAAAATTATTTTATACATAGTATAAAAATCTAAAGACAGCTGGAACAGGTGGGTTATTGCCACAGGAAGTTGTTCATCTTTCCCAAACAGGGGGGGAAACATGACAATGATTTGTAACAACTATATTAGCAAATGTTTCCATTTATTTCTCTTAATAAAAAGTGGATGATGCATCACGCATGTGAAATTCATCTCTAAACATGTTACGATTTATCATTAACTGCACATTGCTCTTAAGGACACATCCTAGCCTCCCCTTGATTTGCACTATACAAGGATCTGAGAGAATCATACTGTAAATGATGTGGAAATTAACAGAATTAAATGTGTATTGAGCTCCTTCATTCTGAGGTACAGTGTGAATGAGTCCCGCATGATTAATATGAAAATATTGATGTGAAAATTTAGAAATGACAGACGCCATTACACAGCATCAGACTCAAGTGGCCACTTGAGAGCTCCAATCTCCAGCATTGTTATAGATGGATGGCGTGGAGATGATTATTATGGAGAGTTACCATCTGTTATAAAGTGCCATCAGTTTAACTTTAGATACTGTCTGCGGCATGACAGCTTCCACAGTAAATACAGGATGGCTGATTTTCATTTCCATCTTTGCAGATGCTTTCTTTAACAAAGCAACCTAAAAGGCACGAAGGGCAAAAATAAAAGTCAAACCACAAATCTTCATCAACATAGCATTTTGCTTATTTGGCATTTGAGGGTCGGCTTTAGAGGGTGAACAGAGCGGTTGATGCATCTCTGTCAGTGGGACCTTTAAATTTGAGCACCACGTATGTGTATTGCTGGTATGTGTGTGGAATTTTAATGCAAATCAGTTCCCCACAAAGACCGGATCCCAGCCATGACAGAGAAATAAAAGATGCCGCTTCTGTATAAGACAATCACCTCCCTGCTGTTGACAGTGTCACAATGGCTTTGTGCACCACCAGCCAAACAACAGTGTCAACACAATGATTTCACTGCATTACCACTCAGTTCATTTTTGTGTAGCATTTCCTTTTTAATGAAGCTATCTGCTAGATATGGTGCATGGAATGTGCACTGTGTGGAAGAGGCAAAATTTGCTTGCATGGACTGGATTAATGTTGTATTGATTGGTGAATTTACAAAGCAATTATTATGTATAGCAAAATCACTGCCCTGAATTGAGCAAATCCCATCAACACTGGTAAAAGGTATTGATTGTGATTATCATAGCTGTGAAGAGAAAGACAAAGCACAAAGAGAGGACGTATGTAATGCACAATACAAGAAATTTGTATTTTAAAATTTGTGAATTATTATTTACATTTTTTTCCATACAATGTGACAATGTCCGTCAAACTGTAAAAATGATTAAACCACCATAAAAGTGGTTTCATATGAGACTTCTGAAGTCATATGTCACCTTTGTTTAAGGAATGAGTTGTTATTCACAGAAAATTTTCCCTTCTGCCAAAGCTCTGAAATCTTATCTGAATTTGCATTCAGATTAAAAAATGCAGCAGGTTTGACGTCCTTGACACCAAATTCCATTGTGTTGTAGCCGAATGTGACAACCAAGTTTGAATATACAGAATGGAGAATGAAATCTGTGCTGCAGAGAACTGGAAATATTTTAAATTTGAGTCTTTTCTTCACACAGAACTATGGAGTGATTTTAAAAGACTGAAACTATTACAAGAGTTATAAGAACAACATTCTTTTTGAGCATTTTTTTTTACACTGAATGGCAAAGAGCAGTGTAAAGATTCTTCAAAACTTAACCTTTTGTCAAATATCTGCGCAATAGTGGGCGGAGTAAGTGAAAATAGCCTTCGCAAACAAAGTTGGCTATTTGAAATTAGTGTAAATAGACACTGCCGAAAAGAAAAAGTAACATCATCCATGTTTATAACCGAACTTAAAACAGAATGAGGGTCGATTTCAGTTGAACTATCGCTTTAAGAACACACAGATGCTCTGTTTATGTTAATAAGCAAAAGCACCTACCATGAGTTCTTTGATGTAGTTCAGGGTTCAGGTCAAAAGATGCAGTGCCTCTGCTCTCTCTTTCCGTCTGTTTTTATTAGCTGTGAAAAGAAACACAACCACAGGTCATGGCACATATTTAATCACACCAAGCAAACAGCAAAGCAAATTCATGTCCACCAAAGCACAATAAAACATGCAAGATGGAAGAAAAATAGCATTCCTCCACACTGAAGACTCAAAGGAAAGCTTGGCACAGGGCAGGTAGTAAGTATGAATCTTGGAGTGCGACGAGATTGAGGATTCATTATTGATGACATTCCCTGTGGTGCACTACTCTGAAACAGCATGTGCGTGAATTTTTCACTTTGCAGCTTGAGTAAAGAAATGAAATGGGACAGAATGAGCATCACAGTAGTTTTAATCAATCTAAACCCACGACTGAAGAAGGTGAAATATTAATGGCTGCCGTTACTTATCAGCTCCGTTGCTTGGTTAATTGCTCTTTATTGTTTGACGCCAGACTGATTGCATTTTGCCTGTTATGCTCGGTGCTACTAATCTTGATTAGTGTCAGAGGTCATGAATAATTTATTAGAAACAGCATTCCTACTAATTACCTGTAGCCGATTCTCACTGTTGGAGAGGATCACCAACCGTGTGCAGCTAACAAGCCTAAATGCTTTAACTTTCTGCTATTCACACTGTTTTGCCACAAGTGTCTCCTAATTGCAATGTGCTACTAGCCAATTTAAATTGAGATGTTCCTGGCACACTCTTAAAAATAAAGGGTCTTTCTTTTCTTCGGTGGTTCCATGAAGATCCTTTAACATGCCTGGAACGTTCCATTGCACAAAAGTGGAAAAGAATATTCTTCACACTAAGAAAAAATGGTTCCTTTAAGAACTGTACATTGAAAGGTTCTTTGGCGAACCCCAAATGGTTCTTATGGCATTGCTGTAAAAATCAATTTTGGAACCAAAAGCACACAGGAGGAGAAAGTAAAGCTGCAAAAAAAAGAGTACAACAGTCCATTTCCAGGATATTTAAGGTTTTTCCAGTGAAATACAATGCCTACAATCGTGGAGCAAGATTACATTTACAAAAACAGCACTCTAAAACGAAGAAAAAAAAAACAAACCCTTTTATTAACCTCTTTCGCTCCCAAATCAATGGCATTCAATGGCATTTAAGATCGACCACAGCGTACACTGATTGGTCATTCCCTGGTAAATTGATTTGTTTCTTCTGACCTTACAGTCTGAGGGGACCGTGTGCTCTTTAATTGTGTTCTCTACACTTGCAAACATTGTTTCCTCCATCTAGACTCAACAAGGGGTTTGAACAAATGACCTCAAATGGCATCTGCATTATGTTTATCTGTGTCTATTGCTTTTTTTTTTCTTTTTTTTTTTTAAGTCCTTGAAGTCTGCGGTACATTTGAACAACGCAGGATGCCTTAAAGTTCAATGCTAATAGATGACCACAGAGGATGTGAGTGTTGTTATTTGTCATTATACACTTTCACTGCCCTACCTCTTCCCCTCTCTGTTCATGATCATGCTATGCTATTCACATACACGATGAGTGACACATCCTACAGGACGTCTGCCCCTCTGGAAGGATGTGATGTGATACGGTAAAACAGTTTGTGATTCGGTAAAACAGTAATATTATGAAATATTATTTCAATTTAAAATAACTACTTTTTCAAAAATAACACAAATTCTTCTCAGAAGCACCCATTGTACTTATAAAGAACCTTAAAAACACCTGGGGAGTGAATGACAAAACTATTATAAGTGTAAAGCACTTACTAGACTATGGAAAGCCAAAAGGGTCAAAAACTATTTTTGATTATTTTGGCCATGCCTGGGGCTGAGACTATAGGTTAGAGGGGTCTTTTTAGGTTTAGTTCCAGCAGTAATTTTGAGAGATCTACTTCATAAACAATGACACACCACAGATGTAATGTTTCAATACTTAATACTTCAAGTGTATCATATTCCAATATTTTTTCAAAGAATAGGCATTTGCAGATGTCTGAACTGAGCCCCAAATACTCCCTGACACTCGATATTGTCTATATTGACACTATATTGATAAAACACATCAACTCAGCACATATTTAAGCAACTCCTCTGCTTCAGACACTTGATCGATACATCTGATTGAAATGTGGCAGAAGCCGTCCAGGTGTTCTCTGACCTTGTGGCAGGTGTCTGACAGGGGCTTTAAGTGCAATCCCTTGAGAAAAAGGAGGCTGTCAAAGTGTTGAAAGTCATATGGTACAGCTCCTGGCACAACACTCTGTGCTGTGATAATGACCAGCTCTGTACACACTTACTTAGTGTTTTCTGCAGTCTGTTCTTGTCTTTCATTAAAACCTCCCTCTCCCTTTTAAGGCCCCAAGGCCGAACAGACCTTAGTCTCTGGGGAGAGACAAGGTTTAGGCCATCAAAACAAGCCTTTGAAGCAGAGTGATTAAACCTGTTGGAATGGGCCAAAAGGGCTTAAAGGTGTGGGGGAGTAAGCTTCTCCAATTAGGCACAAGAAAGGTTGTTAACATGCAAACCAAGCGGTCCATGAACCACTGTTTTCTCTCAGAAAGGGTTATGCAAACAACAGACATGATTAATGATCTCATCTGGTCAATAATGAGCTAATGATTGACTACATTGATTCATTATGATGAAAGATATTTGATGAATATAAATCTCTCATCCTATCAATAGAGAGTAGTTTAGATTAAAATGATGTAAAATGACCATAAAAACCATTTTTGCACTATTACAAATTGAGCTATACTACTCATTTGCTGCATCAGTTGGATTAAAGATAAATCAAAAATGGGGCAACCACAGGATTAGTAATTTCCCTATTTGCACTATTTAGTCGCTGCTAGATGTAAAAATCTGTTGTGGAAAGCCACATTAAATTATTATTATTTTTTTTAAATTGATGTTTAATGTAGTTATGAGGAAAAGGATTTTGGACCAATAAGATTTCACAGTGGGTGGGACACCTTACCATATATGGTGAAAAACTGTAAATGGTTGAACATTGCATTATATGTCATTTTACTGTAAAATAATGTGAAATAATGTGGCACATATGATTATATTTTAAATTATTTTGTTTTTTATTTATTATTACCAGTAGTGTATATCAACATTTTCTGTTAATTATTGCTTATAGCATTATTTAGTTTTAGTGTCATGTTTCTTACCCTGATGGTGTGTTGTTTATATGTGTTTGACTATTCTATATACACTACAAAAAATATATAAAAAGCTATATAGAGTGCACATTAGTACCTTATAAGTACATATTAGTACCTAAAGTGAACCTTTGTACCTTTTTTTCAGAGGGTGTATTTGTTGAGTTTTGAGAACAGGCCACTTACGATGATTATTCTGGTGGTTATCAGTAGATTTTTTGGTACAAAGCAGATTTGGTCATTCAAGTAGATAGGTATATTAACATTATATAACTTGATAAAATACACAGTTATATATGCCATCTCGTAATACCAAAAACATATCACCATTTTTATGGTGAATTTCTGGCAACCAAATCTACAGTTTTTTCTTGTAAATTTATCAGGATATTGTTAAGCAACCGACAATTTTAATCACTGTCCTCCAAATTTATTCAGCTCTGCGTCAGACAAGTTTCTTAAGTATGTGCCAACATCTGTTGTCAATTTCAGGTTCTTGTTAAAAGATGTGCCAAACATCATAGCTGTCGTGGATGTCGTGTCTACTGTACTTTTATTCTATCTTTTTTCATTATCATTTCAAGTCAAAACAATACATGTTCATAGTCAAAAGTTGCAGTATGTGTCTTTGGTAAGATGTAGAGCAGTGTTCATCCTTCTCTTATTTTATCCTTAGGGTGTACATTGTTTATTTAGTTGTGCTGACACAACCTGTCGTAAAAATTCAAAGCACAATCTGTCGGACAGGAAGCACTTGGTTCCCTGAGTCTTTCTTAATTAAAACCAGAGGAAGGACTATTTAGTCCCTTACACAAATACAGGACTTTCCTCTAGCCAGTTCATATTCCCAAAGCAATTGGTTTGAAAAATGAGCAGATTTTGCTGTTTGGTCTCAGGAACAGCAGGGGATTTGGAGGACTAACCAAGCTGCATGCTGTGTCAACACCAAACATTCTCTGCTGTCAGTGTAATCCCATTCACCATGGGAAAACAGCATGGCACTTCACCACAACAGAATGAGAGTGGGACATGGCCAAAAAGGGGCAACAGGATCTCAAATGAAATCATGGGTTGAAGGTTCCCTTTGTAACTTGATTTGAAATGGACTGATTTTAGTTCAAATTAAAAAGTACAAAGGAACTTTGGCACAGAAATTATAATGTACAGCACGAAAAAAGTAGACATTCATGCTGAGTTCTGGTAAAGTTTACATTTAATAGTAATTAACCTCCTTTTATGGTTTTTCAATGTAAATTATAAGTTGGCACCCATTTTTATTAAAAACTATTTTCTTAAGTATTACCTATAGATACTGAAAAACTGGAAATTATTTTACTTTAAATATCATAGATGCAGTATATTACAGTAAATATACATAGGCCTAACGCAATGTTAAACTATTTAAAAATTTAAAATATTTGTTTATATATTTTTGAAAGATGCTGTTATGCTCACTAAGGCTGCATTTAATTTAATCAAAAATACAGAAAAACGGTAATATTGTGAAATAACTATTTTCTATTTGAAAATATAATTTATTTTAATATATTTAATATGTAATTTATCTCTGTGATGGCAAAGCTGAATTTTCATTACTCCAGTCTTTAGTGTCACATCATCCTTCAGGAATCATTCTAATATGCTCATTTGGTGCTCAGATAATTTCTTATTATTGATATTGAAAAGTTATGCTATATTTTTGTGGAAACTGTGACATATTTTTTTTAGGTTTCTTTGAAACTTCACAAAAACAGCATTTATTTGATTTATTATTTAATCATGTAAAAGCCTTGTCACGTTTGGTAAAATTTAACGCATCCTTGCTGAATAAAAGTATTTATTTCTTTAAAAAAACAACAACAACTTATCTCAAATAAGTATAAATAAGTATCTATCTATCTATATCTATCTATCTGATCACCTCAAAATATCCCAAAAATGACAAAAACGACAAAAACACCAGAATGCAATCCCCTCTCCACCCACATCCTCCTCTCAAGACACCTAATCAGTGGATTTCACGTGTATGAATATGAGATTTTGATACATGCATATAAAACCGCAGCATCTGTCAGACAGAGATTCGGAAGAGAAGCTGGATGCTATAATTGATCTAGACTGAGATTTGACATAGCTGGAGGCTTGAATGGTAATGCTGCACTGCGCCGATTTCACGGGCACGACCGGAGGAGCGAAGAGAGCAGAAGTCATGCTGGGATATAAGCACATCAAGCCTTAGAACAGAATCATTTGCCTCATCAGGCAGAAGCTCAACAGTAGGATCTCCTCGTAAATGGCCACCTTTTGTTTAACCTCTGCTCCTCTGTGGGGTTTGCTAAAGCTCTGGCTGTCTGAAAGCATTGTTAGTAGTGCTGCCAAACGATTAATCGCAATTAATCGCAACCAAAATAAAAGTTTTTGTTTACATAATATGTGTATACTGTGTATATTTATTATATTAGTCTCAGTAAATACATATACAAGCATGTATATATTTAAGAAATATGTTGTTTATATATTAAATATATTTCTGTATAATATTAATTACTAATATATCAGTTAAATATACACATGTAAATATTTTCAAAATATATACTGTATCTGTGTCACACCTCCTGAGTTTTGCCTAATTTCACAGAAAAGAACATTCTTAGCAGTTCAAAGCAAAGCCTTTGATACAAAATGATGAATTAAGGGCTAAATGGGATTCACTGGGGTCCTTTAGACATCAATAAGGCTTGTATTTTTCCTATTATCAGTTCATAAAATGCTTCTGCTTTGCAATTTCCTAAAACCCCATTACACTAAGGAAGTAAAGAACAAGACATCCTAGGGTAGATATCCTGCTTTTTACAGGATCTCAGGAGGAGACTATCCGGGAGGGGTAGGTGGCAAAACGACCAGACATTTTTACACAGTAAGGTCTCGTAAAAATCTCTCAGCGCTTTTAGAAACATTCCTCCCCCTGGTCATGGGAGCACAAGTGCCAAGACGTCAAGAGGGATCACACTCAACACAAACACAAATACTCTCAGAAAACCAGATTCTTCAGGTCCAAATGAAAATACCAGACATAAACATTCTGAGAGTCTTTAAGATTCTTAAAATGTGTTCAGTCTTATTCGTCTGGATAAACACTGCAAAAACAGTCCATAACCTTAAAGGCCCCAGATGGAATAAATGGAAATTTCAGAAATAAAGACAGTGTATGTGTATCAGAGGAATACGAGAGGTCATTCCGGGCATTTCTGCTCTGGGATGTAAAACCTGAGGTTAACTGGTTACTATGCAACGCTCTCTAGAAGAACAAGTGCTTCAGCTGTGGGAATGGCAGTGTGAAAGATTACATCACTATGATTTATGGCACATGAGGAGGAGTCAGAGAAACTATGGAACATGAGATCATTTGGAGGGCATCCAAGAAGAGGTCTCAATAGGAACACAAGTCAATTGGTTTCCACCACAGAAGATGATGGAAAAGCAGTGGGACAACAAATGAATGTGCTGAGAAAGTTAATAGAATATCTCAGGCTCACACATACAAATCTGTGCTTTTTTAAGGAAATGGCATATGTAAATGGAAAATAAGGAAGAAGTAAATCATTGTCTGGAAGGGTCTTTGGACCATTGTCAAATTAATGGAACTTTATATGGATAAAACAGGTCAAAAAAGCTGGAATTCCAGAGATGTTTCTTGAAACCAACAGCATATTACAGTCAATTAATTCACAATCTTATTTTTGTCTGTATTTTAATATGCAAAACAACACATGGATTTCCTTTTAAACTGATTTCTACTGTAGCATAACTCTGGGTGGTTCACTGCTGCAGTTGTTCATTAGATGAAAGGTAAAACATGCCGTTTATAACTGATCTTGTAGGCTGATGCTTGTTCCATATGTCTTCAATTGCCTCTGAAAGCCTCCAGCCAATTCTCGAAATTCAGTCTCTGCTCTCCAAAACAAGCATAAACAGGGCCACACAGATTATCTGACTCATTTTGACTCAGTTCAGATCTCTTTTTGGACTGCATTCTGCTGACTGACACTTCTCATGGAGCTCAATGATTTGCATGGTGGGAAGAAGGCAGACAAAAACTATAAATCTTTCTATCCTATTCACCAAATTCGACATAATTATGCAAGTTGTATAAAACCTATGATTAATGCAAATCTCAAACCTTTGGGACGTGGAAGAAAGTCAATGACACAAGGAAAATTAACTGTATCAAAAGTGGTGCATACAACTCATGCTATACAGAATACTACAAATCAAAACTATTCAAATGAAAAACTTGCCTTCAGATGTAGCTCTCAAATATGGCCTGCCAGAAACATTGCAGCAGGATAGTCTTTAAAATGAGGTTAAGCAGGTGTAAAAGATAGCAGGATTTTCATTTGTGAGTTAACTGTGCTTTTAAATGCTTCAAATCACACTTCATAAGTTATTTTAAAAGACACAGAATATATTCAAACTTCAAAGGCCAGGTAAGTTATTCAGGCACAATATATAAGAGCTTATGGGACAAAACTGAAAAGGCTCTTTATCATTCAACTTCAATGTCTATCACCCCCTGAAACCAATCAGTCAATCAATAAATGAATAAATTAATAGTTTAAATGAATTTTTGATTGCTGTGTTTCATCATTAAATGTCCACTGAAATGCTTTGAAACACGTGACGCGTTATTCTATGTATTGACGTCATTTCAACTGAAACTGGAAGTCAGAGCGGGACATATCAAGCTGTGCACGAAACCAGACTTCTTTTTCCTCAATGGAAAGCATATTTACACTCTGAATCGTCTGAATCGTTCCCTATGCCCTATATAGTGCCCTACGTGCCATTCACCATACAGAATATACTAATTCTGTAAAAAAGTGACCGATTTCAGCCGCAGGTTCAGCGTCTATTTATAGTGTAGAGGGCAGGATGCTTCGGATTCTAGAGAGCATTTGATTGGACAGAAAGTTTCATAAGAAGCTGAAGTGCAGGGTGATGTCATCAAAATCATTAATCTATATTGGCGGAAGTGAGAGACTGCAAGTTTTGAATGCTTATATCTTGCAAACGCAAATTTTATTGCTATTGTTTTGGAGCAACCTAGTTTATAGATAATCTTTAGGCTAACATATCCATACTAAAAGCCAAAAAACTTCAATTTTGATTTTATGGGGACTTTAAGTTCATACAAGGTTATTATAAGGTGCTAATATGGAAAACATTCTATGGAAAGAAATAAAGTATGAAAATAAAAACGTTTTTACACTGCACATTGTATGTTTCACACTTTATTTTCTCATCATTAACAAACCATTAACTACGACTTTTGTCTCAAACTCCTAATTTGCTGCTTATTAATAGGCCTAGTTAGTAAGGTAGTTGTTCAATTTAGGCATTGGGTAGGATTAGGGATGTAGAATATGGTCATGCAGAATATGTGCTTTATAAGCAAAAAACAGCCAATATGTTCATAACAGGCATGCTAATAAGAAATTAGTTAATAGTGAAAACTGGTCCATATGCTAAAGTGTTACCATTCTATGAATTTAATAAAAATGTTTTGGCATGCATTGAAAAAGAAAGTCAATATTTGAGTGGAAAAATTATGCTTTTCAGTTTAATAAAGAAAAACGTTTTCACAACTAAACAAGTTGACATTTCTTCAAGACTAATGATGGATGATGCACATTTTTCCACAAAGAAATAAGCATTTAGCATACAGCAAACAGAAATCATTCATCTTTCCCAATTATTAATTCAATCTCTGTTTATTTCCTGTTCATTTTTCTAAATGTTAAACAAACAGTGAATCCAGTGAGTTACATTTCTATTGTTCTTTGTTAATGGAGTTTTATTGGACTATTTTAGGTCTGTGTACTGCTAAGGGCGCATCTCATATTCTACTTTAAGACATGTTGGCAGGCAAAGAAGTGCAGCACTGAAATATCCTTTTTGATTTACACCATCTCCATGGATGCCATGGTCTCTCAGGACCCAAGAAAAACATTACAATTTGCCAATCATAAGATTATCCCGAAAGAGCAAACAGCTGGAGACTTGCCTCAACTGCTGGGTCTGATGTTTTCAGTCTTACTATCTCAAGCAGGTGGTTGTAATTAAGTCAGCGTAATGTGGCCACTAGCTGGCAAAAGAACATGTGACTAATTATTGGGACACAAGCCCAGGTTTATCATTTCCTGAAGCTCTCCTTCTTTGACCTGCACGAGGATTTAAATTGCCAATCATAGCCCAAAAATGCGGCACCAAATCAGAATAAGCACCTTGTAACCTTCAGTCTCGAGCGATCCTGTTCTCTCCATCAACAAAAACGCAAGCTGGCACATTCAATTTATGTTAAAATAATCAGTAACATGCAAATGATGCTCACACAAAGCATTTACTACCTTTGAAGGGTGCTCAGTCTTTTCCTCCGGCAGTTTCCAAATACGAGCAGAGATTAGAAAAGGAAGAGATTAGACTTCATGGTCTATTTCATCCATTCTCCAGCCTAATCAGTGGGGAATGATATCACTGCCCTAAATATTTCCTCAGCAGCTTGAATGGAGAAGCGTGTAGTTTCCTCATTAATGACCACACAATGTGACAATACACCACCTTCCTGTGATTACGTTATCTCATGATTAAAGAAGGCAGTTTCCTTAATGGCCCTGCATTGAACCGAGAAAGCTAACTGACAATCACTGTCTTGCAGAATGATGCCTGGGGCTTCGCAACCCGGCCCTAAAAGCCACAAGATGACTTTAACTTTAGTGACCCAACAAATCTGTTGAAAGCCACATATGGGTAAAGAAGCCTGGCTGAAACATTTATAGCATCTCATAAAAAAATCACGAGGAGTAAAACTAAAAACTACAGAACATGTCAACTTAATCTGCTATTAAACACCAGGCATATAGTGGCATCTGATGTGGCAGACTTGAAGGAAGAAGCTGTCAAATACATTATGAGGAGACTGGGGAAATGTTCTGGAGAATCGGACATGAATTGTACCTGACATGAACACTGACATACAAATGTTTTTGTCAGTTCAGTTGTGGTTTTGTCACTTTAATTGAAAGCACTGTGGTTCTTAGTCTAGCTGACATATATGGTACCTTTTTATCTAATAAAAGATAAGCTTAAATGCTTAAATATAGTTTTTTAAAACAAATATAAATAACAAATATAATAGAAAACTGAAATTATACCTAAAGGAAATATTCTGGATGAGTTTGGCCACATTGTGAAGGAAAAGCATGCAACAAGTCTCCAGCACACATGTGAACCCCTGTTTAAGAATGCACATCATGAAGTTAGTTAAGAGAATGTCCAGAGTGTATGGAGCTGAAATCCTGTTTAACATTGTTTCGTCAATACATAATTCCCATACTTTACTTCTGTTTAAGGGTTTGGGTTTTTAAGTTTTTATTTTTTGAAATGTTATTCAATAGGGATCTATTCCATTATCAAAAGTGACAGTTAAGACATGCATTATATTACGTAAGATTTTCTTTTTCCAATTAAATGCTGTTTTGAACTTTTTGAATGTTCTAGTCATCAAAGAATACTAACAAAACATGTATCACAGTTTCCACAAAAATATTAAGCAGCACAACTGTTCTCAACTGTGATAATATAAGAAATACAGGTGCATCTCAATAAATTAGAATGTCCGGGAAAAGTTAATTTCAGTAATTCAACTCAAATTGTGAAACTCATGTATTAAATAAATTCATGCACACAGAACTTAAGTAAGTTTATCTTTGTTCTTTTTACTTTTGAGGATTTTGACTCACATTAACAAAAAACCCACCCAATTCACTATCTCAACAAATTAGAATATTTCATAAGATCAATAAAAAAAACATTTTTTAGTGAATTGTTGGCCTTCTGGAAAGTATGTAAATTTTTTGTACATGTACTCAATACTTGGTAGGGTTTCCTTTTGCTTTAATTACTGCCTCAATCTGGCGTGGCATGGAGGTGATCAGTTTGTGGCACTGCTGAGGTGGTATGGAGGCCCATGTTTCTTTGACAGTGGCCTTCAGCTCTCCTTTTTTTTTTTGGTCTCTTGTTTCTCATTTTTCCTCTTGACAATACCCCATAGATTCTCTATGGGGTTCAGGTCTGTGAGTTTGCTGGCCAGTCAAGCACAGTAACACCATGGTCATTTAACCAACTTTCAACTTTTGGTGCTTTTGGCAGTGTGCAGGTGCCAAATCCTGCTGGAAAATTAAATCAGCATCTTCAAAAAGCTGGTCAGTAGAAGGAAGCATGAAGTGCTCCAAAAATTTCTTGGTAAACGGGGTGCAGTGACGTTTGTTTTTCAAAAAACACAATGGACCAACACCAGTAGATGACATTGCACCCCAAATCATCATAGACTGTGGAAACTTAACACTGGACTTCAAGCAACTTGGGCTATGAGTTCTCCACCCTTCCTCCAGACTCTAGTACCTTGGTTTCCAAATGAAATACAAATATTGCTCTCATCTGAAAAGAGGACTTTGGACCACTGGACAACAGTCCAGTTCTTCTTCTCCTTAGCTCAGGTAAGACACCTCTGACATTGTCTGTGGTTCAGGAGTGGCTTAACAAGAGGAATACAACAACTGTAGCCAAATTCCTTGACACGTCTGTGTGTGGTGGCTCTTGATGGCTTGACCGCAGCCTCAGTCCATTCCTTGTGAATTCACTCAAATTCTTGAATCGATTTTGCTTTACAATCCTCACAAGGCTGCGGTTCTCTCGGTTGGTTGTCATCTTTTTCTTCCACACTTTTTCCTTCCACTCAACTTTCTGTTAATATGCTTGGATAAAGCACTCTGTGAACAGCCAGCTTCTTTGGCAATGAATGTTTGTGGCTTACCCTCCTTGTGAAGGGTGTCAATGATTGTCTTCTGGACAACTGTCAGATCAGCAGTCTTCCCCATGATTGTGTAGCATAGTGAACCAAACTGAGAGACCATTTTGAAGGCTCAGGAAACCTTTGCAGGTGTTTTGAGTTGATTAGCTGATTGGCAAGTCACCATTTTCTAATTTGTTGAGATAGTGAATTGGTGGGTTTTTGAGCCAAAATCATCACAATTAAAAAGACCAAAACTTAAACTACTTCAGTCTGTGTGCATTGAATTTATTTAATACACGAGTTTCACAATTTGAGTTGAATTACTGAAATAAATGAACTTTTCCACGACATTCTAATTTATTGAGATGCACCTGTATCAGCATATTACAGGGATCCTCAAATCTGGCCCACGAGATCCACTTTCATGCGGAGTTTAGCTGTAACCCTAATCAAACACACCTGAGCATGCTAATCAATGTCTTCAGGATCATTCGAAAATCACAGGTAAGTAAGTTTGATCAGGGATGGAGCTAAACTCTGCAGCACATTGGCCCTCCAGGGCAAGATTTGAAGAACCCTGGCATATTAGAATGATTTCATGTGACACTGAAGACTGGAGTAATGGCTGCTATAATTTCAGCTTTGCCCTCAAAGGAATGAATTACATTTCAAAATATAATAAATTAGAAAACAGTTATATATTCACAATATTAAAGAAACTGTCTTTTGTCTTTCTGTTTACTGTCTTCTGAACTGTAGTGTAGTTTTGACTATCAGTCTAAAATGTGGAAAATAGTCATATAAGAAAGAATGACTTGGTGTGTCCAAGCATTTGATTCATAATATGTATGTGTATAAAATGTACTAAGCATTTCACATTGTGGGTCTGTATTACTCTTTTTTTACTAAGCTTGTATTGTTAACTGTTTTTCACACCAGCCTAATGTGTTGTGAAATTACAGACAAAATGAATAAAAACATGAATAAATTCTAATGCAGAAACATCTCGGCTCTGCAGAAGCATATTAATATGATGCACTAATGCATAATGCATAAAAGTGCATAATGGTGATAAAATCTAGGGGAAAACAACACATAACCCATTTATGTCCAAATTGTTCATACTGTAATTCTCATCATGTTTGTATTGTAAGGACA
Source organism: Sinocyclocheilus anophthalmus (assembly GCA_018155175.1). Lineage (NCBI taxonomy): Eukaryota > Metazoa > Chordata > Actinopteri > Cypriniformes > Cyprinidae > Sinocyclocheilus > Sinocyclocheilus anophthalmus. Next base: position 545,167 of record JADLZN010003000.1, read on the forward strand.
GCTTATCTCAGCACATTGAGAAAAAAATTGCTCAATTTTAGTGCTTATTGCTCAAAGTATCATGCAAGTTCTACTATTAAATCACCATCTCCAAATAGGGAAACACAGGGAAACACTGTACCCATAAGCTTCATTCAGCTTCAGCTATATAAATTAAAGGTCATCAGTACAATGTCCAGAATTCAAGATGTGATCCTAAACAGAACAGCCTTTTTAATTAATATTATCAGAGAGCAAAGACCTTAAACACACAAAGCTAATGGACCTAAGCCAGCTGTGCTCAATTCCCTCTGCTGTGAGTGTGTGTTTGTGTGAATGCATGCTAATGTCCTTGTATGTGTGGGTGGCATTCAAAGACAGAACAACATGTTTTTTGATCATCTCAAAAGAGCACAGAGCAGTTGAGAACATCTTAACATCACTGAACACAGAAAGCGACTAAATCCTACCAAACACTTTCCACAAAGGAATGTCTGCCTGTAGAATAATGGCTTTTGAGTTTGCTATGTGCACTTGAATACACAGGAGTGACCGCAGAACTGTTACCAAAACCAAAAACCCAGAGGAGGGGGGAAGCAGAGGTGGGGAGTACAGGGAAAAATCTGGGGAATAAACTTCTACTGGAATGAGAAAAAAAAAAGAGAAAGATCAGAAGCACACAAATATGCCTGAGTCAGGAGTAGTGAGGAGTTTAACTGTGTCAAAGGCAGAAACAGGCCTTTACTATAATGTGAGCCTATGCAGAGAGAAACAACTGTCTGTGTTCAGGCCGTACAAATGTCATAAAGAGAGCAATAGCTATTTTACTCAATAGCTGAGGATACACAACTGTGTGTGCCGCTATATCATAAACAGCCCATGGTTTGAGTTTGAGAAATGTTCCTTATTTTTAATTGTCAGCAAAATGCAGTGTTATTATCACAGCAATAACTTTTGTTACCTGTAAGTTCCTTTACCATACAGAGTGAAAAATGATATTACATTTAACAGTTTTAACAGTTAATAGTACATTTAAATGTTAAATGGTTTTTATAAGTTTGAATTACCATATTCTTTTATACATGTACTTTTGCAAAGACACTCAAACTTAAACAACTTTAAAGACTTACAAATGAATCCTTATGAGTATTGCAATTGTGGCATTAACATTTTGATTATATTGAATTAAATTTTCAATCATATTTATTTATTTATAACACAGTTTACTCATTTACTTAATGTTCTGTGATTTCTGCTGCCAGCTCATTTCCAAAAATATGCCTACATAATGTTAAACACGAATTCACTTTAAACCTTAAAATAAATAACATTTCTGTAGTTGTTACTATTCCTTATCATGTAATATTTATTTAGTTTGCGGTGGGACACAAAAGGCGTTGCTCCAGTCATGTCATCATTCTTAGTCAGCTCGCATGGAATGGAATTGGAAATATTTCAACAATTAACAACTTAAATTGTGCTCTGCATCTCCACAAATCCATCAAGATAACTGTGACTGCATCATTCCACCAGGGGCGGAGGCGCGAGGACATGTCCCCCCCCCCCCCACTTTTAATATCACGTAAATTCGGCCCCCGCACTTTTTCGGGCAAGTGTGTTCGCATAGAGGTTTTCAAGAGCCGGTGTGAATAAATATAGATTTAAATTCAAAGAGACAGGATAGTCTGTGCATGATCTGATGTTTTATTCGGACCCAGAATAAGGCGAGATAAACATCGCAGAGCGCTAAACACTCTGTGCTGTGTATGTTTCATTCATACTCGAAGCCGGAGGCGCTCCCGCGCAGAATTCCTATGAGGAAATTCCTAATATGGACAAAAGCGTCCAGCTATCTGTATGAAAACAGTTGTTTTCAGAAAAACAGAAACATTTGGAAACATGAAGACATTAAACATACCATTGCGACAATATGGTTTATTTGTGTTTGTCAAGTCATCTCCAGGTAATAAATAAAGTATATGAACAATGCAGTGCTAATTGACATAGCATTTATTACAGTATAGAAACTATTCTGCCTTATTATGTGATAAAAAAAGTGTTTGTAGTATATAAGCAAATCATTATTATTGGTTATTGTCCAGCAGTTATCTGATTTGTAAGTCAATTAAAAGCTAGAAATGAGAGAAAAAATAAAGTTGACATACACTACCAGTCAAAAGTTTGAATAGTAAGATTTTTAATTTTTTTTAAAGAAGTCTCTTCTGTTCACCAAGCCTGCATTTATTTGATCCAAAGTACAGCAAAACAGTACAATTTTTTTTAATATGTTTACTAGGGCTATTTCAAATACTGTTTTTCTATTTGAATATCTTTAAATTCATTTTATTTGATTTCAAGCTACCTTTTTTGCATCATTACTCCAGTCCACCTATCCTTCAGAAATCATTCTGATATTCTGATTTGCTGCTCAAAACCATTAATAATAATAATAATAATAATAATTACAAAGTTTCTTGAGCAGCAAATCAGCATATTAGACTGATTTCTGAGATCATGTGACACTGAGACTGGAGTAATGATGCGGAAAATTCAGCTTTGAAACAGCAATCATTTAAAAATATATTCAAATAGAAATCAGTTATTTTAAATAGTAAAAATATTTGCTGTACTTTGGATCAAGTAAATGCAGGCTTGGTGAACAGAAGAAACTTCTTTAAAAAACATTAAAAATCTTACTTTTCAAAAACCTTTGACTGGTAGTTTTAGTTACAGAATGGTCTATTGTAGGTTTTATATATACACTGAACAAAATTATAACTGCAACACTTTTGTTTTTGGCCCCCATTTTTCATGAGCCGAACTCAAAGATCTAAGACTTTTTCTATGTACCCAAAAGGCCTATATCTCTCAAATATTGTTCACAAATCTGTCTAAATCTGTGTTTGTGAGCACTTCTCCTTTGCCGAGATAAACACTCCACCTCACAGGTGTGGCATATCAAAATGCTGATTAGACAGCAGGGGTCAGTCTAAGTATGTACAGTTTTACTGTATTGGGGGGTCCGAAAAACCAGTCAGTATCCCCCCTGGGGGGGTTGGGGTGTGACCACCATTTGCCTCACGCAGTGCACACATCTCCTTCGCATAGAGTTGATCAGGTTGTTGATTGTGGCCTGTTGAATGTTGGTCCACTCCTCTTCATGGCTGTGCGAAGTTGCTGGATATTGGCAGGAACTGGAACATGCTGTCGTATATGCTGATCCAGAGCATCCCAAATATGCTCATTGGGTGACATGTCCGGTGAGTATGCTGCCATGCAAGAACTGGGATGTTTTCAACTTAAAGGAATTGTGTACAGATCCTTGCAACATTATCATGCTGCAACATGAGGTGATGTTCGTGGATGAATTGCACAACAATGGGCCTCAGGATCTCGTCACGGTATCTCTGTGCTTTCAAAATGCCATCAAAAATATTTGCACCTGTGTTCGTTGTCCATAACATCAGCCTGCCCTTACCATAACCCCACCGCCACCATGGCCACTCGATCCACAACGTTGACATCAGCAAACCGCGCACCCCCACGACGCCATACACGCTGTCTGCCATCTGCCTGTACAGTGAAAACCGGGATTCATGCATTAAGAGAACACCTCTCCAAAGTGCCAGACGCCATCGAGTGTGAGCATTTGCTCACTCAAGTCGGTTACGACAACGAACTGCTGTCAGGTCGAGACCCAGATGAGGACGACGATCATGCAGATGAGCTTCCCTGAGACGGTTTCTGACAGTTTTTGCACAAATTCTTTGGTTATGCAAACCGATTGTTGCAGCAGCTGTCCGGATGGCTGGTCTCGGATGATTTTGGAGGTGAAGATGCTGGATGTGGATGTCCTGGGCTGGTGTGGTTACACGTGTCTGCGGTTGTGAGGCCGGTTGGATGTACTGCCAAATTTTTTGAAACGCCTTTGGAGACGGCTTATGGTAGAGAAATTATCATTCAATTCACGGGCAACAGTTCTGGTGTACATTCCTGCAGTCAGCATGCCAATTTGCACGCTCCCTCAAAACTTGCGACTTCTGTGGCATTGTGCTGTGTGATAAACTGCACATTTTAGAGTGGCCTTTATTGTGGCCAGCCTAAGGCACACATGTGCAATAATCATGCTGTCTAATCAGTATCTTGATATGTCACACCTGTGAGGTGGTTGGATTATCTTGGCAAAGGAGAAGTGTTTACTAACACAGATTTAGACAGATTTGTTTACAATATTTGAGAGAAATAGGTCTTTTGTATACATAGAAAAAGTCTTAGATCTTTGAGTTCAGCTCAAAAATGTGGCAAAACACAGTGTGCTTGTTATAATTTTGTTCAGTGTTAATTTTAATATATATATATATAACATTTCTGTCCCCCTCACTTCTGAAATGATGGCTACGCTCCTGCATTCAATGCATCATTATTTGGACTAATTTTTATACCACTTTTGGCATTTTTTCAATAAAATATTTTCAATCAAGTCAATCAAAATATATAAATGTACATTACTCCCTGTGAAGTTCTATATAATACTTATAAACAAGACCAGGCTGGTGTTCAGCAGTCAGTACCAAATACTAGTTGTGATACATATGCTATATATCGCATGTACAATATATAGACCTAGACACCAAAATGGCATCCCATAATCCATTTTATTAAAGTTAAATTAACAGTTTTTTTACCAGTAGGCATTAACAGCAAGCAAGTGCAAGTTATTCTTTGCAAGCTTAAAAAAAGTCACTGTATTCTTCTCAAATAAAAAATCAAGCCCATTACCAATGCCAACTGCTTGAACTATTCACTAAATAGACTCTTCAAATGAAAGAGTCACCTTAACCACTGAATTTAATAAGCATCTTAAGGAGACCTTGACTCCAAACTTCTCTATTATTCTCCTCCTGCTTAATCGCTGTACCTGTAGCAAGATTTCTATCTGTAACTAAAATGCAGATATTTAGGAAAATAACATTTTGAATAGACACACCAACAAGGTTCCTTCCATATTAAACCTACACTTCAAACTGAAGTGTGGAAAAATCAAGTTCGTAATACATCTAAAATCTGCATTTCCTTGTGGGTAAAGATTAAATAATGAGACACTCGGCTATCTGTAGAGCACAGCTTGTTATATGCATACTTTCACCTCATTATATCCCTGGCACACTAATATTGAAGGAAATTGCCTGAATAATAGATAAGTATTATGCCTAACACAAACAAGCAGTATGTTTCCTCTTGATAAAGAGGTCCTGTTATTTACCAGGGTCAGTGGACATCCCTGTCTTGAATGAACTTTGGAGCCCTCAGCTGCATCCTCTAAAGTTTCTCAAAGCCTTCTAGGACAAAGGCATCTAGCATAAAAAAGATCTATGCATTCACAATTGAACTTCTACAGCGGCAGGTCAGACTTGACAAGCCTCTTAATTTTTGAAGAATCTATGACCAACGAACACATATTCTTCATGGTAATTAATCTACACAGTTCCTTTGCAAATTTCATATGTCTCAGAGGCAACGAGGCCCCAAAACCCATTACCGGGTGAAGCGCTCCATGTCATATGAATTAGATGAGAGTCCTCCAGCAAATGGGAGGAAAAGCAATTTTCTTTTCAAGGCAATAGATACTCTATCTCATTCCAGATCCTCTGCAGACTACAAACTGCCAGCTTGTGTAGCTCTGATGGCTGAAACTTGGAAGAAAGTGATGACTTGACCTCCTTTTCTCCCAGGGCCTTCGCTCTGCTGTCAATAAGGGCATTTCACTGGAGGCTGGATAAGAGCTCAGGGTGGAATGAATCACCTGCGCCGATTAGAGATCTGGGAACTGCAGTGGAGATCAAACCAGCCCTGACGACCAGTTCATTTGCCGCCATGTCAACTGATATTAATATTACAGCCTTGCTCTCAACAGGGACTTCCCGCCACGAAGAACCAAAGATTCATTTCCAGTAGCTCAATGCTTTAGTGACTGAACGATTCTGTGTCTGCTCGAGCAGAACACACAGACTCCCTCTTCCATAACACATCAGTCCACCACTTCAGTTCTTAGGTTAGTTTGTTACACCTCTAAATAATCAATCGGTTCATTTTCATGTCTGTAAAGAGAATTTTCAATGGATAATTACCAACCAATACAAACAATAGCGACCATTAATCTAAAAAGGAGAAATTTATCCTAAATAAATAATTGTCATGATTCATTTCTTCATCCATGTGAAAAAAATTTAACAAAGAGCATTTAAAAAGTGGGCTAATGAGGTTTCATATTGATCAGGCTTTTTCCATAGGACAAAGCTTGTAGATTAGACCAAACACTATCATTTCTAGGCCTCTGATGTCCACATTTTACAATGTGAATCATTCAAAAACGTAAATTTTTTTAAAACAAATGTAAACATGAAGGTCCACCATAACCCCACCCTCAAACGTAACTGTTCCATAAGCAGATTGTACGAAAACATACCAATGAGATTTATATGAACTAGCCCAATTCACCAAAACATTATACAGTTACAAACTGATAATGGGATTGTGTTGGTTCTTCTCGAATACTTTGCAATAGCTCAGAGGAATGTAAAGGTTAAGGCTTTAGTCTTACCTCTGAGCCCGTGTTGAGCTGTGCGAGTGAAGTCTTTGAGTGCTTCTGACATCAGCATTTAGCTAAACTTCAAAGCCACTAGAGGCTGGCATTAATGGATCCCTCAGAGCCAATATCTTCACGCACAAGTGCCTGACTAATTGAAAACTGGTCGGAGTCTGCTTTGTGGAACAAGTGCAGCAAACCTTTATGTCAGACTACAAAAATAAGGTCCAGAAATAGGTGGACAAATTCACCAAAACCCTCTAATGGATATAGAGTTACAGCACGCATGAAGTTAGACAGTTGGAATGTAAGATTTAAGGCCTGTGTACTTACAAATCTTTCAATAACCTCGAGAATATATGGCATGGCTTTGTTTGAAATAATACCCTCTGTCTAAAAGAGAGACTTCACAAATTACTCAGTTCCAAGAACAACAACATAATTGAAAGGTTTGCAAGTTCTTCTCTGTAGCACCTGATTAGATAAGATTTGATTGCATGCAATCCTATTTACTAATACCACCAATAGTTTTTTTTTGATGTAGTTTGACAGGCTGTGAAGATCAAGTAGGCTGGAAAAACAATCTTCTGAAAGCATAGTAGGCTAACAATTAACATTGCTGGTTAAGTGCATACAAAGATTAGGAGATTTCAGAAATATTGAACAGGATACATTAACCTAACCCGGCACTGTTTTTGTTGCTTCTGGAATATGGCCAAAGATAACTCATACATGGTTTAGTTTTCAGGAAAACCCCCATAATTTATGTCTAATGGTGCACCACTGTTTCAAAGCCTGGAGAATTTCACTCTTTGTTAAAGGGAATGTCAGGGGTTAAATGATTATATCTGAGTTGCTAAACTGATAGATAGATAGATAGATAGATAGATAGATAGATAGATAGATAGATAGATAGATAGATAGATTTATCTCTTTCACTTCACACACTGATGACCGGCGGTCTGATAAGGTGCGGTTTGATTGATTTAAAATGGCACTGAACTCACGCCCGTCGGCAGGGCTGCCTCCTCCATCTGCTGACCTGTGCGTCTGGGGGGATAAACTACAGTTATGACCGGACCTCCTGGACAACACACGCTGCCTGCTGTCACACCCCGTGGGAAAACCGCCAGCTTGATGTCTCCTCATCCCACCCAGACTTTCCCCGAGCTTTACTCAACTAACGTTAATCAGATTTAACAGAAACCGCCGGATGGTGACACGCGCCATCCTCGGTGAAATACGAGCGAGCTCAGTGTAACGTAAGGAAATTGTTTGTTTGGGAGTGAAAGAAGCGCAATGTTAGCTGAATACATAAATGATTGTTTTTAATTCCGAGTGTTTTCTGCCTTCAAGCTTCTCAAACAGTTGTTAGGCTAGAGTAAACTTAAATTTACGCGTAAAAAGCGAGTGAACCCTCGCACCATCTCACTGTAATGTATCAAAACAATACACATATGAGTGTTTATCTGTTTAGCTCTACCCTGCTTAAGAGATAACCATACATGGCAGAGTTCTGAAATTTGAATTAAATGAATAGATAAAGAGAGCTTCGTATCTCACTGACCAGCTATCACAAGTTTGCATTCACGTAAACACCAGCGGAGTTCGGTTTACCGAGAATCTCACCTCAAAATCCAAACAACACCCGTTCGTCTTCGCTGTCTTGAGTTCCAGAGATGAAACGAGGTAAAATGTGATGGGCGTAGGTCTGCGTAAATGAATGCCGACTGAAAAACTGGCGGACCTGTAGATCTGCTCCGAATCCAGAAAAAAACACCGAGCTTCCAGCGTCAGCTAATAAATTCCAGAGACCCCCAAACTGCTGCCCTAATCTCGCGTCCCTCTCGCTGGTAGCGCAGACCAGAGACGCTTTCTACAGTTCAACCTGGAGGGAGAGACACTCTCTTCTACAACTTCAACGCCCTTCCTTTTTTACTTCTTTCACTCTATTCGCCTTCTGCTGCTGTTAATCAATAGATATCCTATTAGAAGTGATATATTAGTGGTGCTGGTACATTCAGGGATTCTCTCTGGCTCCTCCCTGAACACCAATTTAGCGCTTTGCTCTTTCAACTCGTGGGCGGAGATTTAATGGTCAAATTGTTTTCACTTCCCTGGCCCCCCTCAACACCACCACAGATGGCGAGTCAGATAAGAAAAGTATCACGATCCCTTTGTCTACATGCTCACAAAGGTCGTGACACTGACATTCCCTGTGGCATACATGATAGGCCTGTCCCACCGCAATTCACATCTAGACCACAACCTCAGTCATAACTTAACCCTCTACAGCACAAATGCATTAAGGGAAGGCTCACAAGGGGGTAGTACAAGTATAAAGTCTATTTTGATGCCTGGATGTACATTGTCATTGGGGGAAGTTGTTTTAAATGTTAGAATTTTTTCTATTTAATGAATTGTTTTTGGTAATTGTTGTATGGTTTAAAATTTGCTTGTTTCCTGGCATGTTCCACTGTGAAAACTCACTATAGCATCATGTTGTCACAAAAGGTCAATGTTTGTTAAATAACCTGTTTTTTTCCCCCTGTGCACCTGAAAATAAAGGTTTCCATTCCACAAAAGGTTCTTTCAAATGGAAATTGCAATGAAGTAGCAACAGATTTTTTTCCTTCTGTATCGTGATGAACATCTGAGGGTAATGGACTATCGGGAAAAAAATGTAGGGCAGGACTTGGTTCTGGTGAATTTCTATTTCATGCTGACCTTAAAGGCCTGTTCACACCGAGGACAATAACTAATGATAACAATAATAAAGTTGTAATAACCATTCTAATTCTATGATCCACAATCGTGGATAATAGCGGATCTATAATATCCACATCCCATAATGTTAATAACACAGAGGAATTATATAGTTGGAATTACTTTCAGATTTTTTTTTCCAGCTGATGAGCAATAAAAATATTGACATCCAATAAGTATCCTCCAAACTTTAGTTGAAGCATTTAAAAAGGCAGACAACAAAGCAGCAGCACGCTTATAATAAACAGAATTAAATTGTGCATTGCTGTGTATGTTAATATAATTATCATTATAATTATCTTTATAGTTCAATCTTGTTGTGAACAGGCCTTGAAAGGTTTTTTGGGGAACCCAAAAGGGATCTTCAATGACATTGCTGCAAAAACCCTCTTTTGGAACCATTTTTTAAAATAAACTGACTTTATAAAAATCTACCTTGAGAAATATTAACTTAAAAAACAGTGACAACAAGCCCCAGTCTCCGCTATAAGTCTTCTATCAATCATTGCGACAGTGAGTTGGTACACACACAATTTCTTCAAAGAGATTGCACCTCTTAAGGTCTATGTTGTTTAACTATATTAGACCTGTGACATGTGACAGTCCATCTCTGAAACGTCTGTGAGTGTGAAGAGACGCCTCTTTGTGTGTGTGTGCATGTGTCATCTATATGTTATTGAAATGTCAGCTCTCTGGCTTGGTGTCGTGATTTGAGCAGCACGAGTAAAGAGGGGGTCTAGCATGGCTGGTGGGGGTGGGAAGTAAGGGTACTTCATGGTCGTTTGTGCTTTCTTAAAGGGTTAGTTCACCCAAAAAAAAAGTAATCCGGTGGTTTAACTCAACCCGCAGGGCTAATCCCTAATAAAGGGGCCTCACACGGCTCCGGGGGGAAAGGTCTCCTGTGAATCGGCGTGTTGTAAAAAATAATCCGATTTCAACTTATAACACTTTTCTCCACTTCCGGTATCTGTCATACGCGGAAGCCATTCCGGCAGATGACGTAGCACGTCGGCGTTGCGTGATTAGTGACGAATGCGGAGAGAGAACAAAACTAAACGCCGGTCACGAATTAGAAGGACAAAACGAGGATTTGTAAAGAAAAATGTCAGAGGATTTCGATATAGGCTAAGAAGAGACTGGTTTTCCTTTGCTGAAGTAAACCTTGCTTCCTTTCCTCCTAAAACGAACTGGCGAGGCTAGCATATCTCAGAGTCCCGCGTGCTGCGCACACGTCTTGCGTCATCTCCCCGGAACGGCTTCCGCGTATGACAGATACCGGAAGTGACAGAAAAGTGTTTATTACATTTTAAATGTGGATATTTTTCTTACAAAAACGCATCTATTTGCTACAGGAGGCCTTTATTCAACCCCCAGATGTGTGAGGCACGTTTTATTATGGATGCGCGTGCTTTGTTTGACGACTTGTGGATTGTTCAACTGCAACACCCACTGACTGCAATGATAGAGCTTGGAATAGCCAGGACAAATTTTTAATATAACGTCGACTGGGTTCGTCTGAAAGAAGAAAGTCACATACAGCTAGGATGCTTTGAGAGTGAGTAAAATTTTAATTTTTAAGTGAACTAACCCTTTAAGAACACTCCACCACACAACAGGGTTCCCCCCCCGTACAAAGGGATAATCATCTCACCCTGAGGATGAGTAAATGATGACAGAATCTTCATGGCACTTTCCACTTCATGGAATCTTCACTTGTTTTCTTCTGTGGAACACAAAAGGTGATTTTTTTATATAATATCCTGGTCACTCTTTTCAGAAAAGCTCCAAAAGGGGGTTTGGCAGTGATGTGAAAGAAGAACCATTTTTGGGTTCCATAAAGAACCTTTCACGCCAACGTTCACCCAATTTTCTTCATGCAACCATCAGTGCCCATAAAGAACCTTTATTTTCAAGAGTGAAGTAAATCAGGACTGGGGCTGTCAAGCTCCAAAATAGAGAGAAAACACACACACATAAATTGAGTGGCCTATGACTTTAAATGTCTTCTGAAGACATTCATTAGTGATTGAGAGGAACAAACTGGAAAATTAATCTTATACAATCGAAAATCTTGATATCTGCAGTGGTTCTTGAATCGTTCTTGAGTTCATGAGAAAATAATGAATAGAATCTTAGAGTCCGATATTTTCAGTGAATCAGTTGATCCAGTTCACGAAACAGTCTGAAAGATTTGTTCACAATCATATGGACTACATTGATAATTATAATTGTGAGTGTCTGAAAGCTCCAACCAGTTCATAATTAAAAATTTCTCCTTTTTGGTTTGAATAGAAGTCAAAGTGAACAAACTAAGAGCAGAACCCATATGCACTTAACCACTTGAAGCTGTTTTTTAACTGTCTTAAATTCATTTTAAATCAATTTTTAAATCATTTTCAAAGTTTTTAAATTCCTTGTTTTATTTTTGTGATTATATTTTATGATTATTTTACTTTCTTTTATGTAAAGCACTTTGAATTACAATAGTGTACGAATTGTGCTATATAAATAAACTTGCCTTGCCTATTGCATTTTATGCTAAATTATTATTCACAGCTAAAAGATCCCATCTGTCGCCACCCCATTACATCGCACACTAACAAAAAACAATGCCCAACATGCGCATGACATGACAGGAAACTAGACCCCCTCCCTAGCACACCCCCATACTCCATACTTTCTACTCACTCCAGGCAGCCTCATTCTGTCAGGGGCCATCACAGAGGGTACAAGGACAAGCTCCATGCATGCATCATGCTTTGTTGTCCCAAACTGCCTAAAAATGGATTTACAGTGCAAAAAGAGATTTTTTTTACACAACAACAAAATGTTTGCAAAGTGTTTATGAATATTTTCTTAAGGCTTCTTTTCAGAGGGCTGTCATGCCCTCTTCCTACATGCTATTGGACTTACTGTGAACTCTTCATTCGTCCACGTTATTCCAAATAAAAGAAATTCAAGTTCTTTAATCAAAATGTAAATATTCGCTCTTCCTCTGAAAGGAAGGAGAAGCGAGCAAGTTCCTCTTACACTTCTTTTTCTTTGAATTCTTGCACTTTGAAGAAGGACGAATCTTGGAGAGGTTGCAGTTGTAAGGAATTATTTTTTCCCTTAATGCTTCCAAAGCATTTGAGTAAACATGAGGTTAATCAGGCATTTTTTGTGCATAATAACATTTTAGTGAAAACTATACATAGATAAGCCTACATAAATATTTTTGTTTAGTTCTCTTACACTTTTTGCAATCAATTCCTCATAGATAAAATGTCCCACCCTACATTTTTTCTTGGAAATACTTCAAATTATGGAAGTAAAATGGGTTGCAAACAGCATTCCATATCTGTAAGGGAGTGTATTACTAGAATTGTTTTTTAGAGTGTATGGTGACCAAAGTATGCTAAAATTGTAAGCTGTCAAGGCAGCAGGAGGGAGAATTGATCAATATAAAAGGACAGCTAACAGACATTAAACATACAGATTTTCTGTTGCTTGAACATGATTATTATGAGACAATCTAAATTGTGCCTCTTACAGAATACCATTAATGCTCTCAAATGTCTGTATCCTACACTCTGTTTAAAAGAAGAGCTAGTTTTGCCCATCTGATTGAGATGGATGTGCCCACTGTTGATAATTGCTGCTTGAAGAGCCCTACAAATAACTACTCTTCTTTTGGAGCTGAGTACTTATGTTTACCTTAGCAACTGTGTTCAGAACAGCAGGAGGGATAAAACTGGTTTTGGAAATCATATTTTTATTATTATTATTAGTAGTAGTAATAACAATAATAATAATAATTTATAATAATCAATATTGTATTATTGATTCATCAATAATGTATTTTCTTTGTATATGATATATTAGATATTATTTGGTCACAGGCATTATGTGTGTAGTATATATGAATACAGATAGACAGTAATGCTGCTGGTCTAGGAGAAGTTTCTCTATGCCAAATCCAAACTAATTGATAGTGAGAAGGGAAAATCTGACTCCAGACCAGCGGCTTGAGAAAATCTCTACATTTGTGAAATTAGTATACATTTTTTAAAACACTCTTTCCCATTATAAATCTACAACTTGACCTTCTGTATGGAATGTCTGACTCCATATGGCAGGAAATCTATTCTAAATGCGTTTTTAATAGAAACGAATCTCTATAGTGTACAACTACATTTCCTAGGCTAACTTTACCCTGCTGTTACTTCATCCTCCATTTTTTACCTGTGATTCATCAGCTTATTAGGACTGATGGATAAGATTGATTTGACAATAAAGCTTCTAACACGTCTCATGCTATTAATTTCATCTGTTCTCACTGTCTGCAGCCCACTATCTGGGTGAGTAATGGCAGTTTGAGACAAAGTGGGATTGAATGAGCCAGGCTGCATATCAGTTGGATGCAGACCGGAGCCTGCGGACACATCATAATTGACTGCGCTGGGATCTGAGAGTCCCATAGGGAACAGACAGCAGAATACCCACAGGACAATAGACTTCAGCATACTGGAATTTATGACTTATAACTACTGCCTGCTAACAGTTTGTACCACGATGAACAGATTTTCAACACAGCGAGTACAGCATCTTTTAGACATCAAGAAGAATGAAGAGATAAGTGTTGAACTGCATTTTTTAAATGAACTTTTTTGAAGTAAATAGGGGAAGGAATTGTTGTAGATTAATTACAGTTCTTAAAGGGATAGTTCACGCCAAAAATGAAAATTCTGTCATCTTTTATAAACCTTCATGACTTATGTGGAACACAAAAATATATTGTAGAGATTATTTAATCCTTGTATTATATATATTTTTTAAAGTATGATAGTTATGTTTGGGATTAAACTGACACTAATTGGATTCAATATTAAATGAAATTTTACCAAAAATCATACTATGAAAAAAAGAAAAGCACACCTTTAACATTAATACTTTTCACACATTACAAAACAAACAAACAAACAAACAACAATACTACTTTATTAAATTTTATTTGACAACTATTTGTTTAAACATACATTCTTTCAAAAATTGTGAATATTGTAGACAGTATTTTAACAATTTTGTAAACTTTATTTATTTAATTTTAACAATTAAACTGAACAACCGTGCAAAAACACTTCTTCTGTTTGTTTTAAATTAAAAAAGCAAGAACCACTGAAAAAGAAAATGATTCACTGAATTTACTACATTTTTTTAAGATAAGTGGTTGCAATCAATTTATTTGAGCTACATTTAAAGAAACAAATTTAGTTGACTAACTTTAAAAAAAAATTTTTTAATGTAGCTAAAATAAATTGTTTGCAACCACTTACCTTAAAATATTTAGTATTGTTTTTTCAGTGCAATGAACTGAACTAATACAAATATACACCTTTATACCAGTGTAAGTTCCTTTGGGTCAGCATTTGCCAAACACATAAATGTAAATACCCACAGAGGGTTGCTGAGAAACTTTCATAATAAAATACATCAAAAATGATTTGATTTTGTTTTATTTCAGAGCTGTGCAGTTACCTTTACCAAGGAAATATGCAGATAAAATTGATCCATAATCAACAACATAAGCAACACTTAGCAGGTGTGTTCATGACCCTAAATAAGATTTAGCAAAATTCTAAGAAAGACATCATAGAGTAACCAGTATATCCCACAACTCAAAAACCAAAATGGGTCAAATTGACCAACAACATAATAGTGTTGTTGTCCATAATGAAAGTAAGTGGGGTCCAAAACAACACTGGACCCCACTGACTATTGTACTGACAAAAAAAAACAACAACATTGAGACATTTATGAAAATATCTTTATTTGTTAACTTTATGATACATTAGCAGCTCACAAGACAGGAAACATTTCTTAGGCAGAGCAAATTATGATTCAAAGCACACAAATTCCTCCCGAAAAAACACTTAAATCCTCCATACGACAATTTGTGCTCTTATTAACAGTACACCTCTGTGAGCAGATACCTCATCTCAGCACTTTCGGGAACTTGCCCTTAGCTCATCATCCGAATTCTCACACTTTGCAGTCAGTTGCTGACAAAGGCACTTTTAGATAGACAAGTGATAGACACGCACATCATCCTGGCTGGGGACAGACAGTGATGACAGTTACAGAGCCATGACGGGCACGGGACAGTGAGGGACAGTGTGAAGGGGAGCTGAATAAGAAAAGCATCTCATTTAACAATGTTACCTCCCCTCCCCCCTTTTCGGGTGTCTGCATTTTGCTTCACCCTCTGTGACTGGCCAAGCGTGCCAGAAAGCCTCTATATACCTCCAGTGTTCAGTTCACAAGGGCTGCCTGGATGGTGACAGGAGAAAAGTAGGACACGACTAGCATGGCACATCCCCTTCTTATAGGGTAAGTCGGCTGATTCACTGCAAGGCAACTATCAGTTATTTCTGTAAGAGCGAATGCATTTTGCTTACTTCGTCTCTATGCTTGCATTGCATTTCTATTTTTTTTATCCATTCGTCATAGATTTCAAGTTAAATTAAATGAACTTTCCAGACTTTTATGTGTGGTTTACTGCTCAGTGTTGCCAGATGTAATGAGAATAGGAGCAATTCGTTCTCTTTAACTCTGATTTACACCCCGTAGTCTGCATTTAGGGCTACACAAGATAAATAAAAAGTACCAGTTATGTTCTGTACTTTTCTTTTCTGACCTGGAATTAAACATTCTTATAATGTAACTTTTTAGGTAGCGAGAAGACATTTTTCTTTTCATTTTTGTCTTCGGTATCTGTTTATGTCGTAAACTATGGCTTCAGAAGATTTCAGTAAATGTTTTGTCAGCTACATAAAATATATGTTTCATATGGTAATATCTAAATTAACTGGTTTTATTCAAGTCAAAAATGTTACTTAACACAAAATAAATAAAACTGACTGCTTTAGATCATTCTAATTTAAACGAAAAATTATTTATATTCATAATTTGTAAAAAATATTTTTATAAATGTATTATTATTCATTTATTACTTTAAATGTATAAATTTTATTACTATTTGAGTGATCTATCATGCATATTAAATGTTAAAAAAATTTAAATTAAAGTTGAAGGTGTGGTTTTACATTTTAATAAAGCTTCATATAGAAGAGTGCGCCATCTCATCACTTTTGCAGAACACCTGGATATGTCTTTATTTTAGGAGCAAAATATGAGGATGTTACCTTGCTATTTAATGCTTGGATACTTGCACTACCTTAGCAACAACATCGCCGATGGCTACATCTGGCAGAGGTGTGCACAGTTGCCTACAGCTGTCAGTGGAGGAGCGCTATCTCACTTTTAATTACTGCTAGCAGTCAATTAAACTCTGCACTCCTGAGCTCATCTGGAATGAACTACCTGTCTAAGCCTTCAGTCAATCAAGCATAAAGAGAAAATATACTGCCATATGGTCAAAATAAAAAAATTGGTGTAGGATTTACTTTAAAACAATTTTAATAATAAATAATTACATAGAAACAACAAGTAATGCATAAAATTAAAGCGTGAAATTTTGAAAGGGATAGTTCACCCAAAACTGCGTTGTGGTAGTGTCATGAACGTGTGTCGAAGTCTGGCCTGGAAGAGAAGATTTGTTGAATAAAGTTATTCTTGTTTTTTTAGAATAAAGTTGCAATTTTTGTTTTCTTTGCAGACAAAAAGTATACTTGTAGCTTCATAAAATTACGGTTGAACCACTGATGTCACATGGACTATTTTAACGATGTCCTTACACCTTTCTGGGTCTTGAACGTGGTAGTTTGCTGTCTATGGAGGGTCAGAAAGCTCTCGAATTTCATCAAAAATATCTTAATATGTGTTCTGAAGATGAACGGAGGTCTAACCGTGTTTGAAAAGACTGAGGATGAGTAATTTTCATTTTTGGGTGAACTAACCCTTGAAGTTTAAAATACCAAAATAGTATTTTCTTATAAAACAAACTCCAATACATTTTTTTACAACTTCAAAAAAATTATCTTTATAGTGTGCTTTTGGCCATAAAATAAATAAATAAATAAAATAAAGTCCCAAAAAGGTGTTTTCACAGCAATGTAATTTTTAGGTTCCCCAAAGAATCTGTCAGTAAACAGTTCTTAAAAAATTTTTTTAGTGTGAAGAACATTTTTAATAAACTTCCACTATAAAGAACTATCTGTACAATGGTATTGTTCCATGGGTGTTAAAAGTACATGGAACCATGGAGGTCAATAAAGAAACTTTATTTTTAAGAGTATGTTGCTGTTTTTGTTTCTGGGAAGGTTTTTGGGAACAGCTATGTGTATATTAGTATAAGCAACCTGGAAAACACAACACAACAGCAGTTAACATCAGCAAAAGACAATGGTGACAGAGTGAAAACGAACCATAAAAGTACATGAACACATGTTTTTCTTTTTGAGATAATGCTTGCCTTACTGAGCAAGACGAGTACTTGGACATGTTTCTTCTTTCCTGTTCAGACACAGTTCCAGCATTGTTGGACTGAGTTTTAGCTCAGCCCCTCTTTGGCAGGCTGAAACTGATACCAGTCATTATAATAATAACAGCCTCTAAGGGGAATGCCCAACAACATTTGTCATGCACAGAGCCAAAATAAAATTGCGAAATTTCAGTAATATGATTCATTATGGCAGCTCCTGTGTGGGAGGGATGAATATGTGAGTGTGTTAGTGAGAGACAGAGACAAACATTTCAGGTCTCTAGACTCCTGCTTATCTACATAGACGACTCAGGCTTACGGTAAATTGCAAAGACAACGATCAATAGTTTGGAGCCCGTGTCTAACAAATAATTTTTTTTCAAGACAACAGATATATTGACTTTTGAAATGAGTGGGTGGGTCATTTAACTCTTACTGTACGCTTGAAAGCTGCCTTGCTTTTTTACCGTTCAACAACAACAAAAAATATATACTGTACTTTTCAAACATTTGGGTTCGGTAGGATTTTTTATGTGATTTAAAAAAAAATATCTCATGCTCACCCAGGCTGCATTTGTTTGATTAAAACTACATTCAAAAGATTTATATTGTAAAATATTATTACAATTTAGTAATGTTTTAATTATGTAATTTCTTTCCGTGATGGAAAAGAAATATGTAAAACATAAAATCTACATTACATTATCATTCAAATGTTTGGGCGTATTAATATTGAAGTTTTTTTTTTAAGTCTTACCACGCACCAAGGACAGATTATTTAATCAAAAATAATAATACAATTATATATTATTAAATATTAGGTATTATTAATAATAATATTATTACAATTAAGGAATGCATGTCTATTTTATATATTTTGTGAAATTATGATTCTGTGATGGGGAAAATGTAAATTTTCAGCATCATATTCCAGTCTTCAGTCTCACAGGATCCTACAGAAATCATTCTAATATGACGATTTACTGCTCAAGAAACATTTATTAAAAATCAAGAAAACAAACCTAGACAAAATAGTCTCAAATACGAAAATACTGCAAAAAATAATGTAATTGTACTAGTTGACCCCAAAATGTGTGGGATATATATATATGTTATGCATAATATTTGTATCCTATGCTTATTATAGTAAAATGTTGGTAACACTTAGAGACTAATTCTCACAATTAACTAGTTGCTTATTACCATGCCTATTATTAACATATTGGTTGTTTATTAGGACTTATAAAGCACATATTCTGCAGGACCATATTCTACATCCCTAATCCTAACTTAACAACTACCTTACTAACTATTATAAGCAGCAAATAAGTAGTTTATTGAGGCAAAAGTCATACTAAATGGTTTGTTAATAGTGAGAATTTAACCTTAAAATAAAGAGTGATAAAATTGTCATAGCTCAACATCAAACTCTACTGAAATCAGTTGTATGTTGAGTCTTCCATGCTGAGCTCTGTTTGATTTGCTGTCTGTGTAAAGTAATACAAAACAGTCACTTATGAAATGACATAACTGTAATGATGCTGTCTTACAAGGCAGCAATCTGTGTAGTCAGTAGAGAAGTAGAGAACTGCAGGCCGCAGGTCCCTAAAAACTTAACTCATTTCAACTGATTTGTGAAGAGGGCATCTGTAAATGAGCTTGTACCTCACACCTCTAATGTGACGCTCCCGTTGAGACTTCCTTCCTCTTATTAAGCTGTTTACACCGAAGAAAACACATTGTTAATTACTGCTAGCACTAACGGTCGCTATACTGCCACAGGGCCCTGCTTAATAATTGAGGCACATATCCCACTCTCTTGGTGATTATGTGACAACACACAAGGCTTAAAACATGAACTAATCATGGTATATTTCTTCTTAGCTCTGACGTACAAATGACACCAGGTAGTGAGCAACAGGAAACAAGTAGCAGAATATAATGAGAGCCAAGTGACATGTGTTTGGTTCATTTGTACAAACGTTTAGATGTCCTTCTTCCAGTGAAGCTTGAGATGATCTTTGGATCGTTTTCTTTTCTTTCTTTAACTGTTCTTAACCCACCGCCTTTCTTGGGCACAATGAATTAAGGACTGTAAAACCCCATCCTCATATCGACTGGAGGGACCGGCTCTATCGCATCCTTCACCAGTAGGACTGAGATCTCTACACGCAAGACAGGGGCATCTGCTGCCTTCACTTGAGTGAAGTGGACGCCCCTGACCTTGGGAGGGCGCCGGGCAAACTGAATCACATAGCCGAGTCTGATGGTCTGACAGAGCCAAGGAGATGGACTGGGAAGCGCTAGCCAGGCTCCCAGAAACTGTACAAGTGGAACCAACGGAACCACCGAGGTACCTACAGTGGGGCAGCGAGGGGGAACGCAGGTACCCGGCCCGGGCATCTCGTTGCCTGTCCGAAGCAGGGTCAGCGTACTTACCTGCGTTCGGGCAGAGGGTGCGTGAGTAATACGTTTGATCGCACTCTCGAACCGCCCACAGCCGATTACTGCCGAGAGAGAAGGGTGAGTGTGATCCGAGACTGGCTAGTCCACAACTCCCCATCCCCTCTGGGGACCCAGAGATAGAAGAACCTGCTCTTTTGTCGACCAATCGTGAAGTCAGTGGCGGGGAAAAAAAGAAACAAAAAATTCTCCCCCCGGCCCTCCTGTGCGTTCACCATTTCCCGAAGAGCAGCTCCCTCCATCTCTGGGTCGCCCGTCTCAGGGCCTCTTGCTCTTCCGCTTGCCACCAGGTTTGGCGGGGGCCTGGAAGGGCGGGGCGGCTGCCCTGTGACCGGCTCCACAGCGCTGCTTTGCTGGAGGCTGCTGCGTTTGCTGCACGGGAGCGGGGGCGGCCAGGTGGAGGCAGCAGCTGCACGCCGGGGCAGAATGTGTTTGATGGCCTCAGTCTGCTTCTGTGTGGTGGAGAACTGCTGGGCAAAGTTCAAAAGGTGGCAGCGCTGCCGGATCATCATCTCCAGAAAGGTCTGCTTCACCCTCCAATGCAGCGATCGGCATCCGATCATTGGGGGGAGCACCGAAGGATACAAGTGGTACCCCACGAGAGGGTCCAGCCTGTTCTTTCGGTGGCTCCACTGGCTGCGAAGTGCCGGTGGAAGGAGGAGCCCTCAGAGGTTGGTTCCTCGGAGGGGAATTCCTCACCGTCACCGTAAGACCAGTCCGGCTACTGCCAGAAGTAGAGCCCTAGATCTAGGCAGAGGCAGGGCACCCTGCCCCTTTGCAGGTAACGGAGCCTGGTCCGCAACTCCACGACGGTCATTCTCTCGCAATGGGAACATAACTCATCCGCAAACGCCACCTCAGCATGTTTAATGCCCAGACACATGAGGCAGCGATCGTGACCATCAACCGGCGCCAGGTAACAGCCGCATTCAGAAACACACGGGTGGAAAGGCATCTTTAAAAAGACGAGTCTTTAAAAAGCCACCCGTGAATGCTCTTTTAGACTTTGCTCTTTTAGTGTGATGAAGTGCACAGGGGAGATGGCCGCCTGCAACACAAACAAGGTATAGTGAAGCCTGATGTGTGCAACCCACTCGACACAGGAAGAACCACCGCCGCTGAAGCGCTGTACCGCCAACACCAGAGCTTCCTAGTGCATGCTAAACTCGTTGAGTTTCTACAAAGCAGTAGTCAGGAGCAGAATGAAACAATCGCTCGGCTCCAAAGCGAAAAGCTGAATATGCGCTGCACCAGCTGCCTACTTATACTCACGCTGTGATCAGTGGCAGCTGGATGCAATAATCGCATGCCAATGTGCATTGGCTCGTTTAGTTACACTCGAAGTAGATTGGTCTCTCTACGCGAGATCCCAATTCGTCGATCATCCGACGTGACGTCGAGAGTGACCGACTGAAAGGAAACAGCATTTATTTGAAACAGAAATATTTTGCAGCATTATAAATGTTTATACTGTGTCAAAATATTTAATGGATCAAATAAAAGCATGTTTTTGTGGAAAGAACCAGTTTTTATGTACCAATATTTCATTCACATTGTTATCCTTTTACATTTGTAATGAAACATTTCATATGAAATTAATAAAAGCTTTTTCACTTGTGTTCTCAGAGTTCTCTAACTCACAGTATCAAGCATTTTACACAAATTACCATTTTAACGAAGGAATTACAGATTTTACTATCTGCTGTGAACATCTTGTGAACTCATGACAACATAACTAATGTAATTCACGACAGTTATAGATTATCAAGTCCACTTAAAATGGAAAGACACACTGCTTAACTCGCTCTTCTAAAAAAAATAATTTTCTTCTATTCAAATACATGAGTCCATTTAGAACTGAGGAAAAGCCTATTTTTGTACTATCTTATTAAATAATGTGACAGACTTTTAAGCACTGAGGGAGGAATAAATGAAGAAGGGGGAGAACAAGCAACAATAAAAAGGAATTGATTTCTGAGACAGGCCTAGAGGAAAAAGACTAAATGTGCAAGTGTTTTTACACGCCAGATATATTTGTGTCTGGAAACATTTGATATTAGGTCAGGATTGTTGAATTGAAATATCAAGACATTTGTTTACTGCTCTGCAGTGAGCAGATAAAGACTGAACCCAGAAACAGAAAAGGCTAAAGAGGTTTCAGTCTAATCATGTGTTCTGCAGACTAGCAACTCAATACGCAGAACATCATCAGCGCATTCAAAGTGACAATGGCTTATCCACTAGAGTGGGTGTTTCTGGAAGACCGGAGATATATAAAAGGGGTTAACACTCTCTTCAAAAAATACACACATTCTTCATTTATGCAACCATACATGTTTAAATACTTTAAGTGCAGATCAAAACAAAACGATATCAGCTTCGAAAACCATATTAATATTTATAGTCATGCTTTCTATATTCGTAAAGATACAGCACTACTGTGAGCTTGTGTTTAAGATCTATACATGCTACTTTGTCGCCATGACAACAGTGAGTTGGGAGCCAAAGCAGGGCTATATGGCTCCTGACGCAGAGCTTTGTGCTAACAAAGAAAGCAAAAATTCCATACCATCAACGTGTAACTGACCAAACATGCACAAGGCATGCATATTAATGATGAAATATACAAAAATTGACACAGAACACATGCAATGAGAGCTCTATTATGAGGTCAATGAGGTTTTAAAATAATCTTGAAATATATACAGATATGTACCATGAAGTGTCTAACTATATACTAAAATTATTAACTAATCATTGGATACAATGCACTTATTGTGTACATACATGCTTTTACATTACTTACATTTAATATTTAACATATATAAAATATATAAACTGCATAATGTGCAGTATATACCCAGGTGAAAAATAAGCATACTTAAAAAAAAAGAGTGCTTATTACCGTAACAACTAAATAAAATAAAATATAAGTTTTTGGACACTTAAGTGCATGTTTATGATATATACAATTAAACAGAAATGTATTATAGTTTGAATTTAATTAAATGCAGTTAGTTAAACTTAAAAGTGCATTTTAACCCAATTTATTACATCTACTCTACAATTACATGTAATTTCATAATTATTTCTACTGTTTTGGAAATAAAATTAAAGTGTACTGTCAAACTGAAACATTTATGGTAAACTAAAATATAATGCAATTTCTATTTCTAACATTTATGTCATGTATTTTAATATATTTATTAACTTTAAATGTAACATCAAATAACACGCTAGAGTGTCATTAAATAACAATTAAGTGGCCCTGTATTTTATTTCATAATAATAATAATAATATAAAACTGTATATTTTGCATGACATATATATACACACACACACACACTCTTAAATAGTGAGTGAGTGATATGATACAGCTGTGTGCAATCAGTGTAATGAATGATGGGATATGTAGTCCGGGGTGATACGCAACAGTGTGTAGTGCGAGAGTCAATTAGATGGAAAGGGTGACCTCTGATGGCTAGCAGACAGAAGTTCATGAACCAGATACGTAACAAACACTTTACGATTCCGGTGGAACAGGGGGAGTGATGGAGGGCCAGGTCCACATGGAAATGGAGAGACCGGGAACTGAGGCAGAACCAGCGGAGCAGAGAGCCAGGGCGGAGCCGGCAGTACAGGTGGAGCAGAGGACCACCAGAGCCAGACAGTAGACACCACGGCGGAGCAGAGGACCACCAAAACCAGACAATAGACCACCACGGCGGAGCAGAAAACCACCATGGCAGAAGACCACCACGGTGGAGCAGAAGGAACAGGAAACCCTCTTGGTGATCCACACCGATCAGGAGACCATGGCGGAGACAGTAACAACGAGAGAGCAGAGACAGACAAAACAGACAGAACATTGGGGGTGATAGACAAGGCTGAGTGTTCGGAGCCAGCCTCCTTGGCTGGGTCGGGACAGGATAAAAGTTCACAAACGACCTCCTTGGCCGGAACAAAGCAAGCAAAGAATTCACAAACAGCCTCCATAACCGTGACAGGACAGGATGAGGATTCCCAGACGGCCTTCCATAGCCGTGACATGACGAGCAGGGAGTTCGCAAACAGCCTTTATAGCCATGACAAGACGAGCAGGGTGTTCGCAAACGGCCTCTATAGCTGTGAAAGGACGAGCAGGAAGTTCCCAAACGGCCTCTATAGCTGTGACAGGAAGAGCAGGGAGCTCGCAAACGGCCTCTAAAGCTGTGACAGAACGAGCAGGGAGCTCACAAACGGCCTCTATAGCCGTGACAGGACAAGCAGGGAGTTCGCAAACAGCCTCTATAGCCGTGACAGGTGAGCAGGGAGTTCGCAAACGGCCTTTATAGCCGTGACAGGACAGGCAGAGAGTTCACAGATGGCCTCCTTGGCCGGGACAGAACAGGCAGAGAGTTTACCGACGGCCTCCTTAGCCATGACAGGACAGGACGAGGATTCACAGACGGCCTCCATAGCCGTGACAGGATGAGCAGGGAGTTCGCAAACGGCCTTTATAGCCATGACAGGACAGACAACGAGTTCCCTGACGACCTCCTTGGCCAGAACAGAACAGGCAGAGAGTTTACCGACGGCCTCCTTAGCCGTGACAGAATGAGCAGGAAGTTCGCAACCGGCCTCTATAGCTGTGACAGGATGAGCAGGGAGTTCGCAAACGGCCTTTATAGCCGTGACAGAACAGGTAGCGAGTTCATTGAGGGCCTCCTTGGCCCAAACAGAAATAGGATGAGGATTCGCAGATGGCCTCCATAGCGGTGACAGGACAGGCAGAGAGTTTACAGACGGCCTCCTTGGCCGGAACAGAACAGGAAGAGAGTTCACAAGTGGATTCTACTGACACCTCTGGAGGTTCTGAAGCGGATGCCGCCACCTCTGGAGGTTCTACAGAAAGCACCGTCATCTCTGGAAGTTCTGTGGTAGTGTGTGCAGCCCAAACACACGAAAAAGTGATCCCCATCATGGGAAGCACTTCAGACAGGGGAATCAGTTCAGGAACAGGAGGGCTAGAGTGAGTGGGTTTGGGGATACCAGCTGTGCATGCAGACACCAGTGGTGCATCCCTCACACTGGATACCAGACTGGGATACCGAAGGGCTGACCTTGATAATCTGGGTGTAATAGACCGGACGTGACGTGACTCTGGACGAATAACTGAGGCATGACGTGACTCTGGACGAACAGCTGAGACGTGACGAGGCTCTGGAAGAACGGCTGAGATGTGACGAGGCTCTGGATGAACGGTTGAGATGTGACGAGGCTCTGGCAGATCAGATGAGACTTGACTAGACTCATGAAGATCAGTTGTGACTTGACTCATGACGATCAACTGTGAACTGACTTGCCTCATGAAGATCAGCTGTGACCTGACTTGACTCATGAAGATCAGCTGTGACCTGACTTGCCTCATGAAGA
Source organism: Sinocyclocheilus anophthalmus (assembly GCA_018155175.1). Lineage (NCBI taxonomy): Eukaryota > Metazoa > Chordata > Actinopteri > Cypriniformes > Cyprinidae > Sinocyclocheilus > Sinocyclocheilus anophthalmus. Next base: position 570,799 of record JADLZN010003000.1, read on the forward strand.
TCAGCTGTGACCTGACTTGCCTCATGAAGATCAGCTGTGACCTGACTTGCCTCATGAAGATCAGCTGCCAGTTGCCACCATTTTGTGAATGGGCTCCGCCGTCACCGCCATCATGCGAGCGCGCTCTGATGAGGCCGCCATTTCACAAGCGGGTTGCATCACCGGAGTAGCGATCAGTGATCTTGAATATCCCGGAGCTTGTGGTTGATTAAACTCAGCAGCCACCATTACAGGCACAGACGCGGTATCACGTTCTTCCTCCACGATACCCACAGTACACAAAGATCCAACAGTCAATAAAGCATAATCCATAAATAATTTATTTTGATGTTAGTAGGCTTGTTTGAGATGATCAAAATCTGCGCAGGACCGATCACCGGTGATCACCGCGAGATGCATGCCGGTTAGAAAAGTGTCCGAGTTACGTCCGACTTGCTCTGATGTCATGCTGACGTGTGCAAAAAACGAACACGGACCCTCAAGTATGAGCTTAGACTTTAGCGGTTGATCCATGGCTTCCAGTTATATTTAGGATTGATTTTAAAGTACTTTTACTCGTTTATAAATCACTCAATGGCCTAGGACCTAAATATATAGCAGATATGCTCACTGAATATAAACCTAACAGACCACTCAGATCATTAGGATCGAGTCAGTTAGAAATACCAAGGGTTCACACAAAACAAGGGGAATGTGCTTTTAGTTATTATGCCACCGAAGCTGGAATCAGCTTCCAGAAGAGATAAGATGTGCTAAAACATTAGCCATATTTAAACCCAGACTCAAAACTCATCTGTTTAGCAGTGCAATTATTGAATGAGCACTGTGCAATGTCCGATGATTGCCACTCTATTATATGTATATGTTTTCTTAAATCATTTTAAACTCTTAATCAATTTTTTTTTTTTGTTTTATAATTTTCAAAGTTTTAAAATGTTTTATGTTGTGATTATTGTTTTATTTTATGTTATGTAAAGCACTTTGAATTACATTGTGTATGAAATGTGCTATATAAAAAAAAAACTTGCCTTGCCTTGCCTTAATGTTTGCCCATTACGAAAAAGTCTATAAAACCAACAGTCAGTAGTAAATCAGAGTGATAGGTATGTCCAGAACTCTTGAATGTAATACTCGAAGCGAGTAAGCGTGTGCCCTGTCGAGGGCTAACAACAGCCGTGCAGGTCCATACCTGGCCAAATGTTCACATGGAGAAGCTGCTGGACCTTGTGTGGCCGAGTATTCTGGTAAGGGCTGCCAAGCCGTGAGATGTGGGATCCAGGTGCAAGCTTTATTTAAGCAGAGAGGTCAGAACACAGGCCCCCCCACGGGTCGACCCCATGGCACCAGGCGACACCAAAACGGCCAGCGCAAGACACAAGAATAGGCACACCACAGGGCTAGCGCAGAAGGTAACCCGATCGAGAACCAGAATCAAAGGTGCGGAGACTAAAGGGCTAAATCCGGAAACCAGGCAAGATTCAGAAACCAAGAAAATGAAGGGCAAGACTAGGCTGGAATAGGGAAGCTAAAGAGGCTCGTAAAAGTAAAGCTATACGCTGGCGATAAGCGCTACAATACTCGGCAGTTGAAGGCGATGAGATTAGAGGTGTAAATGTGAGTGAGTGATATGGATACGCGTGGCAATCAGTGCTGTGTGCAATTAGTGCTGTGTGCAATCAGTGTAATGAATGATGGGATATGTAGTCCGGGGTGTTATGCAACAGTTTGTGTAGTGCGAGATTCAATGAAATGGAAAGGGTGACCTCTGATGGCTAGCAGCTGGAAGTTCATGGACCGGATCGTAACCCACACACAACACACACACACACACCATATGTGTCTTTACATATATTTTTTATTTTACAATATATTTTATTTTATATATGTAATATATGTATGTATGTATGTATGTAATGTATTTATATATTACAAGCATATATTAGCGTATATTTTACTACATCGAAAGGTAAAACATATTGGGTTGTTGCTGGTGATGGATTCTTAAAAGCTATATGTGGCATATTTACTTTTGTCAAACATGTAGAGATGAAAAGATTTTGACAAGGAGACATGTAAACACACACACACACACACACACATACACACAGAGTGATTGCATACTGAGATAAGGCTGCCAGTACTGACATTTTTGAGCAGAAACATGATTTCTCTTTACTTTTGACATTTCCCAAGGGGAGATGGTAAAAGCAAGAAGGAAAAAGAAAAAGAGCAAAGGGAAGAGAGAGAGAGTGGGGGAAGACAAGATGCCCGAGGACAAGCGTTGGGTATTATTAATGACTGGTAGCACAGCATAGCTCCACTCAGAGAAGTCAGCTGAGTTACTCTAGGCAGTGACAATTACGAAAGCCACTCTGATAGAAATCCAACACCACAGCAGACTGCGGGAAGAGGATAACCTCTTTCATGCAAGAAAAGGCAGAGGAGACCAATTAAAAAGAGAAGATTATTTCATTTTTTCCCCTCACAATCTTTATCAGAGCAATGTGTTTGCTTATTTTCTACTAAATGAACACTTCCAGGCCAGCTCTCCTTTTCCTGTACATGACTCTTCTAATTAAAAGGTTTTTCTGCCTCTTTCACGCACTTCCTAACTGAGTGACAGTGAAGAGGAAATCAGCACCAGGCACTGAGAACACAATAAAGAGAGGATTTAAAAGCTGAAATCTTGCTGTTTTTACACACATTCACACACAGTGAGGCTTAAAGAGCTTAATTCATATTTAATTAAATAGGAAGGGATGTCAACCTATAAGAGAAGTAGGAAGAAATAAGACAATTAGTGATAAATATTAGTTAAACATGCAGAGAAACGGCTTCAGGGTATTTTTATGGCCCAGGGATGGGAAACTATCAGATTTTTTTTCTCTTTTTTATAGGAAGGTCACAATAAATGTTATTGGAAATGTTTTAACATGCTTAAGTTTCTTTATTTTTATTGATTTGTTTCTTTATTTTTGATTCTTATGAAATGTCTTCTACCCTTCTTACTCTTAAAATTCAAAAAAAAAAAATCTTCAAAGATGAACTGTCCCTCATTTGTGACATCAAGGTCAGTAAATTTGATACAGTCGTCATTTCCAATCAAGCTGTAATTTTGTCAAAATATTTTAGATAATTATCATCTATTAAAAAAAAAAAATTATAATAATCTAATATGTAAAAATGTTATTTGTGTATATTTAGGATACATGAATTACTACCTATGCAATAAGCCTTAGCAAGATGAAGAAGATGGACATTTTATTCCAAAAAGTGTTTTAAATGTCTACTGTGATTTCTATCGCAGAATGCTAATAAACATAATACATTACTTGAGATGTGGTGGAAATGTTAATGTCTAAAATAATACATTAAAGGAGACCTATTATGCCCCTTTTTACAAGATGTAATATAAGTCTCAGGTGTCCCCAGAATGTGTCTGTGAATTTTCAGCTCAAAATACCCCACAGATAATTTTTATATTATTTTGAAAATGCCTATTTTGAGTGGAAGCAGAAACACACTGTTTTCGTGCATGTCTCTTTAAATGCAAATTAGCTGCTGCTCCCCGCCCCCTTTTCCAGAACAGGGCTGTGCCTTTAATATACGGTTTTATCCTGATTAAAGCTTTAATACCGCACAGCAACCACACGCACGTCCATGTATAAACGTTCTAGCGCTATGGGAAAACTACGTTGTAAGAATAGGAAAAACAGTTCATTGTGGGAGCTCGAGTGAATGATCTGAGATGAGGAGAGATAGCAGAGAGAGAGAGAGAGAGAGAGATGTAGAGCGTGTGCAGAGCAGAGCGAGGAACAGTATTGAGAACCGCTGCTTTAGAACATTGATTTTAAAACTTGTGAATAGTTTTCTCTTCCTCTTCTTTAAAGCAGCGCAGCATGGCCTCACCCCCTTTGCTGCATGTTCCCAGGGCTGGGGTTTATCTGGATTTGTGACGTCATTAAACGGTGAAGTAGCTTGTTGTAGTCCCTACGAGCTGTTTTTGTAGGCATTAAACTGCCATCATTTTAAAAGATGATATCTCCGTTTGCATTGAATTTTCAGCTTCGTAACTTTGCAGATATTGTTTATGATCAAACAGCAACATTACACACTAAAACTAACATTAAAAAAGTGAAATCACAATCAACCACCCCTTTAAATATGGGATGATTCCGTATTATACGGAACGGTTGGCAACCCTATATAAAATGCAAAAAATAATTGACTCGGGGGCCCCCTACTGTTCGGGGCTCTGGGCTGCAGCCAATGTTGCCCATTAGGATAACGCAGCTCTGCTTATTGCACTAAAACTGTCAATTACGCACAAGTTTATGTTAAAAACACACGTTAAAAAAACAGTCGGTTATGTCTGTGAAGGTAAATATCTGGGAAAGAAATTGCATGTTTATATTAGATAAAGGCAGGCAGCAATATACAGTAAATAAATCAATAAATCGACTGCTCTCTTGTCTCCTCTGAGGCTTTGACTCGAAATAGTGTTCTGTGCTCATCAGGGCAGCCAAAAACAGAACAGTTAACATGCTTTGTCTGAACTTTCACCATGGCGTTAGAACTGATAAACCGTTGTCACTTGCAAAAACACAATGGCGGTGCCGTGGGTGGAAATATGCAGAATATTTGGCGGTAATATTATAATAAGATCCCCTTTCTACCTCACAGGGGGACTAAAATCTGAACAGCTCTTTTTTTCACAAGCCTTCAGAGAAAGACTTGCCAAAAAAAATTACTGGGTTGTTCTTTTTCACGTTTTCTAGATTGGTAAATGCACCGGGGACCCGATTATAGCACTTAAAAATGAAAAAGTCAGATTTTCATGATATGTCACCTTTAAATAAACTAGTCCATGTGTAAAACGTACAGGCCAAAAACACAGGGGCAAAAATATCCATATAGCAGTTTGAGAAACACACAAAAGAAACAAAAGATGAGGGCTCAGAGAGCGAAACGGGATCTTAACAAAGGCTTGAAATTGATTCATTATTAAACATGACACCTCCAGCACAGAGAGAAGTGGAAAAGCTGTTAAAATGCATTTCTCATGCAGAACCCAATTCCAGACAGCAGCACGAGTGGAGTATCCGGGCAGGCTGTTCATGCTTCTGTGAAAACTGTGAAGACACACACATGTGCAAAGATGCATATAGTGCTTTGAGTTCAGTAAGAATCAGGGCAAGGATTAAAAACTCTCTCACACACACAGAGACATCACTCAACTCATCCAGTCTTGCTCGTCTAGGTCACCAATTAAGCCTGACCCACAAAAGCTGTTGGCTTGGCAACAGTACTGCTCAAGACGACCGCCTAACCAAATTTGGCTGGCGTTTAGCTGTCACTCATCTGTGACACATGTACACTCTGAGATAAAAACAGTCGGGGGCCATGGCAGGTTTACATTAGTAATGATCGGAATCGAGAAGGGCTGAACTCGAACAATTATTTCATGGTACTAGTCTTTATTAATTTAATTTCAAATATTTATTTGTTTTACTAACACTTCATATTTTTAAATATTACATGGCTATTCACCAAATAAGTGAATACAAGTACACATTAATTTGAGTTTTGTTTTTGTTTTTAATCTAACCTGCATATTATCGCAAAGCTTCCACTAAGAAAAAACAGTCCATTCCCATGTACAAAACAACCAGTTTAACAGGAAGACAAACATTGCATAAATATTACAGTAATATTAATACTAAAGTCCTCTGAAGTCATTTTTACAACAATTGATGACTGAGACCATTGTGTTTGTACAAAACAAGAGAGTACAAGAGTACAAGATATGAGAGACTTGAAAGTATTACCACTATAGAAAAAACAGTCCATTCCCATGTACAAAACAACCAGTTTAACAGGAAGACAAACATTGCATAAATATTACAGTAATATTAATACTAAAGTCCTCTGAAGTCATTTTTACAACAATTGATGACTGAGACCATTGTGTTTGTACAAAACAAGAGAGTACAAGAGTACAAGATATGAGAGACTTGAAAGTATTACCACTATTTGCCGCAAGTTCAATGTTTTAAAAAATTCTCAAATTATGACTTTGTAAATCATATTTTTGAATAAAAAAACATACTTATGAGATAAAAAGCCAAAATGATAAAGTTCGACATAAGTCGAAATGATGAGATCAGTCATAATTATAACTACATTTTCAACTTTTTGTCACAGTTATGATTTTTATCTCATAATTTTAAATTCATAATTACTTTTTTTGACCGAATATGAGCTTATGTCCGAATTTCAACTTTTATATCTCATAATTTATCTCATAATTGTGACTTCGTATAATTTTTTTGTATTATTTCTTAGTATAATTTTTAAATAAAAAATCATGACAAAAAGTTGAAATTAAGAGATATATAGCCATAAGTATAACATTTCCTACTTTTTGTCATGATGAAGACTTCTGTCATAATTTAACTTTTTATCTCATAATTATGAAAAAGTTGAAATTAATTAGAGAAGTCATAATTATAACTAAAATGTTGACTTGTGTCATGATTGTAACTGTATGTTATTGTAACTGTACTTTTATCTCATAATTATGAGTTAGTATCTCATCGTTTTTGATCAGTGCTCTTCCACAAAGTAGACAATGGAATCTAACTGTTGTTAAAAAGTGAAACAAAATAAAAACAGATTAATTTTGAGGATGAGTCAGAGTTACTTAATTGGGAATTAGGTTCTTGTTGACCTCAGTTAGAACTGACAATTAGAGCAGAAACCCTATTGAAGATTTCTGATCATACGCTACTCTGTCGCTATCTCTCTTCCACTGTCCTTTTCTCCTCATTCTGTCTATAATCTCTAAAACATCCATCTTGAAATGATTTGTGGCGAGTGTGCAGATTTGGATGAGCTGGGAGAAATTTCCACTCACCCTGGTGCCATGGCACATGTGCTGAGTTACTGAGCCAAGAAGAGCCCATGTCTGGCAGACGGTTCCTGTGGAGGAGAGCACCAGCTTCCACTGTCCACTTTCATCACAGCATGCTCCTTCTGATCAGAAGAATTAGGAAAAGATTTGAACAGCTTTAATTTTGGTCATTTATTCAGTGTAAAGTCATTTTAAGCAGATTTTCTGTCACTTTGGCTCTAGCAGTGCTTTCTGGAAGACCTCGTTCACTAAATATTCTGTGTAATCGTGCTCTCTGGTGATCTTTTCGTGTCTGTTTATTTCTGTTTTCTGTTATCACCCTCTCTCCTTTCTCTTTCAGCCTACCACTGCACTTTTCACTTTCTTTCATTCATTTTCCTCCCTCTTTCTCTCTGACAGCAGCGGTCAGACAGCCTCTCTTTAATAGAAACCAGATGAGTTAGAAAAACAGGCTGAGGAGAGGGGCCCAATAAAGTGTGGACCCTGTCATCATTCCTCGCGTGCTTCTACAGTCCCGCCGGTATGAGCTTTACACTGCACAAGTGTGTTTGTGAATCTACATATGCTTCTTAAATCAGACCGTCAGTAAAATTTTGTTATGATTGATTTACAGTCACTCTGATGCAAATGAAATCTGTTTAATTTTCTGTCAAGTCCCTCTGGAGTCCGGCCAGCCCCGCAGACTGAATTAGCTGATCTGCAGACATTTAGCTGATCTGAATCATTCCAGAAATGCAGAAAATGCATAAGGAAGAACCCACTTGATTAGTAGGGTACAAGGGATATGTCTTCATTTATCAAAGTATCTTTTGTGTTCAGCAGATATAAAGACATGCTTACAGGTTTGTATGACATGATGGTTGGGAAATGTTGACAGAATTTTCTGGTCTATCCCTTTAAGAAAAATGTAGGTTTTTTTAATGATAAAACAAATAATCGTTTCATCGACTGGTTTTGGAGCAAGACTATTTAAAAGATTCAGTGTTATAAAATTCCAAGTCATAAAAAAACCTAAAATATCTTAAATGGTAGGACAGCCATCTTATTTGTTATTTTAAGAGGTCTTAAAAAGGTCCTCATCTATTAAATAAATATGAACGCTGCACATTTCACAATAAAAATGCAGCACTTTTGCGTTCTACAGTTTTGCAGTTTCAGAGCAGTTCGCAATCAATGAATATGCAAATATATGCCAAATGATGGCTTATGATAGACTATTGATGAGTTATGACAAGGTTTGCTTTATGGTGTTTAATGTAAATGTGTTGTAGTAAAAGCATAGACATTTCAAAATAAAAGTCCTGGGCCTGGTTTCACAGACAGGGCTTAGACTAAACCAGGATTAGGCCATAGTTCAATTAGGACATTTAAGTAATTTTTTATAAAAGTGCCATAGAAAAAAACATTACTGGTGTGCATCTTGAGACAAAACAAAGGTATATATTTTAAGATTATTCAGTGCAAGTTTATTTCAGTTTAAACAGCTCAGACTTACATTTTTGTCTGGGAATAGACTTAAGCCTTGTCTGTGAAACCGGGGGCTTGTTTACAATTAAGTCCGTTATCTGACAAATTTTCAAAAGTTTTTATTGCGCTCCTAAATGTTCAACCTAGGAGCACCCGTGCACACTGGGAAAAAGCATCAGGCCATGTTTATAGAAGCCAGTTTCCCCATTAGAGTAAAACAAATTAAGTAATTTATTTTATTAATTTTATTTCTCATAATTCAGCTTTATATATCTCACAATTGCAATATGACATTTATCTTGAAACTGCAAGTCATAACAACTTTATCTTGCAATTACAATTTTGTTTCTTGTAATTTTGTTTCTCAAAATTTCACATAATCACAACGTGACTTCATATATCATAAATGTGACTTTACATATCTTGGAACTTTATATCTCACAGTGTGACTATTACTTATTGTAAACTTTTATCTCTTTCTTTTTTTTTACCCTGAAGCTGAAACAGGCTTCCTTGTTTGTTCATATTTAGTGTTTAGGGAGAAAACAAAATGTAAACACTCAGTATTTGTGTATAATTTCAGTAGAATTAACATGACTAAATAAGGATGGATTTACTAAATTTATTATAATCAAATTAATTCAGATAAACTAAAAACAATTGACTAACTGCAACCAAATATATTTATATCAACGTTCGATTTTGTGAAATCACTTACCTTAAAAACAATTTAGTAAATTTAAAATTTTTCCCCACTGTACTTAATGTATGTAAAGAAAACAATATTAATGGCAACAGCAGTATTTTGTATTCCAAGGCTAAATATGACCGACTGCACAAAAGAAACAATATTAAGTGCTATACTGAGATTTTAAATAAAGAAAGTGCAGAAAGTGCACAAATCTGGCTGAACTATTCATGGGGATAATGACTTGCCACTGAAAAACTGTCTGCTTGAAATGTACATTTTTACAATAATATGAGCGGAAGTGAGAGATTGAGAAAAGATAGTGAGAAAGTGAGATAGTGAGTGTGGATGTCCCAGTAAATGGGGCGTTGAATAAAAAACGACCCATTCTTCATACACTACAAATTACTGACAGAATGTAAAAGAATAAAAGATGACCCATTCCTGTTACAAAGATTAAGCTAGTTTAATTGCCACGGCAGATTTATTGGATTCTACTGTAATTGCAAGAGGTTTATAGAGGCGATATGATGTAAACGGGTTTGCTCTATAAATGAGTGACAGATAAAGGCCCAGCAGCAGTTGGACTAATGTGTCTTTATTGCATTTCTATTTCTCACAAAGTCCACAAACAAGGCCTAGCTTGACAGGTGCTGTCAGACAGTTGGGCCACCTCATTTTCCTTGGTGGTAACACAGGCTCACTAGTGTCTGTTCATGTCAGAGTGCCACAATCAGTTTGGTTTATTTTGGGCACCATTACTCACAATGATGAGGCAAAGGGACAGATGGGCCAATGTGGGAGTTCATGTTGTCTGCTCCCTGTCATTTTTCCTCTCATTTCCACAGGACGGTCTCTACCTAGCATGCAAAACAGAGACGGAAAGAGTAAAACAGCTGATGAGGGAGTTTTAGCAGGCTTATCCTCAATAAAAACATAATCCTGCAAGTTACCGCTGCAGCCATAAAAGAAAACACAGCAGCAATAAAAAGCTGACATTTCAATTAATGGCTGACTGCTTCTGCTGAGAATTAAAAGGGAATGGTCACAATCTGTCTTCTTCCAAGCCCACCTGTGTCACAAGTCTTTTATAGCAGAGCACAGAATGTTTCCTTAATCACATCCATAGGGAGAGACACATCGACTGCTGGCTCATACATGCATCATTCTGTCAGATGCAGCCAAGCTACGCGCTTTCTCTTTAACTGCCAGTTGCTAGTTAAATTTCAATAGAAAATCATAAAATATCGATTTTTAAAATTTGCCCATATATATACTGCTAGTAGTTATATCTATACGCTATATATATATATCATTATATAGTAGATTTATTTAGTATAGAGTAATATTATGATCAATTATATAAACACATTATAGCTTATATTTTTATAAGTACACCTAACAATAAAGCGATATTATTTACTGCGTCAAATGTTGAATAAATGACATGCTTTAATGTTATTTGAAGAAAAACAAAGTATCTTCCAATGCTCACCAAAGCCCCTGCCAGTTTTACTCTGATCAAAAATACAAATGGCTAGTATTGAAAAATATTATTCAATATAAAGAACTGTTCTGTGCGTTTCTAATTAGTTTAAATTGTTTTCCCCCCCTTGAATATGCCAAAGCATGAATTTTCAACAGCCATTGATCATCAGCGGTCACTGAGGCATCCTTCAGAATCATTCACATATGCTGATTTGTTGTTCAAGAAAGATTTCTTATTATTATTAGTTGAAAATAGTTGTGATGCTTCTCTAATATTTTCTGCGAAATACGTGGATCCAAGGCATTTTTAAAAAAATTAAGAAATAAAAGTAATAATAATACCATTTATTCAACAGGCATGCAATCAACGATCAAAAGTGACAGGTTTTTTTAAATAAATGCTGTTCTTTTGAACCTTGTATTCATCAAAAATTTTTGAAAAAATACATATAAAAAATTAAGCTAGCAACCAAAAAACAGATATATTAGTGAATACTTCGTCATTTTTAGAATTGAGCACCAATAATAATTGAGCACCAAATCAGCATATTAGAATGATTTCAACATGACCAAATTTACTAAAATAATTTAATAGGTTTAATAAAAATAATTGTAAAGTGTTTTTAAAAAGGTTAGCCGTATAGCTGCATGTAATAGCACTGCCGCAGGGTACTGAGCAAAGACTATTCACATCCTCTCCAGATGGATACCAGGTGCTAAAAGACATGAGAATCTTTTCAATATAAACTGCTTTTGGGGAACTGCAGTTTTAATATGGTTGTAATGGAAGAGCTCAGGCCCATAAAGTCCATAAAGCAATAAGCCCTCTGCTCTGTTGTCTCTGTTGTAGGCTTTCTGAGCTCGGCTTGTAAAAACACTGAGATCTCATTGGCATATCACTGGGATGCCATAGTCATCTGGTTGATGCCTGCCTGGGTGGCTTCAGTTTACAGGTTCAATAATGTGTTCAGTCATGCAACAAACAACGAATTTCAAGAGCAATTAGGAAGGTTATATGGTGGCTCTTGTTGTTATTTCCATGGCCTTTATGCCTTATTAATTTAATTGCATAGAACTGTGGGTAAATAACTGTAAACCCCTTAAACTAAAGCAATTGAATCATTATAAGGTGTATGAATTTGATTATATTTCACTATCCATAACCTCAGAGTTTTCCCCAAATCTTTGTAGCAACATTTTCACTAGTAATCTGCAAACCTACTTACAGTAAATCTTCATTTTTGATTCAGTACCAAAAGTTCCATTGAGAGAAAAATTGAAAGTTGAGTCTGGGGACTATTCAGGGTGTCTTGTCCTTCAAATCTTTAGTTTAGCACTGCAACTCAGGCCAAAAAGACACATGAGAGGTGACACTGAGATTGAGGAGACATCTGTGTGTGGGGAAAAGATTTAAAGTGCCACGCGAGTCCGCTGTTGTTAACATTAAGTCAATTGAAAGTAAATCAGAGCTCTGAATTCCTGACTTGCCCTGTGAAGCACATCCAAATATAGGAAAGAGCTGTTATACGATTCACTAAAGAGAGAAGTGATTCAAGCAATTAAATGCAGTTGGATGGTGACCCACTTACACTATCCAAAAAATACATTGGTGTTCACTTTATTGCTTTATTTATTTATTTATTTAAAGCTGAAGTGTGCAATTGTTTAAAGACACTTTAAAGACATAAAGACACTTTCTCCAATCCCAGTTTAATGTCAGAGACAACCAAGTAAGCCATTTGTAGGCTGTAAATACTGTGGTAATATAAATTGTTTTTTAAGCATCCCAGCCAGACGCCCCACATAGCAAAACCGGTGCAACTAATGGTGAGTTTGAGGCTATTTGGGGACTATATGTTTGTCCAAACAATCACAGATGCGCGTTACTAGAAACCTGTCATTATTTTGGCAATTCATTTGTGACTCTAGTTCCACAGAAATGACACACTACAGTTTTAAGAGAGTAAAGGAAATTAAATAAGCAAATCTGAATGTCTTTACCATGTTGAAGAGTAATGATTCTTAACAGGACGGATTTAACTGGTATCTATGATCCTAGAGTGCATTTATACCAGATGCTGCCTTCTAAAGACCATTATATTGACATAATTGTGTCCACTCCTCCAATCTCATGGTGTGTAAACGATGCCCTTGGGTCTTTTCCTGCGTCTACCTCCTCTCATCCCCAAGTTTACTTACTGACCTCCCTAGCACGCTTCTGTGCACTGCAAGCTTTTAAAAAAAAATGAGTGTGTTCAAAGGAAAACAATCATTAAAAAACACATCCTTCCTTCCAACAGAACCTAGATCTGTCCAAATCAGCCCAGCTATACTTCACTCAAATTAATGGACATAATCCAGCCTTCCTGAAATATTTACCTCATCTACAAATAGACGCCAAAAAAAATTAAAGGAATACCTTTTTTTTTTTTTTTCACCCACATCAGATCTCCCCCCCCCCCCCCCCCCCCCCGCGTGAGAACAATATCATGCCCCTGCGATATGATAGACTGGGACGTAATGTGTTAGGACCGAAGGAGCCACATCTTTGAGCGAAATGAAAATGATCACATAACGAGGGGATGAATTCAAAGACACTCTTGACAATCAAAGTAAAAAAAAAAAATGCAGGCCACGCAGGCTAGTCCATTTGCTGAAATTTAATTGCAGCAACTCAAAATGGTACTCAGTAGCTTGTAGCGCCCCCCACGATGCTTGCTATGCAGGCACCTGACAACGTTAAGCGGGCATGCCCCCTGCTAATGAGCATTAGGCCGGAATGTTGTCTGCGGCTATTTCCTCCCAGCATCTGCGAACCAGCACCGCAACGCGCATCACTCGCATGCGCAACATAAGAGTCCCAGAGGGTGCCATTCAATGTGGATTGTAAGTTTTATTTTGCGTCAGGCTGATGCGTTGGGCGGCCATTCATGGCTATCAAATCCTTCATTCTCAGAACTGACCTAGCCATACTCTCGCTCACATGAGCGACGGCATTGTCGCCTTGCCCCACCAGCGCAGCGACCAGAACGTAGCCAAGGACATCGCCGTAAACAGTCATGCTGACTATCAGGAAGACTTCAACTGCTATTTACGACAGCAACAGAGATACTTTTGTGCGCCCAAAGAAAAACTATATTACCATTTATTCTAGCAGTTCTTCTCACCGAGTTACTGTCTCCCACCATTTTGGCGGAAGCCCCCCCCCCCAGAACATAATCAGCAAATGAGGTGTTGATTTACGTTCAGTAGACCTCACATGAAATGTAGCTTGGAAAATTAACGCGTTGAACCCCTGATGATCACATGATATTTTACAGATCATCCTGCATACTGTTTCTGTTGCATTGATCATCGGCTAATATAATTGCGGTCTATGGCGGAGTCAGAGAGCTCTCGCGATTACACACAATCAAAAACATCTTAACTTGTGGTTCTGAAAATGACCAAGGGTTTTTAACGGTGTTTGAAACGACTATTGAGCCGTGAGATAATTAATGACAGAAATTATTGTATTGACAGAAGCCCTATCCTGTGGGTATTGATTTAATGAAAAATGCACTCTTTTGTTTGCTAAGGCGAGTCTTTTTTAAAATCTCTTCTCTCTCTCTACTCCCTCTCTCTCTCTCCCTCTCTATATAAATATAATAGAGATATGAACCCATTTTATACTGAGAAATTTCAAAAAGTACACTGCAAAGGCTGAAATAATACTTTAAAGATTACATATTCATAAATTAGTTTACTGACTAATTAACTGATGCATTAAACATTGGTCAACTCATCTACTCACTGAGGTCAGTAGAAAGTTCAGTGATGATGTAACTAACTAAACATTGAGGCCATCAAAAAATGGCTGTTGAGGTCTTCAGTATAAGATCACGATGGAAGTTCAAAGCGTTTATCAATGTTTTTTTTTTTTTTTTTTATTTTTTTTTTTTTTTTTTTTTAATGGGCGGCGTCACAGGGTTGATATAATCCAAAGGTATTATGGTGAGGTCATCTGATTACTTCCTGAGTGAGGTCACTACTGACCTCAACAAACTAGTTCATTGATGATGTCATTAACATGCTCAGATTCAGTTATGATCCAGTTATTAGACCTGGTAGTTATCAATTCACAACCAAAAAAAAAGGGAGCAATTCTCACTATTAGCTAGCTGTTTATTAGTATTATACTTATAAAGCACATATTAATGCCTTATTCTATGTGACCATGTTTTAGATCCCTTAATCTGACTCAATACCTAAACTTAACAACTACCTTAATATTAATAAGCAGCAAATTAGGAGTTTATTTGAGGGAAAACTCTTAGTTAATAGTAAATATGTGTTCCCTAATCTAAAGTGTTACCAAAAAAGTGTTGCCGAGAAAATAAATGTCCTTTTTTTCCTCATCACATTACACTTTTAGAAGTCCCTTTTAGAACTCCTCCATCTCATCTCATTAACAGTTCCCCAAAAAGACTATTGGAATATTCACTATTAGTCACAGACCATGAGCCCCCTGGTGAATTCAGGTAAATTGGGCCACTTTTTGTCATTGAAATGAATGGCAAAATGTGGCCCAATTTTTCCCAATTTCATCCTATATATAACACTTCATAAAGACAATGGATATGTTCAGAATTGCATGTTAACATATTCCTACTGTTGCTGCAGTTTAGAGTATATATGCTGTGTGCACAGTATGCTAATTTTCTGTATACCTAGATTACCCAGGTGACCTACTAAAGGTGACAAAATATTCAATAGTATACAGGTCATGCCCCTGCCAAACAGAACGTACCCATAATGAATGCACCTCCCACTCGATTAGAATGAGTGTGGCGTGAATTAATTAGATAATATAAGAATAATCAGCCAGTAATAGCTATGTTTAACATCTCCTCCTTAATTCATTATTTCATCAGACTTTCACATGGTTAAAGTGATGGTGTCATGCGTGGCAACAATTTAGTGTATTACTATTTATTATTACATAATGCAGTAAGCTGTTATTCAGTAAGCACCTGTTATTATGCTGCCAACACAGCCAAAGAAGGAAGGGGGTTGTTCCTGCAAGTTTTCAATCCAACACATATAGTTGATTGTTATTTGAGTACTCTGGTGATCAACATGAGTTTTGTGGATTGTTGCGCATCTTCTGAGAACTGATACATCTGTAAGCACTAACACACACAGAGGGACTCCGACAGTAGTGACACGTTCATCACCAGCCCACTTGACACACCACAGCTGCTGCAAGCTAAAATCCCAGGGTGCTTTGCAGCAGGCAAGCACTAAAGGGACACGTATGATTTCTTGGCACCACTGAACAAGCAACATCAACATGATGATCAGAAGAACTAAGCCCCACATGAACCGAGCCGGCTCTGAACACAATATTTTTGCCAGTTCATAAAGAGTCTGGAGAGTCAGATGTGGGACATGAAGAGACGGGGTGCACCAAAGGCTTCTTTTTTTTTGCCAATGAATATCATTAGCTATCACTGCTTCTCTAATGAGTCTCCAGGAATATTCGCCACAAGCCGAGCAGCGAGCTTTCTCCCCGCCCCCTTGTCTTCCCTCATTTTCATTTAGACTGTGCCAGCACTAATGCATAAATTTTGAATTCCTTTTATTAAGAGGCTTGATTAAATCTCCCAGGGAAAGTGGCTGTTTTGCATGCAGGCTGTTGCACTTGATACTGATGGCGGAGCCTTAACC
This sequence comes from Sinocyclocheilus anophthalmus, assembly GCA_018155175.1. Lineage (NCBI taxonomy): Eukaryota > Metazoa > Chordata > Actinopteri > Cypriniformes > Cyprinidae > Sinocyclocheilus > Sinocyclocheilus anophthalmus. The sequence goes on from JADLZN010003000.1 coordinate 587,064, forward strand.
TTTGCCTGGGTTCTTCCTTTGGGATTTAAGCAATGTAGACACAACTGAACATCATTTAAAGCTCAAATACACTACATGACTTTTAAAATCGGAACATATTTTGAAACACTAGTCATCACACACTTGCCGACTTTGTAAATGATTAATACCGGTTCCGTTAGCACGAAAAAAAAACGGGCATCATTCATTAAACAACTGAGGATCATACACTATCAGACTTTCAAGTTGTTCCAAAGACAACAAACTCACGTAGAAAAAGATGCCTTGTTTCTAGGAGATGCATGACAAATGAAAACAATACGTGGCTCAAAATAACAATATTTGACATCAATAACATCATATTTGTCTCTACAATTAGGCTTCTAGCTCTCACACAGGAGATGGCTTGTTGTCCTGCCCAAACTATTTTTTCGAATACGCTATCCCAACGTGCGCAGTCTTCGACGACAGTACAGTATCTGAAAACAATGATGCAGTTTACTTATGCTGACGGCAATATTTATCAACATTACTACTTATGTTTATAATATACGAATATGTATATATTATAATCTTTATAATTTATTAAATGTTACTTTAGCTAACAATCTTCATATTACCTCCTTGCTAAAGAACATTTGCTATAAAAACTAATTGCGTTTTAGATCATACCATAGAATGCCGATTGAGTGCAAACCATGTAACTGCGTTGAGGTGCTTTTGACATAATAAAATGATTGTGTGCCTAGAAGAATGCCATGGAGAACTTTATCTTGTCTGGTCTTTTTTCTTGAAATCATCATTGCAAGATTACATTACAATTTACGCATAAAATATAGAATGAAGTTTGTTTGACAAATTTTGCACATTTCGATAGCATGGAAAGCAAACTTTTGAAAATCGGTTAAAACGCCAAAGTGTGGGCAGAGGGCCCGTGAGCACACGATAACATCTGGTTTTGCTGCGGCGACATACAGTGCAACTGCGCTCACGACAACCCAAGTTCGATTCCCGTCTCAATGTCCTTTACTGAACCCGCACCCTTCTCTTCACCCAATGTTTTCCTGTCAGCTCTCCACTATCCTGTCTCATTAAAAGGCATAAAAAGCCCTTAAAAAAGTGTGGACAGAGAATGTTTTGAAATTAGCGTTTTCAAATGTATCTGGATTAATGTAGACGTAACCTCTAACTTTCGTTAACTCTTACAGACTGCAAACCTTGGCAAAATTGCCCTGTGAAGTGTATTACATCCTTTAGAGACACTATTGCATGTTCTCTTCAAAACTCACATCCGGCTAATTGCTGGCAAAACATTATTGTAAAACAGATTTTATAAAAATTAGCAGGATGTTAGACTCCATTCTACCATTTATGAAGCTAATACACTGATAGGGATATACAAAATTACCCTAAAGAGTCCTGGAATTAGCATTGTCAATCATTATCATTAGTCATCTGCTCTAATATCAGTATACAGCAACAAAATAAGATATATAGCATGAATTATGAGATAATGAGATGTCTCGGGTGCAAAACAAAGCTCAGTTGTGGCACTGGAATTGAATTGGAAACTATTGTTTGTATCATTAGCATGTAGTCGCTTTACATCTTCACACAAAGCAAAGTGATCTAAAGTTCCCCACTGACATTTCGCCATTGTCGGCCATTGCTGCAAAAATGATAAGCAAAAGGCCACAGTACCCACAGCCACCATTGTTCGTGACGGAGTGCAAAATATGAAGAAAATGTTGTCTCAAGCAATAATGAGAATCTGACTGTGGAGCAAAGAAGACGTTAGTCTAAAAGTGAGATAAGCGCTAACAACAATAGCAAAAATATAATGATGGTGTTTTAGGTCGAGCAAGGTGTGATAAAACTGACAGAAAGTCACTTTAAATAGCAAAAAAAATCATTTTTTTATACTTCATTAATGTTCGGCTCATCTCTTTATTCTTTTGTTCCATATATTTCTTCTGTGTTCCTCCTCATGTCTCAGACTAAAACAACGGGCTAATGGGTAATCATATTATTCTAAAGACTTTGGATTGAAAAATGTTGTTAGTGTGGGTAGTGTGTATTGTGAACTAATGATAGCAAAACTGCCAAGAGGGAGCATACAATATGCATACATTAGATAGCAAATGAGTCTGCTGTGAATAAACAGAAAGAGATGACATCTGCTTAGCATAGGGAGAAAAATGAAATCCAATTGCTTTTAGCCAACGAAAATATTTCATCACTGCAAATGGGTTTATAAAAAGCTTCAAATTTGACCGGCTTGGCCCAATACCAGCAAGGAGTGACAGGTTTATCTGGATTCATTTGATAATTTGCAGCTGTATGTGAATAAGAAATTTTTTTTTAATGACAGAAAGAGAATGAAAGAATAAGGATCAGATACCATATTGTATTACATTACACACATTATATCATACACATTTTCTGCAGAAAATAGCATTGAATAAAAGAATAGTTCACCTCAAAATTAAAATACTGTCATTATTTCTATCCTTTCATTCAGCCGTTTTCATGTTGGTTCAAGCCTGCATGACTTTCATTCTTGGAGCACAAGATATTCTGATGAAGGTTCAAACTGCTTTCTTAAAGGCAGTGAGAAGTGATAACCAGGAGCTGTCATAAAAATACATAAAAACATAATGAAATAAAAATATGAAACTCTTCAGAAGTCATATGATAGCATTATGTAAAAACTCACTGACAAGTCATTATCCATTAAAATCTTGCCTGGAAATAATCCCCATTCACTTTCATTGTATGGAAATTAGAAGCTTGGACATCCTGCCAAATATTTTTCCTTTTCTGTTCTATGGAATATAGAAAGTCACAGAGGTTTTGAAAGACACGAGGAAGAGTAACCAATAAATGTTATTGAACACATTTCTCTGCATCAGTGGCCTTAGGCCATCATCTTTAGATAACAAGCTCAGTTATTGAATTAATAAGCATCTTAACCGTCTTCTAGAGTGCGCATGCACACACACACACACAACACACACACACAGAAACCGATCAGGTAAACTCTCTTTCATACTCTCCCACTCTCCTCCCCCACATGTCCATCAACAAAATGAGTTCAGACAGGCAGAGGACAGATGAGAGTCAAAAAAAAAAAAGAGGATAAAATGAGTAACCATTAAATAGGCAAAATAAATTACCACTGTCAGGATTTGGTAAATGGTGAAACCCAGTGCACAGGGCCGGATGTGCACAACACATTTGTCACAAGTGATAATGTGCAGGTATGCAAAAGTAATGCTAATCATGTTATCTGCTACACAGTAGAGAAATTGTGCTGTGGCTGAACAGTGATAAAGTAGCAGTACAGACTCTGCATTTACATTCAAACCACAGAGGTATAAATGTGAGGAAAAACTCCTGATTCAACAAATTATTTTACCTACTTTACAGAGGAAACGTGGGCATTCGTTTCAGAGTTATCAGCAGAGTCAGCTAATTTAATGCCTGACTCAAAACTGTGGAGATACTGCAAAACCAGAGACCCTTAAGCCGGAAAGTACACCCCGATGGCCTTGACCATCACTTAATATGGCCTATGATAAACACGTGCCTTGTGAAGGATCTTCATACTTGTTTTAGTAATGGAAATCTCTTGGTCTTTCCTGTTCTGTTCACTCAATGCAGTGCACAGCAGTGTTCTTCTCTTGCCATTTTCTCCATAATTATTTGTGCTCTTTGGAATCAGTGTGCCATTCAGAATTAATCTGAATCAATGTCTTTTAAATTCCAATTAAATGTTTTAATTTGAATTAAGATATTGTAGTAAACATAATTCAGATATGTAATTCTAATTTGAATAAAAAAAATAGAATGAAAAATGGACAAAAAGAAGCCAGAACAAATGTTTAAAGGGGTCATATGATGCAATTTCAAGTTTTCCTTTCTCTTTAGAGTGTTACAAGCTGTTCGTGCATAGATAAGAAAAAAAAAAAAAAACCCAAAATTTTTAAAAGAAAAAAAAAAAAAACAAAAAAAAAAATGATCCCTAAAGTTGCAAAGACTAAAGTCTCAAACCCAAAGAGATATTCTTTATAAAAGTTAAAACTCATCCACGCCCTCCTAAAACGGCTTGTTCTAACATGCTCCCACATGTCTACATCACTGTGTGGGAAGATTTGCATAACACCGCCCAAATGTTCAAGCAAAGAAAGAAGGCGTAACTTTTATTCACCATGTTGTGAAGACGCTGTGTGTTTCGTTGGGAAAGCAAAACTACTTTGTTTGGCCTTACAAAAGAGGATGATATATTGCTTTGCGCTGTGGATCGCCGGATCGGCTCTCACCGTGGACGAAGCAGAGTCCAGCCCAGGGTCGTCAAATGTAGTTGCCGCAAGCCTACCGGCCGCGCCGTTCTCAAGCCCCCGGCCTCCGCTCACTCAAGCCGCCATGTGTGACACTGTGTGTTTCGTTGTGAAAGCAAAATATTGTTTGGCCTTCCAAAAGAGGACAAAACTAGACATGAGTGGTTAAGTTGTTTTACAACACTGTTCCAGAACAGTTCAAAACAAAAATTCAGATGTGTGCAAGAATTTTTGAGGACGTTTCCTGAACCGGAAGAAAACCTACAATGCGTATGTGCACAAAGGCTGTTTCTATAAAGTGTGGCAGTTCCAACTTTGCAAGTACAGTCTGGTGCTTCTGACTCACAGCTTGTAAGTAATTTTTTTATATTTAAAGAATTGCCACTGACGATTCAAACGCGAGTATTGAGCAGTGTAAAGTAGCGCTTGTTTTTTGTCATTTCTCCAATCACAAATGAAGACATGGTTTTATGTTTCCGCGGCAGCATACGAAACCGCGAGATTTCGGAAGCAATACACATATGGACATCCATTAGGTGCATATGGAAGAATGGAGGTAATTGTAACCCTCTTGGAATGGCAGAAGTCTGGCGGGGAAACACGGGCTCAATGGCTATACCGTGGAATTTACAAATATGGGATCCCCTTAGGTCTTACATATGGAACCCAGCCTTCTACCGGTTCTCAAAGGATTCAGCGAGTGAAGGCCTGGCACCGGACGCTCCACCACGTCTGGCTGCCGAGGGGACGGAGGAGATCAACAGGGTCTACTATACGGACTCTATGGAGCAGGTTTAGCAAGCCGACCCGAAGCCGGGGCATCTCAGTGCTTCTACCCGTTTGAGGTGAGAACACAGGAGGATACCGGCTCCAAACGAAGGCTATAGAATCTAGCGAATGTGTTAGGGGGCGCCCAGCCCGCAGCCCTAAGATATCTGTCAGCGAGGCACCACGAGCCAGCGCCCAGGAGGATGCAACACCTCTAGTTGAGTGAGCTCGCAACCTGAACGGGCAGGGCACACCCTGTGCCTGATAAGCCAGGGTGATGGCATCCACTATCCAGTGGGCCATCCTCTGCTTCGAGACGGCATTCCCCTTCTGCCGGCCTCTGTGACAGACAAAGAGCTGGTCTGATGTCCTAAAGCATTGTGTCCAGTCTACATACCATCTCAAGGCTCGGACGGGACAAAGCAAAACTAGGGCTGGGTCTGCCTCAGAGGGGCAGCGCTTGGAGGTTCACCACCTGATCCCTGAAGGGAGTAGCGGGAACCTTGGGCACGTAGCCGGGCAGAATCATGAACGAAAATGCGTGCAGGTCCCCTACCCTCTTGATGGAGGCCAATGCAAGCAGGAGCAAAGTCTTCATCGAAAGGAACTTCAGCTCAACCGCCTGCAAAGGCTCAAATGGGCCCTGCTGTAGTGCCGTGAGCACCAGAGTCAGGTCCCAAGAGGGTATAGAGGGGGGCCGTGGAGGATTTAACCTTCTCGCCCCCTTAAGGAACCTGACGACCAGGTCATGCTTCCCCAACGACCTCCTTCTACGGGGTCGTGGTTAGCAGCGATTGCAGCAACATAACTTTAAGGGTGGAGGGAGACAGCCTTCGCTCCAACCCTCGCTGCAAAAAGGACAGCACAACTCCGATCGGGCATCTTCGGGGGTCTTCTCGGCGAGAAGAACACCACTCAACGAACAGGTTCCACTTCAAAGCGTAGGCGTGTCTCGTAGACGGTGCCCTCGCTGAAGTGATGGTGTCAACTACCTCTTGGGGTAGGCCACTTAGAACCTCCGCGTCCCGTCCAGGGACCAGACATGAAGTTTCCAGAGGTCTGGACGCGGGTGCCAAAGGGTGCCCCATCTCTGAGTCAGTAAATCCTTCCTCAGAGGAATTGGCCAAGGAGGGGCTGTCACGAGGAGCATTAGTTCCGGGAACCAGGTCCGGGTAGGCCAATAGGTGCCACCAGCAGGACCTGCTCCTCGTCCTCCCTGACCTTGCACAGCAACTGTGCCAGAAGGCTCACTGGGGGAAACGCATACTTGCGAAGGCCCCGCAGCCAGCTGTGTGCCAGTGCCTCCGTGCCGAGTGTTCCCTCGGTCAGGGCGAAGAACAACTGGCAGTGAGAGGTTTCTGGAGAGGCAAACAGGTCTACCTGAGTGGCTCCGAAACGTCCCCAAACCAGCTGGACCGTCTGGGGATGGAGTCGCCATTCTCCCGGGAGCGCAGCTCGGGACAGCTCGTCGGCTGCCCGGTTGAGCAGCCCAGGAATGTGAACAGCACGAAGCGACCTCAGATGCTTCTGACTCCGCAGACCACCTTGTCGGTTGATGTACGCAACGGTCGTTGTGTTGTCCGTGCGGACCAGTACATGCTTGCCTCGTAAGCGCCCTTTGAGACGGCCCAGGGCAAGGTGCACTGCCAGCAACTCGAGGCAGTTGATGTGCCAGTGCAGTTGGGGCCCCGTCCAAACTCCTGACACTGCAAGCCCGTTGTACGTGGCCCCCCAGCCGGTGGTTGAGGCATCCGTGCAAACCACAGCATGCCTGGAGACCTGTTCCAGGGGCACTCCTGCCCAGAGGAATGCAAGGTCTGACCACGGGGTGAAGGTTTGTCGGCAGGCCGGTGTAACTTGGACCCGGAAGGTGCCGCGTTGCCACGCCCACCTCGGGACTCGGCCATGGTGCAACGCACTAAAAATTACTAGCCAATGGCGATTATATTGTCAAGGTGTGCGTAGAGGGTTGATTAATATTCGGCTGAAATGTTGTAAGAACATGTAACAGAACGATGTGTTTAAAGAGAATAAAAAATAATATAAAAATTAGAAGGCTATGCCTGTTGTTTATTAATTCCAGTGATGACATTGTACTATGTTGTCCTTTGACGTTGTACATAATCATGTCACTGGAATTTGAGTGATCACTGTCCCAACATGCATTGAGCCAGGGAACTTACCAGTGCCTAAATTCGTGTACACAATCTACTGATTTACGAGTTCGGGAGCTAGGGAGCTGATTGAGACACACCCACGGTGTTATAGAAGTCCCGGTTGCTATAGAAACAGTCAGCGTTCTGAGACTCACGCTTAACTATGCATGTGCACTGGCTGGTCTAGCCTGAAAAATAAGCTTAAGGGAAAAAAACAATTATGAGACAATTGTTGTCAGATTTCATTGGTGATTTCAAATATGAAATTTAATCGTAAGCTTGGCGAACAGTTTTGAAAAATGTGATGTTTCCCCAGGAGCTGCACTTGCACGCCCGAGACACGTTTCAAAGATTGAGTTGAAACGACTTTGAGTGAAATGACTTTGCTTTGCTTACTGCTGATATCAGTTGTTGTTTACATTTAAATGAGCCTCAAAATGTTATCCCAGTATAGCGGCTTAAAATCTCAATATGTAAGATTTTTTTATAAAAATATCCAAAAACCACTAGAACAGTGTTATATATTTTGCTGACTTGTGTACTTATATTATCACAAATGTTTCGAAGAATGTTTAAATCCAGAGAAAGAAGCAATTTTAACTAGTGACACGGACCGTGTCCATAGGGTCATTGTGTCACCTGCCAATAACCCCTCGATTTCCGGTTTTGTTTTGTAGAAAACATGGAAACACCAAAGACGCTTTATTATTGTCACACCCCTGTGGACTGTCTATTAAGGTTTCTCCCTCTGTGTCCTTATTTGGTTGTTCCTGTTCTCATTTATTAGTTAATCACCTCATTGTGCTCAACTGTCTGCCCCTCGTTATCCACCTTATATCAGTTCCTGTTCATTGTGTTCCAGTTGGTCAGTTATTGTGAATGTTATCCTGTGCGTGTGCTCCTACCCTCTTGTGAAGTTATTGAAGGTTTCTTGTATCCTTTATCCTCGTCGTCCTGCCTGTTCTCTGGCACAGCAACAGCGTGACAGAATAACTGACCCCAAAACAAGATGTCAAAGGCTGAAGACAGGCTTTGGTGTCTGCGGCAGGGTGGTCGGGATTTGAAGAGGTATGTGGAGGAGTTCCTAGAGCTCTCTCACCAGTTGAGCTGGTTCGATTCTGTCCTCGGGGTCTGTTTTCGGCTGGGGCTGGATAATGACGTAATCGGTGGTGATCTTCCCACGTATAGCTTTCCCCTGATTGAGCTGGTTAATCAGGTCCTGTACCTAAATGGAGTTAATCTGGAGGTAGAAAAAGTTTGGAAAGATCATCCAGTCCCTCCCGAAAACCACCAGGCCTCGCCAGCTCACCCCTCGCCAGGACCCTCCACATACCCATCCAAACGTTCAGGTTACCCATCTCATCCCAGCACCGTCTCTGTCCTCAGCCCAGAAGTGCGGTCTGTTCCCGAGTTAAGCCCAGGAAGGACTCCTGTTTCCCAGTTAAGCCCAAGGAGGGCTCCTGATACCCAGTTAAGCCCAGGAAGGGCTCCTGATTCCGAGTCAGCCCACGGAGGGATCCTGTTCGAGTCAAGCCCAGGAGGGCTACGGATTCCCCAGTTCAGCCCAGGAAGGCTCGGATCCACAGTTCAGCCCAGGAAGAGGCCCCAAAAAAAAAAAACAAAAGCCCCGAGCCTCTCCCGTGACTGCTCCAACCCCAGAGCTCGCTCCCATGACTGCTCCGGCCCCAGAGCTCGCTCCCGTGTCGGCTACTGCCCAAGTGCCCGCTCCTCCAGAGCGCCCTCCTTACAGGACATGCACCGGGCCGAGCCGGCTAAGGACACGGAGGATCCGCCATGGCCTCCTGAGTCCCCTGCTCCGCCGTGGCCTCCTGAGGTCCCTGATCCACCGTGGCCCCACGAGTATCCTGCTCCGCCACGGCCTCCCAAGTATCCTGCTCCGCCGCGGCCTCCCGAGTATCCTGCTCCGCCATGGCCTCCCGTGTCCTCTGCTCTGCCATGGTTCCCGAATCCACCCTGGAGGCTCTCCGTGGCTCTGCCCGATTCCAGTCCTGCACCAGCCTCCAGTGCGCCCACCCCCACGATGAAAAACATCCACGCTGAACAGTACGGAGCGGGTCGCGCCTTCCGGCGGGGGGCCATCTGTAAAACCCCTGTGGACTGTTTATTGTGGTTTCTTCCCCTTTTGTTGGTTTAGCCTGTACTAATTATTAGTTTATCACCTCATTGTGCTCACCTGTCTGACCCTTGTTATCCACCCTATATCAGTTCCTGTCCGTTGTGTTCCAGTTTGTCAGTTATTGTGAATGTTACCCTGTGCGTGTGCTCCTACCCTCTTGTGAAGTTATTAAAGGTTTCTTGTGTCCGTCATCCTCGTCTTCCTGCCTGTTCTCTGGCACAGCAACAGCGTGACAATTATGTTGTGTGTTTTAATAGACCGGTGACGACCGCACAGAGTAGCATAATAACATAACTTTTACAAATGTATCTAGTATGATAAAACAGCGCTGCTTTTTTTTTCCCCACATACGCAAGACCGGAAGGAGCGGAAGCGGTTGACTGTGGCATGATAAAAGCTCCGCTGCTTTCGAGCTGTGTGTCACGCTCGTTCAGCGGCCAAGTTTCGCTTCGACGGCTTTCAGCCTCACCCTGCTTCATTCTACTACGTTAATAAATCATTAGCTCATCCATGACCATGATTTCTGCCTGAGTCCCGTCGGATTGTATCGGCTGTGGGGATGAAGACCACAACTCCCATGATTCCACACTCAGTCACAGCGTCATCAAACTACGCCTTTGTCAATTTGTTTATTTTGAATACACGCCCTCTAGCGGAAAATTACATATTGTGCCTTTAAGTGATTGAAATCAGCACAATTGTCCCTGAAGCCTGATCAATTTGGTAAGTCTCCGCAATTTGTCCAATTTGTGAAGTTATTCTTGATTCATTAGCATGAAGCAGCATTGTCTGAGAAGAACCAGGGGCTGGTTGCATCTAGTCTTAAAAAGTTAGTCACTTTTTTTTCTTTAAGGCTGATCATAATCTTTTAAAGTCAGTTATAAAAAGGGAGAATGTTCTAATTTGAATCCAAAAAGTAAGTCTCCATCCCTGCTGCAACGTGCAGAGCTACCAGGACATCTACTGATCTGTGGAAGAGCCCATGAGAAAGACACGCAGTGGTCAGCAATGTCCCAACAACCTTGAGCTGGGACTGAAGATCAAGCAGAACCTTTGGGAGACTCTCAATGCCCTTCACTCCTGGAAAAAGAGCAGCCTGATGGATATGTCCTGATCACTGAGAGCTTCTCTACAACCAGCAGAAGCTTCGCTCCACGATTCCATGTGGACATCAGTGAAGAGCCCATGCCTGAGGAACCCAGAAGAAATAAGCCCAGACACTGAGGCCCTGTTTACACTAATGCGTTTTCTTTTGCTACGGTTATGCCTGTAGTTTACACTACTCCGGTGTTTTTGAGCACTCCGGGGTTGCGTTTTAGTGTAAACGGAGCAAAACGGAGACTTTTGAAAATGATGGCGTGGCTGCCCACATTCTCTCTGTGTATCCTTAACGATCGTGTAAACAATAACATCGTGCTCATTGTTGTACCCATAGATATGTATTAGGTAGAACCCCATTCGACCGCTCCAAGCACGCAGACGCTTCCGCCATCTTAATAATAGGGAATCTACCTATACATATCTATGGTTGTACCTGCATGAATGGTCATGTGACATGCGTTTTTGGTTGTGTATTGTGGATGGAGATCGTTTCTGAAACGCAGTGAAAACGCCAGTGTAGAAGAGGATCGATTTCATTTTAAAACGAAAACGCACTAGTATAAACACTAAACAGGGCCTGAGTCACCACAGTGTCACCTGGAGCACTGCACTGTGGGACCTACATATGCAAATACAGTATATATTGTACATAGTTATAGAGTAAGTTTATAGTTTGTAGAATAAGTTTTAATATTCAGAGTAATATTTAGAGTTTTTTTAGATTACATTTTTAGCCCAGTGTTGTGTGGTTGTTAGGATGTTTCTGCTGATTGTCAGTGAGTTGATACAGTATGTGGTTCCTAGTTGTTTAAAGCAGATTTTATTGCGTTGCTACATGGTTGTCAGGATGTTTTGGGTGGTTTTCCTGTGCATTGTTAAGGTTTTCTAAACGATTGTTAGCATGTTTCTGAGCAGTTGTTGGACTTTTCTGAGTGGTCTATCATGCATTGCTTCATGGTTGTCAGGATGTTTAGAGTGGTTGGTTGATATGCGGTTGATTTTAAACAGCTGGGTTAGGGTAGGTTAGGGTCCCTCACACGGTTTGCAGCTTGAGCTGTGAGGGCTTGTGTGCATCAGTGATGCTGAGAGCTGGTACTTCACAGCTACTGATAGGATCACCCATAGTGGACAATCTCAGCTGAGATGCCAGATGAAGACAAACCACCTGATTCTGGAGAGCAGCAGATTGGCCTGCTGATGTATAATGAAAAACTGAACTTTGTTTAACTGTATGATAATCTTTTAAAAATAAAATTTGTTAAAAAAGAAAGAAAGATTGGCCGATGTTCTGGCAGATATTATATTATATTATAATCGCTTATGAAATCGGTTCTAAACATATGCAAAAGATCACATAAATAAATACTAGTCACTAGAAATTAATTTAATACAACAAAACAACTATTATAACAGGTGAAAAATATCACAATAATCTGAACTTAATAAACAGGAGTGTAATAAAACAAGCTCTGTTATGTGCATATTTGTGCTTCAATAATCAGAACGTGAGTGTTAATCATTAAAACTACTGCTGTCTATCTGAAGTCACTTCAGTTTTATTTGTGGAGTACCTATCATGATATACATTGTTGAACAGAAGTTCATATTTTAAATGGTGATAGTACCTTAATGCAATATAGTCGACATTTAGCAGTTTAGGGATATAATTATTTACACTTGGTGACAATATAGATGAACAACCAGTATTTTGCTATTAGTATATCGCCTATTGATTTATGTGAGAGTACATGTATACGGGTAAAGTTTGATATAATAGCTGCCCTTGTTCACCAGCACTTGTTGTCACCAACAAGTTGTTTCATTTTGCCGTGAAATTGAGGATTATAAAATCTGTAAAGTTTAGTTTCCATTTATAATCAGTCAATTAAAATATTTAATAACATTCAATTGCTTGATTGTTTTCAACACCAATCAATAAAATGAGTTTTAAACTGTTTTATACTGGTCGAGTTACTAGAGAATGTTGCTATGGCGTAGCCTATTCACAAGGATAATTCACTGCATATTCTTACCAGCACTTCACATGTGTTTGTATTTATTTCATTGTCTTTGCAGATGTAAGTTGTTGCCGATAATATTATTCAATATTCAGTAGAACAGTAGAACATTTTTTTTAGCTGAAACCGTGGTCCTTGAAAATGCAAGGCGACGGCTGTCCGTTTTTGAGAACAAAATGAATAGCCTACCCATGTCTACTGTACCTACTGAGGTCTTATGAAGCGAAACGATAGGTCTGTAAAGAAAATAAACATTATTTACTTTACTACCTGTAATACCCCAGACAACGTGAAATCCGATTTTTTTTTCCGCCAACTGGTTCCTAGTTTTTTAACATAATCACGCAATGACGTAACGTAAACGCAATTATATCATTAAAGCAGCCAATAATGCATATAAAGTGAATAAACTTCATCAGCTCACCTTTTTCATAAACAATAGAGAATGGGAATCTACGTCACGCCACGCTCAGGAGCACACAGTGTAAACACACGCAAATCACCACAGAAAAAGTCGACCGTTTACTATTAATATTTTTTTGAAAACCATCTAACATACTCTTAGAATAAAACGGACTAATATGTAAATCTCTTTAAAAAAAAATCGCTCTGTGGTTTGTCTGAGAGGCTGCAAATTTTCATTAATCAGTCACCTTCACTACAGTGGTACTGGTTTAGGCTAACTGCTAAAACACTGGTCAGAGTAGCAAAACCATGGCTATTTTTTAAAGGGGAGAATACATAGCTAGATCTCAAACAGTGGATCATTTATCATTGTTATATATCGTCATATTGAATTAAGTCATTATAGATGTAATAGAACGTACTAGAAGCTGCTTTGAAACGATGTGTATTGTGGATGCTCTATAAATACCTTGACTTGAATGAACCAAGTTGAAGATTCTTACTATTAGAGATGCCGAACAATGATGCAAGCGATCAAATGAATGAATGAATGAATGAAACTAATACGTGCAAACAAGTGGCTATCAACAAGCTGCCGCAAGATAACGTTTTCATACATTACGTCTTCACTGTAACATGATCCTTCAGAAATAATAGTAATATGCTGATTTAATGTAATACTTCCCATTATTATCAATGTTGAAAACAGTTGTGCTGTGCTTGTTGAACAGAAGAATTATTTTAAAAATAAATAAATACAAAATCTTGCCAAACCCAAACATGGTTTAATAGGCTGGGTGATAGGCTACATCAAATATTAGTGATAACAATCTTTATCAATATTTTTGCTGATGTAAAGTTTGAGAATATTGTGTATATCGTGATACCGTTACAAGTTTAACTTACAATAAGCCAATTCCGCTCATGTTTCATGACAATAGAAGTCTAAATGGAAGGTAGTCAATTCTTAAATTGTGAATTTTGCCCAAACATGTGCCAAATATGTTCCAAAAAGGAAATGATTAACTCTGTGTTTGTTACAAAGTGCCCATATGATCCCAAGATGTCATTGTTGTGCAAGCATTAAAGTTCACTTACAGTCAAGGCTCAGCGTTGGCCTGATATCACTGTGTCATTGACTAGAGCTCTACATACAATATGAATCAAGAATACCAGGGAGCCAACAACGGGAAAACAGGAAGTCCAGCATGGGCGTTCCAGCAGGATGAGGAAGAGGCCCTCAGGTGGAGGTGACTGTGCTGTGGATGAGTAAAACCATTTCCAGGAAAGCACAAGAAGAGGATGCAGCATACACTTCCACATTCTGCTGCTGATGAGTCAAAGCAGTTATTTTCCAACCTCTATTCATATGGGGGATCCGTAACTAATAGCTGAAAATGACACCATATTAGATTAAAACATATTCAACAATTGCTCTAGAATGTAGGCCCTATATGCAACAACCTGGGAGTACAAATCACACTCATTTGAAAAGCAATGCAGATTTGCACATAGCTGAGGAAGAAAAAAATAATTTATTGGGTATGCAACTGAATAACTGAATTTGGGTCATGGATTTAGATCATATGCAAAAGCAAACCACCAGCTCGTGTTCAGATACGGTCAATGTAACTACAGCGCCAGATTTCCTGGCAGTGGTTCTGAGGTCACTTGTTCTCCATGACAGACAGCAAAGCGGTTTCTTCATTTCTCTCTATGGGACCGCAGAGGTTCATCATCTTTCAGACCATTCTTTTCCTGCTGTTAGATCAAACAACTGGACCTCAATGAGAATAACGATAGACCTCTTGTGGGGATATGAGAATATATCATTAGCCACAAATAACATTCATAATGCATAACCCTTTAATTATAAATACATAAGAGGAATTAAAGATTCCATATATTGTCTGTAATTATTAAAATATCTTTTGAGATAAAAGAATGATGAAATGTAAAACTTCATGCTGTCCTTTTCGACATGAAACAGCATGAACTTTATGATACAAGTTGAATATTAACATGTACTGTACTAGTACTTTCTAAATGTTATTCTCTAACTGGGGTTTCAGCTGTTAGATTTACGAGATCTCATGTTAACTAATAGCGCCCTCCTCTGGTTACAACTTCCAATGCAGTCTCAACAGCAAGAATTAGGCTAATAAAGTTGTTGTATAAACTTCCTATGGCATATAAACGCTTGGAGTCAGAAGGACTTTAATACTGAAAGTATTGCATTTAATACTGCAATAATGCATTAAATCGATCAAAAGTGAAATAAACAGAAATACATTTTTAAAGTATATTTAAAAAGAACATATGAAAACGGTACAGTATTTACTGTATTTCTAATCAAATATAAATGCAGCCTTGGTGAACAGACTATTCACATAAAAAAAAAAAGGCAGACCATTACAATGTACTATTTAACGAAAGGAAGATCATCTCTAGGAGAAAGAAATAAAGTTTGGTCTCTCGTGATGTTACATTGACTCTGAAACGATCAAAGATTAAAAGACACCCACTCAATGACAAATCACAATGGAAATCACACATACTGTGTCCATGTTTTCTTTTAATCCAACTTATAACTACTGCATAGACATGTCGCTGGAAAAACTTACTACATAAACATGGCTTTCCAGTTAAACAGATCATCTTAGAATGTAGAAAAAAAGCCCTTCATCTTCACTTTACCTCAGAAATACACAGTTATCCAAATATTGGTACATTTCTGAAAAAAAAGAAATGCTTTCAGTATCTAAACTAGAGTTCCAGGAGACAGCTTCTTGACAAAATACAAAAAAAGGCCTATCACATTACAATACAAATGGCAGTTTGTTTTAAAGGACAGAGCTAGAAAGATTTCTTGTCGAAAAGCAACAAAGTGTTTGGAAATGGCCTTACAGGTATCACTCTTGGTCATTCTTCCAAGAAGAAGCTTCGACTGCTTCTTTTCTGAACTAACACTAACACGGCCCAGAGAACAACTACTGATATAAACAACACCAGGCTTACTAAACTCAAAAAGCTGACATTCTTTAGATCAGCTTCACTCGAAATAAAACCATAGACACAAAAATATTAAAAAGAAGAAACGCAAAGATTAAAAATTCTCGCACAACTTCACGCAGACCTGTTTTGGTTGAGCTGAAATGGGTCAGTAACAGGAAGACAGATGTTACGTCTGTGGATTTTGCTGTGGTGCTACAGGCTACAGCTGAAGCTAGTCAGCAGGATCTGTATCTAATGCCTGTTATAGACATACTTCAACAGCTGTTTTACAGCAAGGATCTGTGGGATACGTGCCCAACCTAAATCCACATACACACCCTGATCCACAGAGCGATGCAGGCCGACTCGCATGTAAACCACAAGAAACACTATAATACGCAATTCTAGACTTCAGACTTATTATTTGCCCCAGCATTCCTCAACCGCAGCCATCTTTCCCCACACCGCATCTGCCTCCGCCCTGAGTGACCCAGCCCCGGCTAATAACACTTCGCTTGCATGCAGAAAAGCCATCAAGTGCTGCCATAACTAGGATGTAGTTACTCAGTAAGAATAAACCTAATTGAAGTGTCAATCCTATTTATATACACATAACTGAATAGAAAGTACACACACTTTCATACAAATAAAAAATTATAATAGGTAAAAAAATAAAAAAAAAAAATGTTGATTTTCCCCTCTAGTTTATAAAAATATTTTAAAAGTAGCTAATAGCTCTTTGCCATTTCGAACTCTCTATTCACTAAAGTGCTCTCAGATTCGACTAACAATGAAAACCATAAATGCAACAGTCAGCGTACAGTATATGTATGTGAGAAACCAAACATAAAGCTATTCAGACCCTGCAGAGCACTAACAAGAAAAAGATCACTAGTTTCTTAAAAAGAAAAAGAAATTCTCAACGGAAAACATTGATCTTAAACAAGGGGATAATAAAGTGAAGAACGTTGTGTGTGTGTGTGTGTGGGGGGGGGGTGATCGGATGTCGTCTGGTCTGCTTTGTTCCAGTTGTTGTAACACTGGTGTTTTCTGATGTGTGACTGAGTCACTGAGGGGGGGTTTGCTCTCAGTATTTGGGTACTTTGGTGTAATCCTCCTGTTGGACACTTTTGCAGAGGCACATGGACAGGATCATCCCTAAAAGCTGAAGTAAGCAGAGAAGACCATGATCATAATCTGGTTCCCCACTTCTCTCTCATGCACACAAAACACACAGAGAAATGCACGTTTACCAGCTACCAAGCCAAATCAGGGCAGACTCAGTATAGTCTTTAATTGTTTTATATAAAGCTGATAACACTTACTACAAACAAACCTGTATTTTTTGTCAAATGTTGGTTATTGATAAAGCTACATTTCCAGTAAATTTAATTCAAATATTTGTTTGATCATTTAAATTAGTTAATTAAATAACTTTTTTCCCTTTTAATTGAATATAAATACAAAATATTATACCACAATATTCGGTTTAGAATTTTCACTAATGCAAAAGCCATAGCGCATGCATCTAGAAACACACAAGTATACTAATTTGGGGTCAGTTACGATGTTTTTTTCAAATTATATTTTTTTCAGTAAGGACTGAATCAAAAGTGACTGAAGAAATGTATAATGTTACACAAGATTTATATTTCAAATAAATGCTGCTCGTTTGAACTTTCTATCCATCAAAGAATCCTGAAAAATATATCATGGTTTCCACAAAAATATTAAGCAGTGCAACGGTTTTCAATATTGAGAATAAGAAGAAATGTTTCTTGAACACTGAATCATCATATTAAAATGCTTTCTGAAGGATCATGGCACGGAAGATGGAGTAAAACTCAGATTTGACGTCACAGGAATAAAAAAAACATGTTAAAATATATTCAAATAGAAAACAGTTATTCCAAATTGTAACAATATTTCACAATATTAATATTTTTTTTCTGTATTTTCAATCAAATAAATACAGCCTTGGTGAGCATAAGAGACTTATTTCCAAGACATAAATCAAGCCCAAATTTTTAAATGGTAGTGTATATTTCCAATACAAATGTGGATAAAAAAAAAATGCTTTTTTTATTATTTAAATTAAATTTTACTCAAAATTAATATAGCTGAATATAAGTAAAACAGATTGGTAATCCCCCCCCCCTTATAACGTAAAAGTTTAAGGCGACCAGCTTTAGCAGATTTTTTAGTTTTCTCAACTCGTTTTTGTAGGAGATTTTTGAGTTCTCAACTTTTTGTTGTATAAACCGAAAACAACATGTTGAGAAAACTCATAAATTTAAGGCAACCAGCTTCAGCAGATTTGTAAGTTTTCTCAACTTAAATGCATTTTACATGGCACGCTTTTAGATTTACCTCGATCACTGCTATTCCAACACAGACTCCCAGAATAACTCCACTGTTCCTTAGGACCCAGTCCTCAACACTAGATATACAACCCTGGACACAGAGAATGGAGAGAAAAAAAAAAAGATATGCAGAGATTGGAAATTATCCTGAACAGACAGAGCTGTCCAAAGATAACATCAGAAGAGACAAACAGAACAAGCCAAACTCTAACTAGGGGAAAGAAAGTGAAAGTCTAGAACAGTCAGTGATCCAGTTTACAGGAAACATTTTGATTTACAGTAAATTCTTTGTTCGCTTATTCAAACAATGGGACTGGGTATATCCTACAGATATGATACAGTTTTCAAATGAATTAAAGTGATTGCATTACGGGAAAGTATCGCCCTTTAAATGTAAGTGGCCTGGTCTATGGTCCAGTTTATATGCAAATATAAAGGTATGAAAAATGGCATGTTTAGAGTTTTGCCTGGAATTTGAGACCTAATGAGCAGAATCAATTCATTATTAATGAAAGTGCCAAATGCTTGAATGAAATATTGGCATGGAGTGAATGGTTAGCAGGCTGAGAAAAGCTGATATCCAGTCCACAAAGGAAATCCATATGTTGCACTAAAAGCAAATGGAAGGAGAGAGAGAGAGAATCTGGAGAGATGTAACACAAACGCCAGGTTAGAGACAGAATTAGCAATGAGAAGCATTAGTGTGAATGGTGAACGCTACTAGGAATTAGGAAAGGGTTTGTTCGCCAAATTTTTTTTTTCTATGGAACATAAAATATAATTTGAGAAATTCAAATTATTAAATTATTTGAGAACATTTTTTTTTGTTGGTCACCACAATTCTTTGGATAGCAACAGCCATACAGGTTCTGAATGACATGAGGGTGAGTAAATTATGACAGAATTTTCTTATTTGGGTGAACTGTCCCTTAAAGGGTTAGTTCACCCAAAAATCTGTCATTAATTACTCACCCTCATGTCGTTTCAAACCCATAAGACCTTCGTTCATCTTCAGAACACAAATTAAGATATTTTGATGGATGGAGAGTATCTGCTGGATGTAAACAGCGTATGCTGTTCTGTGTCAGCTGCGTCACGCCGGATCTGTTTGCTACGTTGTTGTGATTTGATCTGAACGAAAATGGCGTATCCGTGTGGCGCAGCCGACACAGAACAGCATACGCTGTTTACGTCCAGTGGATACTCTCCAAAATGGCACTACAGGGTGACGCGGAGGAGAGGAATTGTTGAATAAAGTCGTTAATTTTTTTTTCTTTTGCGCACAAAAATTCTCGTAGCTTCTTAAAATTACGGTTGAACCCCTGATGTCACATGGATTATTTTACAGGTCTCCTTGCTACGTCTCGGGACTTGGGAACATTTCAGTTGTGTTGTTGTCTATGCCGGGTCAGACAGCTCTCAGATTCCATCAAAAAGATCTTAATTTGTGTTCCGAAGATGAACGAAGGTCTTACGGGTTTGAAACGACATGAGGGTGAGTAATTAATGACAGAATTTGCATTTTTGGGTGAACTAACCTTTTAATATAGGAATATGCTGTATGTGTGTACCGTAGTGAAGACAGGCCAATCAGGGGACAAAGCTTGACACAGGCCTGTTTCTTTTATATCTGTGCCACTGATGGATTTATTTCTGCAGGAACATGGATATAGAATCTGAGAATTGTTCTGTATCACCAGATTCTCCGTCCAGTTAGACGGTCCAGTCCAACCACAGCACTCCATCTGTGAGAGAAAAAGAAAAAAAGCAGGAAAGAATTTTATAATTACAGCATAAACAACAACATAAAAATCTAGACACATTGTTGCAGATAAACTAAATGAAAAAAGAGAAAAAAGCCGTGAGAAAAGTAATTTCTAAGATGTGCAACAGATATTACTGTATGTTCACTGTAAGAGACTGCGGGAATGATGGAAAAAGTCAGTGAGGGAGGAAATGGCAGACAATAGCTGAAGGAAAAGCTCACCGTTCTCTGGAGGTAGTCCCAGGCATGCTCAGATGTCTTGTTATGACCGGTGTAGTTCACCAGAACTGTGTTCACAATAGTGGACATCTCATGTTTCAGCTAAAAATAAGCACATGGAGACATATTAGGCTGTATCTGTGATTTACACTTTCTTAAGTATTTGTTTTTAAGAATCCTATGAGCAATAAATAAATAAATACATAAAAGTATTGAAAACACTACCATTGAAAAGTTTGTGTTCTGCAAGACTTTTTGGTAACACTTTACAATAAGGTTTCAGGTTTCAGTAGTTTATTATATTAGTTAACAATGAAAAATACTTCAACAGCATTGGTTAATTTACAGCATTTGTTCATTTTAGTTCATGTTAGTTTCAACATTTACTAGTACATTATTAAGATCCAGAGTTTATTTCTTAACATTAGTTAATGCACTGTGAACTAAAATGAACAAACATTAACATGTTTACTAAAGTTAACAAAGATTAATAATTGCTGCTCATTGTTCATTCATGTTAGCTAAGACATTAACGAATGTTAAATTAAACTTTATTGTAGAGTGTTAACTGACTTTTTAATATTTTGGAATCACCAAGGGTGTAGCAAAAATACAGGGGAAAAAAAATTTAATACTGTGAAATATCTCTTGTCTATAATGAAATATCTAAAATCATTGTTTTCTATTTTCATATCTAAATGTTTTTTTATACGTTATTTTTTTTCCCTCCTTTTTTTCAAACAAAATACAGAACAAAAGGATACATTCTAAAGAACAACCTACACACATAACAGACATATACTTACAGACAGTGGTCACCAAATATAACTTGTACTACATTCATGAGTATTCAGATTTTGATCAGATTCTGCCATACAAAGTTATGTTAAGGGTTACACATCTGACACGGTTTATTTAAGAGTCAAATGATCTAAGGATCCCCTTTTTTGTTGCGGGGGGGGGGGGGGGGGGGTGGGGGTGTGCTTAAAACTCAGATAAATGGCAAAAACAGAGAGAGGGAAGGGAGAAAAGAGAAAAAAAAAAAAACACAGATCATCTAAATCTTTTCTTTTCTTCTCGACCACCTCCCCCAGTATGATGAGATTTTGGTAGATTGTTGTCTTAAGGAAAGGGTCAGCACTTCCATACTGTAGACATCATGTACAATTTCTAGCCATTCACATACAGATGGGGGATCTCCCTTAAGCCATTTCCTTGTAATGGCCTTCTTACCGGTTGCTAATAATATATTAAAGAGGTACAGTATATATCCTTCTTTGCTATTTTTGAAGAGGACAGTCCCAGGTACATTTTTCTAAAGTCACACTCAAGATTCAATCAAATTACTGCATTTATCTCTCTATTCAAATCCTGCCAGTAAGTATGAATGTTATTACAGTCCCAGAAAATGTGAAAATGGTCAGCCGATACATTTCCGCATTTTCTCCAGCATTCACCAGCTTTTGGAGTCCCAGATTGCAAATATTTTATTTTAGGGGTTATGAAAAACCTTATTATATTTTTCCAAGTGAACTCCCTCCATGAATCTGAATTAGTTGTGGTCATCTGGGTTCTCAACATAGATAACCATTCTTCCTCTGTTATACTTATATTGGCTTCCTTTTCCCATTTTTGTTTCACATACATTGTTGAGTGTTTTTTGTTGACATTAAACAGGAATAAATTCTTGATACAAGTTTATTATTCATCTTTTTTTATAAGTATCTACAAATATCTGAACTATCGTTGATCCTATATCTTCTGAATCTCTTATATTCTTATTAAAATAATGTCTAACTTGAAGATAACGGAAAAAAGTCTTGTTTATCTAAGTTGTATTTATGAGAAAGTTGTTGGAAACTCTCTAGCCCACTCTCGGTAGAAATAAGGCAGAAGGATGTTATACCTTGTAAACTCCATTGCTTAAACCTTAGATCCAGTCTTGCTGGTTTAAACTGTAAGTCATATTCCACCCATCTTAGTATCCTTCCTTGTCTTTCAATTTTAGGATTCCTTAATTCTATATCTAAATGTTTTTAATATTTAAATAAATATTTATTTTAATATGTAATTTATCACTGTGATGCAAAGTTGAATATTCAGCATCATTACTCCAGTCACACGATCCCTCAGAAATCACTCTAAAATGCTGATTTGCTGCTCAAGAAACATGGCCTATTATTATCAATGTTGAAAACAATTTTGCTTCTTAATAATAAACCAGGATAATTTTTCAAGATGTTTTGATAAATAGAAAGTTGAGATGGAAAGCATTTATTATACATTTTTTAATAAATGTTTTTACTGTCACTTTTGATCATTTTAATGCATCCATACATAAAAGCATTTAAACTCCTTCTAATTGTCATTTAACTGACAAAACCAGCACAAACTATTTAAAAACCATTCTTTACATTTCAAAAAAACATTGTAACAGGGCAAACTATTGTCAAGGAACATTATCTTGAGAACATCTTGTTTGAACTTCATGCATGTGTAGGAGGGCTGGTGAAGTAAACTGCACTGAGGGGGCTCCGGCAAAGATAAACTAAATCAGCAAAACACAGCTTATGTACAGACTGTTGTGAACCTCGCCCTGTTCTGGGAAAAGCAGTCAGAATGGCCTGTGGTGAAGCATCCAGAGAAAACAGCGCATGCCCTAGCACAGACTCCAATTACCTGCTCTACAGGAAGGCTAGACATGCTATATTAAAAGTAAAATATCTATATAATAATACAATAATGCAAACACAGAAACCGATTAAACACAGCAAGTTAAGCTGAGCATTAAGCATGTGCTTATGGCTGGGGATACTTCACTAAAACTGGTTTAAGATAGGCTTACTATGCACAATTGAGTTAAACTCCTGCATTAGACGATGTATACATCCTTCCTAATACTACAGAAAGGCTGATGAGATGAAGTGCAAGTCCTGTTGTTTTTTAATCATCTTTGGTGTGAAATGTTTGTGCATTTTCATTTTGTTCTTAAAGAGGGCGCTGTTGTCAACAAGTGATAAAACGAGGGTTGTAGAATCGCCCACATCAAAGACTACACCTGTTTTGTTACTCAAGGAAACATCTCACATACCACACACACCATCTTGTGCCATAAGGTGACTGTTGTGCAACAGAAAGTGAATGAGCTCCACTTCCTCCATTTAAATGAATTAGGAAGTGGAATAACAGCAGTGAATGTGCTATGAGCAAATCTTCCTTGGCTACTTAAATTTAAAATCCCAGTTTCTACACCGTCGCCACCTGTTAACTTGCTCGGACACATTTCCTGTAACTACCTAACATGGTGGGTTAAAACCAAAGGGTTAAGAGATTACAGAACAGTCACAACAGCTGACTAGAAAAAGTGTTGCAAGCTCGTAATGCGTTGCACGAAACATCCTTTTTAAACAAAGCCGTGATATGCAAACATAAGAAAAATATATGTTACCATCAAAACACTTCATACTTCTGGGTCATTTAGGAGAAATGTACTAAATATTTACATATTAAAAATCGTGGTTCATGATAAACTAAATCAGAACAGAAGTTTTCTAATCAGACTAGTGTTGGGGAAGCTAATTTTAAACAGCTTCTTCTTTTTTAGCTTTGTTACATTTATTAGCTACACTACCAGCTAACAAACAGTAGCTATACTGAGGCCATTTAAAGTGATAGTTCACCCCAAAAAAATTTAAATGTTCATCATGTACAATACCTAGAGTTGTTCACCACACCCGGTGTGCTTTCCTGCAGGTTGTGGCCTCCACCGATTTGCATAGAGTGCGGGAAAAAAGTCTACGAAAATCGATGGGGACCAGAAACTGTTGGTGACCAAACATCTATTCACATGCTCGCCTCTTTATGGTATCCACCCAACAGGAAATAAACTATAAAAAGGGCATAACAGGTTTGGAACAACTTGAGGGTGAGTAAATGATGACAGAATTGTTTTTTCATCTTGGGTGATACATACTTCCAAAGAGTTAACATTTAAAAAAAATAATATATATATATATACACACACACAAAATATATATATATATATATATACACACACCATTTTAGTTATTTTATTGATAGTTAATATCGTGGGTACGGAAAGTATTCAGTCTCCCTTAAATTTTTCACTCTTTGTTTTTTTGCAGCCATTTGCTAAAATCATTTTAGTTATTTTTTTCCCTCAATGTACACACAGCACCCTATATTGACAGGAAAACACAGAATTGTTGAAATTTTTGCAGATTTATAAAAAAAAAAACTGAAATCTCACATGGTCCTAAAGTATTCAGACCCTTTGCTCAGTATTTAGTAGAGCACCCTTTTGATCTAATACAGCCAACAAGTTTTTCACACCTGGATTTGAGGATACTCTGCCATTCCTCCTTGCAGACCCTCTCCAGTTCTGTCAGGTTGGATGGTAAACGTTGGTGGACAGCCATTTTTAGGTCTCTCCAGAGATGCTCAATTGGGTTTAAGTCAGGGCTCTGGCTGGGCCATTCAAGAACAGTCACAGAGTTGTTGTGAAGCCACTCCTGTGTTATTTTAGCCGTGTGCTTAGGGTCATTGTCTTGTTGGAAGGTAATCCTTCGGCCCAGTCTGAGTTCCTGAGCACTCTGGAGAAGGTTTTTTCGTCCAGGATATCCCTGTACTTGGCCGCATTCATCTTTCCCTCGATTGCAACCAGTCGTCCTGTCCCTGCAGCTGAAAAACACCCCCACATGCTTCACTGTTGGGACTGTATTGGACAGGTGATGAGCAGTGCCTGGTTTTCTCCAAACATACCGCTTAGAATTAAGACCAAAAAGTTCTATCTTGGTCTCATCAGACCAGAGAATCTTATTTCTCACCATCTTGGAGTCCTTCAGGTGTTTTAGCACACTCCATGTGCGGCTTTAATGTTTATTCAATGGAGAGGAGCTTCCGTAGGCCACTCTGACAATTATAAAGCCATGCCTCCCGCAACTGGTGGAGAGGGACGCTTTTTGCAGTGATGGTTGACTTTTCTACAACTTTCTCCCATCTCCCGAATGCATCTCTGGAGCTCAGCCACAATGACTTTGGGTTCTTCTTTACCTCTCTCAACAAGGCTCTTCCCGATAGCTCAGTTTGGCCGGACGGCCAGCTATAGGAAGGGTTCTGGTCGTCCCAAACGTCTTCCATTTAAGGAATTGAGGCCACTGTGCTCTTGGGAACCTTAACTGCAGCAGAAATTTTTTTTGTAACCTCGGCCAGATCTGTGCCTTGCCACAATTATGTCTCTGAGCTCTTCAGGCAGTTCCTTTGACCTCATGATTCTCATTTGCTCTGACATGCACTGTGAGCTGTAAGGTCTTATATAGACAAGTGTGTGGCTTTCCTAATCAAGTCCAATCAGTATAATCAAACACAGCTGGACTCAAATGAAGGTGTAGAACCATCTCAAGGATGATCAGAAGAAATGGAAGCACCTGAGTTAAATATATGAGTGTCACAGCAAAGGGTATGAATACTTAGGACCATGTGATATTTCAGTTTTCTTTTTTAATAAATCTGAAAAATGTCAACAATTCTGTGTTTTTCTGTCAATATGGGGTGCTGTGTGTACATTAACGAGGAGAAAAAAATAACTTAAATGATTTTAGCAAATGGCTGCAATATAACAAAGAGTGAAAAATTTAAGGGGGTCTGAATACTTTCCGTACCCACTGTATATACTAGCCTCAGCAGCACACCAACAAACAGCGCTGTTGCACTTTGGGCGTCCCGAGTTCGAGTCCTGGCTCATGGACCTTACCCTCCCCTCCCAATTTGCTTCCTGTCAACTAACTGTCCTATAATTATTAAAAGGCAAAAAAAAAAAAAAAAAAAAAAAAATAATCTTTAAAAGTAATGATAAAAATTCCTGAAATATTAATAAATACTGAAATAGCACTGAACCATACACCTACCAGGTCTCTCTGGAAGTAGATCATGACAGCGGCCGTCACCTGGGCAATGAGGATGAGGAGGAGGCAAGTGAAGTACTGCAAACAGAGGACAGAACAGTCAGTTCACTGTCAATTACTGGAAACTCAAATAAAAGTGAAAATATCCTTTAAATATCCTTTAATTGATATCTTATAGTCATTAGAAGTCCAGACAAACATGTTCACATGTTTATTAGACATATTAACAAACTTTCAACAATGCTTGATTACATAAAGAACATGAAGAGTGACAGCTAGTTAACTTTATTTTCTAAATGGGTCAAAAAGTTTAACAAAACCCTTGCTGGCCACGAAGAGTCCCGAAGCTTTAGAAATGGCTTTATAACCTAGCTAGATAGATCTCAATTACTTTCTTACTCATTTGTTTCTCATTTCTCGGCATGATGTCTAGCTTTTGAGAATATTTTGGTCTACTTCACTTTGTCAGGCAGATCCTATTTAAGAGATTTCGTGATTGCGAACAGGTGTGGCAGTAATCAGGCCTGGGTGTGGCTAAATTGAACTCAGGTGTGATAAACCAAAGTTTTAACAGGGGGGCAAACACTTCTTCACACAGGGCCATGTAGATTTGGATTCTGTTTTCCCTTAATAATAAAAACCATTCATTTAAAAACTGCATGTTGTGTTCACTTGTGTTATCTTTGACTAATATTTAAATTAGTTTGATGATCTGAAACATTAAAGTGTGACAAACATGCAAAAAAAATTAGAAATCAGGAAGGGGGCAAACACTTTTTCACACCACTAATATATATATATCTATATATACTATATATATATATATATATATATTAATTATATACTATTATATTATATATATATATAGAGCAAGATCACTCGTAGTATGAGAGCGATACGGGCCGGAGTGCCGGAGGCAACACAGCATGCTATAGAGAGGGATCGCTCTCGTACTCGAGTGATCTGCTCGCCGCAAAATATGTGTTCTTTGTGAACGGCTTGTTTCAGTTTTGATGTAAACGATCTTCTCTGCATTGATGTTCTCTTTTAACGCAATATTTTTAATGAACAACACAGCAGCGCCGCATCTAGTGGCTTCAACAGGATAGGTTAACAACAGGGGTTCCAAAACTCTCCATTTGAGTTACCCCTCAGCACTGACCTTGTCTCCCTCATTACTGACACCCACCCATCTCCCCCGCCGTCTTGCACAGTCTACACGCAATCGCAGCATGCCCATGAACCTCTCGAATCAGGTCCCCCCCCCCCCCCTCGCGTATGGTATCAAGGTCCCTCCCCCCCCAGAGACATACAAAATGTGCAGGGGGTACTCCAGGACAGGTTTGAAAACCGCTGGGTTAACAAAAACATTATAATGCAATGACTCTTACATCGTCATCGCATCTTGTGTGCCACTGATAAGGCTGCCTCCTTAACGCACACCTAAAATTTGCAACGTTTTTGTATTCGAATGTGGATTTTTTTTTTTAAATTCGATGAATATTCGAAATTAAATTTTTTTTGACAGCCCTAATATATATCAAAAACAAACGTTAATATAGTCAGCAGTAATATTATGTATAAATATGCTCCTTACAAAAAATACAATAAAATGAAATGCTTATAATAGCCAAGAGACCAAAACATGCTGGCTTTGATGTAGTCAGTCGCAATATTATGAACAGAAATAAATATGCGTTATTAAAAAACAAAAAAAAAAAAAAAAAAAAAAAAAAAAAAAAAAAAAAACCTTCCCAGTCCAAGAGGCAGGGACCTCCATAAATGGCACCGATGCAGCCTAGGAAGCCCATAAGCATTGACAGAGATCCAATCCCGATCAAGATGTAGGCGCCAACTTTCAGCGTTGTGGAGGACTCCTCTGCATGAACAACAAAGACAGAAAACAATAGTCACACTCTCTGACAATGCCAACTTAATAGAAAAAGTACATTAAAAAAAACCTTCAGATGTTTAGATGCTGAAAATGAATCAAGATCACTTCTCTTTAGTGATTATTATTTGATCTAACACCACAAACCCAATTAAACCTTACTAGCAAAACAGCCCTAATTTTAAGTTTAGGAGATGCTGAAAATGAAACTGAGGTTGTGAGGAAACCAGCGAACCCAACCACACACGCCGGCACCACCCACACACCCCCACAACCCCACCGCCGCCGGACACCCCCCCCCCGGGAGTGTACATTGGCAGCCCTGCCCACCAAGCGCTCATTGACACCGTCTCTTCTGCCACCAGCTACAGCCCCTCTTTGCCTTCACCCGGCTTGCAGATCAATTTAGGACGGTGTGGCAGCCCAGGACCGACTTGCTTCAGGCTTTGCAGCTCAATTTCAGACGTGTGCAGAGGAAGATGTCACTTAGACATGAAAATACGGTCTAAAAAAATGTGTTGGTGTAGTAAGTGAAAATAATTACCATGTCATAGCACTTCTCTTATCAATATTTTTAAACAGTGTAACCTAGATTTATGCCAACTGAATTTTGTGTGTCTAATAATGGTATTTGCAAAGCTTTCAGACAGATTAATATTAATTTCACTATTTGAGTAAGACCAAGTAAAAAATCTAATCAACTTTTATCACTTCTATCAGTATGGCAAAACACAACAAGCCTTCTTGGGTTCTGTAGTTGCTCAGTATATAACTGTGGTTTTAAGATTAGTAATTTGGAAACTTTTGTCATCATGCATTCTAATGTCGAAGTCCCTTATTAAAGTGGTACAGCAATTGGTGCTGAGCTGTGCAGCTTACGTGGTTAACAAGTTGTTCTTGCTATCCTTAGCTTCATACAAACCAGTAGCATTTGAGTAATTAAAGATCTGAAACTAACAGTCAAGAGATTGAAAAGTATAGTCTGCACAAAACAGACAATGAGTGGATAGCCTCTTGCAATTCACAGCAGAAATGAGTTTGGCTGCTTATAGTTGTTTTTCAAGATTCTTTAATAGATAAAGAGGACAAAGAGATGTGGCTTGTGGCTCTGAAGGACCATCAAGTCCTCTATAACCATGTGATCCTCAAAGGAACCACAAACATATCTCTAGCATGTGTGTAGAAAGTAGAGATGTCAATTTAACATACTGATTTAGTGCAATTTATTATATATATATTTTTTAATGTTGTGTGTAGATAGATAGATAGCTGTTCAAAAGTGAGAGGGAGAGAGAGGGGGAGATATTCATTTATTCAAACTAGAGTAACAGTACAAGTCTTTACTATCACTTTAAAAAAAAAAAAAAAAAAAAATTTAACTAATCCTTGCTGAAAAAGTTTAAATTTCTTAAAAAAAAAAAAAAAAAAACCTTGGCTACTGACCCCAGACTTTTAAATGGTTGTGTATATTGTTAAAAGGATTTCTATTTTGAATTAATGTCTTTCATTAAGTATCCTGAAAAAAAAGAATAACAAAAAAGGAACAAGACTTACGTTTTTCTTCGTCTTTTTTTTTTTTTTCATTGTTTTTTTAATTATCATATCATTTTATTGATTGACAGATCTAACAGTAAAATATTCACAGCCTTTCTTCCAATATTCAGTCCGTCAGTACATAAATTAATCTAAAACAAACACCAGTTGCCAAAACTATGAGGTAATTTTGCCCTGGTACGACCTTAAAAGCAAAACTGTGACATCACGGTTGTGACAGATAACTATTTTGTTTTATAAACTGAGAATAATAAATGGTCGGTAGATTACCTTTCAACTCAAGCAAGGATTCTGCATCACATTTCAAAACATATGCTTCCTGCCTAAAGCATAACATCTGGTACATTTAAAATTTCCATAACCTCACCGTGTGTTTGCTCATACAGGAGTTGTCACGATGTTCTCAAGGTAGGTACTGTTGCAAACAGTCCTGTACATCTGCAAAAATGCAGTCCCAACAGCCCCGGCAGTGGTTTCTACTGGAAAAATAACCTTGGAAGGATACGATTTTATGCCATCAGCCGAAAACATTTACTTTGACCTTTCAAGCACCATTTATATGATATGTAAGGTAAATACACCAAAGAATTAGATATTTTATTTGTCATCAATATTAAAGTGCAAGTACTTATTTCTTGCATTTAGATTTAACTTTAGAACCCTGCACATAGTTGGACATACCAGTCTCCAAACAACCAAACACTGATTCATGCTGTAACATGTTCTGGGTGTTAAGTTGTATAACTCTGTTGCACAAATGAATGTGCCATTTGAAAAGGAAATAAAACCTTTATGTAAAGAATAGGGATGAGATCACAACAATCTGGATAATGAGAAAACTCCTAAGACGCCCTTTTATAGCCATGCAGTTGTGTGGAAGTCTATTAAAAACAACCTGGGAGGAAGGGAAGAAAATACAGCTGAGATCAGAGAACACACCTTCCCGTTATTTTCGAGCTCAATAGGGCCCTAAACCACAGACTAACAAAGTCAACAAACAAACTCCTTGTGCAGTGCAGTGTGGGAGCGACCATGACAGGACCCTTAGAGTAAAGCACGGCACTACTGGACCTTGTGCTATCAAAAAGGCAAGGGCAAAATTGAGGTTCTCCAAGTATGAGGATATCCTAAAATATTCCCTGCTATCTTCCAGAGTTTGAACTACGCTAATCTGAAAAAAAAAAAAAAAAAAAAGTTTTCTAAATGGTCACGAAACATAGACCCCAGCGCTGGCGTAGGGGTCTGAGACGCTGGAATAGATAAACAGGGGACAGATGTAAAATATGGGGTTGAAGATGGGAGAAGG
The DNA here is from genome assembly GCA_018155175.1 of Sinocyclocheilus anophthalmus. Lineage (NCBI taxonomy): Eukaryota > Metazoa > Chordata > Actinopteri > Cypriniformes > Cyprinidae > Sinocyclocheilus > Sinocyclocheilus anophthalmus. The sequence goes on from JADLZN010003000.1 coordinate 617,984, forward strand.
AAAGAATGCTGTTGTGACTAGCTTGCAAAAAATTTTCGAGCTGGTGAACTGCACAAAAATATTCGCTTGCAGTAATTTAACAGAGCATGTGCTATATATAGACTTCTCTAAACTTCCGTCTTGAGTGAGGGAATTGGTCTTATGAAAATATTTAAAGGGCTCATATGACGTTGCTAAAAAGAACATTATTATGTGTATTTGGTGTAATGAAATGTGTTTATGCGGTTTAAGATTCAAAAAACACATTATTTTCCATATACTATACATTATTGTTGCTCCTCTCTGCCTGCCTTTCTGAAATGTGTCGATTTTTTACAAAGCTCATCGTTCTGAAAAGCGAGGTGTGATCTGATTGGCCAGCTATCCAGTGCGTTTGTGATTGGCCACAATTCAGGTCAAACGTGTGAGTAAAAAAGAAAACAGCATGTTACGCCCCTTACCCTACTGTGATGCCGTTTCCCGGCGCGACAAGACAACACCAATAAAAAACCCATTACAAACGAGGCATTGTTGCATCCAGTGGGGACATATTACTGATTATAATGACTTATACTCTCTTTTGAAACGCGTTGCGTTGCATCGCGCCGTGTAAATATAAAACCATGTCTGCATTTATGATCCGAGAAATGACAAACAGCAAGCACTACTCTACACTGCTCAAAAATCGCGTTTGAATCATCAGTGGAAAATCCTTAAAATGAAATACTTACAGTCTGTGAGTCAGAACAACAGGCATTGTAGTCTACTCTAAACTCTTACCAGGATCAGGAAATATCCCGCCTAAAATTGCATTGCACACACAAAAATATTTGGGTTGAAGTGTTCTGGAACAGGTGTTGTAAATACAACTTAACCACTGTTTTCTAGTCATGTCCATTTTTGGAAGGCTAAACTAAGTAGTTTCGCTTTCACAACTAAGCACACAGCGTCTCCACGACATGGTGGCGGCGTCAACAATACTACAGCGAGAATAAAGTTTACGCCTTCTTTCTTTGCGTGAACATTTGGGCGGCGTTAAACAAACCTTCCCACATAGTGAGGTAGACATCTGGGGGCGTGTTAGAACGAGCCGTTTAGGAGGGCGTGGACAAGTCTTAACTTTTAAATAGAATATCTCTTTGGTTTTGAGACTTTAGTCTTTGCAACTTTAGGGATCTAATCTATTCACTTACAGCTTGTAACACTCCAAAGACAAAGGAAAACTTGAAATCGCATCATATGACCCCTTTAGTAACCCTTTTGTGGCCAATTCACTATTTGGGACCAAAAAAAAAACTAAGACAGAATCCTCCACTATATTAATATTTTTTATTTAGAGGAGGGGCCCTCTGAAATGCTCGATTCTGATTAGTCAGTCATGACTAGAGGACTACAGTATTTATATTACAGCCTACCTAATATTGTTGAAGAGTTTGTCTTGGCAAATTGCTGTTGCTAAAATTATTGTTTTGTACAATGTAATGGATTATATGATAATAAACCGGTATGATTTTAAAACAGTTTCTTCTCAAATCAATATATCACGTTCCTGCCATTATTTATGGTGAAGAGCTGTAAAATAGATGATACAACTGTACATTATCCCTTAAATGTCCATCTTGTTTGTTCATCTAGACTCAAAGCTGTTTGCTAGGAACTGTATTTCTTCATGGAAGTTTTACGTTTAATGAGCAAATAAAATATTTAAACTCAAATCAATATAATTTGTCTAATTATTTACTCATCTCACAACAACATTTTCCTGCTTGTATTACTCAGCTCTTAATCTCAAATAAGTAAGTAATTATCCTTTACTTACATTCCAAAACAGAAAGTCACACTGGATTGAGGGCGAGTAAACTATGAGAATTTTAATTTGTGGTTCAACAATCCCTTTAAAATGGCCTAAAGTTTAGTTCAGTGCCAAATCTGTACTGAACAGTTTGGAAGCCTTAGATAATAAATCAAGAGGATTTACGCTGGTTTTCCACCCTCATTTTCCTGTTCCACTTTCCTGTCTCCGTGGCTTTGGCTGTCCAGACAGAGGCAGTATGGGTACGAGTTTGATTCTCCATAAATCATACAGTTAATCTCTGTTTGGCTTTTGTATCTCATTCATTTAACATTTCTCTCTTCCCTTATTTTGCTTTCGCTCTCTGTTTAAACCTTCTCCGATGAGCTTCAGATGGTTTACTTAACATCTGTGCGAGCGCATGTGTGCATGTATAAACACAGAGAGTGCAGCATAGGAGGGGGTTTGTGGAAAACTTGGTTAATGCCAAAAAAATTAAAACTCCCCATGCCAAATGCACGAATAGCAGCTGCTTTCACTGTGCTTTCCCATGTACAGTGGGTACGGAAAGTATTCAGACCCCCTTAAATTTCACTCTTTGTTATATTGCAGCCATTTGCTAAAATCATTTAAGTTAATTTTTTTTCCTCATTAATGTACACACAGCACCCCATATTGACAGAAAAACACAGAATTGTTGACATTTTTGCAGATTTATTAAAAAAGAAAAACTGAAATATCACATGGTCCTAAGTATTCAGACCCTTTGCTGTGACACTCATATATTTAACTCAGGGGCTGTCCATTTCTTCTGATAATCCTTGAGATGGTTCTACTCCTTCATTTGAGTCCAGTTGTGTTTGATTATACTGATTGAACTTGATTAGGAAAGCCACACACCTGTCTATATAAGACCTTACAGCTCACAGTGCATGTCAGAGCAAATGAGAATCATGAGGTCAAAGGAACTGCCTGAAGAGCTCAGAGACAGAATTGTGGCAAGGCACAGATCTGGCCAAGGTTACAAAAAAATTTCTGCTGCACTTAAGGTTCCTAAGAGCACAGTGGCCTCCATAATCCTTTAATGGAAGACGTTTGGGATGACCAGAACCTTTCCTAGAGCTGGCCATCCGGCCAAACAGAGCTATCGGGGGAGAAGAGCCTTGGAGAGAGAGGTAAAGAAGAACCCAAAGATCACTGTGGCTGAGCTCCAGAGATGCAGTCATGGAGATGGGAGAAAGTTGTAGAAAGTTAACCATCACTGCAGCCCTTCACCAGTCGGGGCTTTATGGCAGAGTGGCCCGACGGAAGCCTCTCCTTAGTGCAAGACACATGAAAAAACACCTGAAGGACTCCAAGATGGTGAGAAATAAGATTCTCTGGTCGGATGAGGCCAAGATAGAACTTTTTGGCCTTAATTCTAGGTGGTATGTGTGGAGAAAACCAGGCATCACCTGTCCAATACAGTCCCAACAGTAAAGCATGGTGGTGGCAGCATCATGCTGTGGGGGTGTTTTTCAGCTGCAGGGACAGGAAGACAGGTTGCAATCGAGGGAAAGATGAATGAATGCGGCCAAGTACAGGGATATAAAACCTTCTCCAGAGTGCTCAGGACCCTCAGACTGGGCCGAAGGTTTACCTAACAAGACAATGACCCTAAGCACACAAAAATAACTAAAATAACGAAGGAGTGGCTTCACAAAACTCTGTGACTGTTCTTGAATGGCCCAGCCAGAGCCCTGACTTAAACCCAATTGAGCCTCTCTGGAGAGACCTAAAAAGTGGCTGTCCACCAACGTTTACCATCCGACCTGACAGAACTGGAGAGGATCTCCAAGGAGGAATGACAGAGGATCCCCAAATCCAGGTGTGAAAAACTTTGTTGCATCTTTCCCAAAAAGACTCATGGGTGTATTCGATCAAAAGGGTGCTTCTACTAAATACTGAGCAAAGGGTCTGAATACTTAGGACCATGTGATATTTCAGTTTTTCTTTTTTAATAAATCTGCAAAAATGTCAAAAATTCTGTGTTTTTCTTTCAATATGGGGTGATGTGTGTACATTTATGAGGAAAAAAAATTAACTTAAATGATTTTTGCAAATGGCTGCAATATAACAAAGAGTGAAACATTTAAGGGGGGCTGAATACTTTCCGGACCCAGTAATATCAAATAAACACCAGTATGAACTCAAGAGGATGGAAAAATGTGTAATCAGCGACATATTGCTCTGACTCACTGATAACGGTTAACTTATTCTGGTCTGTAGTATATGTCCTTTTGTCTGACTCACTGATAATGGTTAACCGTCTACCAAACCAGAATAAGTTTGGAGTTACTAAGAATTTTAAATGTTTTTGAAAGAAGTATCTTATGCTCACAAGGTTGCATTTATTTGATCAAACATATAGTAAGAACAGTATATTTCTTAATATATTACAATTTAAACTAATGTAATTTATTCCTGGTGCTGAGTATACCATACACGTATGATTATATAGGATAAGAGGTATGATTCAAATATAAATGAAATTGTTTTTTTAAAATGTAATTAAAAATGTAATTAAATTGAGCAAATTCAGGTTAACCTGTACTATGTGAACAGAAACAGACCTGAAGTAATGATACAACTAGGAGAAAAATATTTGCGATGTATGAACTTCTGATTGTCCAGCATGAAAACATTTGTGCTGCCATCATAAATCTTTGCATTTCTGACCAATGGCAGCCTGGAGATGGTAACCTGTTTTAATAAGACATACTCTCAGGCACACCATTACATACATCAGAACAGGAAATTAGGTTGGTGTGTTTGTACTTACGCAAAACCGTGATGAAACTCTGGTTATCCAGGATGACCCATAGTCCAAAGCCCATGATTACAGCTCCAAAAATCTACAGGGCAAAAGAAACAGGCATGAACAAACAAAGTGTGCTTGTCACCTTCTTGACCCGTTTGGTTCCTCAGAGCTGATCTTAGTTTAAACTGTGACTGGACTGTGGATAAGAGCACTGTGCTGCTGCCATTAACATACTCTAGATAATTGCTAAACAGAGAAAGGAACTCTCCACTGAACTGAGTTCTCATGCACTCCAGACTCAAAGTTCAAAACTAATGGGTCCGAGGTGTCCTCTAAATGAACTGGATCAGAGAAGTTTAATTTCCTCTTGTCAGGGGGCAGTTCCCCTGTATCAGTCTGGCATCTGTGGCTTGTCCTCTATACCACTATGGAGAGGAAAGTAGTAAAGCAGCAGGCTTCTGTACAATTAAAGGGTCTTCAGAAGGAAAAATCAGAGAGAGTCACACACATGCTTTTCATTAGCCTTTGACCCTTGAGACACAACAGGTCAAGTTGAAGGTTTCTAAAGAATTGCAACCGAGAGCAAGCCTGCTTCCTTACTAAGTGTGAACAATTTCCTAACAGGGATTTCCTACATACACCTACACCACACTGCTGGGTATTTCGGTTTTTGCCAAATAATAATGCAAATACATGTACAATGGCATGACAAAATGGTTTTAAAAAAAGTTAAATAAAATGTTAATATACTATACTAAATGTCATCAATATACTCTACTAATAAATATATTCAATAATGAATTGCTATAATTTGTATTTACATGTCCACATACGCCATGCCCAAATGTGAAATGTGGCAAAAGGGGAATAAAATAAAAAAAATAATATTAGTTTCAACTCATTAAGTGGATACTTAACCTTTGGTTCTAAAAGCTTAGCTAGCTCATACTCACTGCTGAACCACTTGTTACTTATGCATAAATACAGTTATATTATTAGAAACATGTCTTAAAGAAATAATTGTAAATAAAATAAAATAAAAAAAAATTGACAGTAAAACAGCCTTTTACTGGTTCCTTTAAAGGCTGTCTTTTTAATTCCAGTAATGTAGTCACTTTCTGTTTGTTGCTGCCGCGTTTTGAGTTTGAGCTCAATCAAGTTAATTCTTTATCATCTATTTTTTATCCTAAAATCAATTTTATACACCATTTTTGTTTCTATAACGTGTGAATATATCCCCTATCGTATTCTACAACAAAAACAATCAAGAGCGCCTTTTTATCACTAGTTTTATTTATTTCCCCGAGTCCGCTATTAGCCCGTTAGCATCGCCGGTGGTTTGCCGGCTATCTCACAGCCTCAAACTCACACCCCACGGACCTTTTGGCGAACACCCCATCAGTCCTGAAGTCTGGCCTAACGCGACTTTTGCCACTAATCTCGCTTACATTGCTAATACTCCATTCACACACACATTACCATTGTTTTAATCATTGTTACTTTTTTTAATGGCGGATGTGTGTCTACCTTTGAGTGCAGGTGAGGACACGTTCAAGCTGCATTTGGTGCAGCTCGAGCTGGAGACCGTGGAGAAGAGGGCCCAGCTGAGAGAGCGGAGAGCCGAGCTGGAAATATCCCAGGCTGACACTCACAAGTCCGAGGTAAGTACACAGCATGCTGCTAACTCTCCCACCACCTCTACACCGTGTGTTTCTCTGCACAGGCCCGGTGCACCCATGACGCGATCTGACCGTCTGAGACTCCATCGTCCGGCACGTCCGTGCTACGTTATCTGAAGGTAAGGTGCACACTCACTGTTTTCCTGGTGCTCATGTTCTCGATGTTTCAGATACCCTCGATCCTGAAGGGCGACGAGAGCATCAGCACGGTCGTGCTGCACGCAGGGGTTAACACACCTACCTACGGCAAGACAGAGACACTGAAGGTAGGGACTTCAGGAGCCTGATCGAGACGGTGCACAGCACATCGCCCGCAACGACGATTATCGTGTCAGGACCGCTTCCCACATATCTATGAGGACACGAAAGGTTCAGTAGGCTTTTTGCTTTAAATAAATGGTTATTGTCATGGTGTAAAGAACAGACACTGCTCTGTTAATAATTGGAATCTTTTCTGGGAGCGTCCTAGGCTTTTTTTTCCCGCGCTTATGGCCTGCACCCCAGCAGAGTCGGAGCGGAAGTCATGTCGGACAACATCTCCAGGATGCTACCCTCCATATAACTAGTAAGCCAATTCTCAAATAACTGCCCTGATGACTTGTTCTGCCCGCTTAAATGATAGAAGTACTTGCAAATAGTGAGGTCAAAATCTAAATTTAATGCAGGATGTAGAAAAAATGTGATCGTGATTAAACCAGAAAAATTAAAAAAATTAACAAAAACTATTTTTAAAGTTTGGGTTCCTAAACATTAGATCACTCGCACCCAAAGCAGTTATTGTAAATGAAATGATCACAGATAATAGCTTTGATGTACTCTGCTTGACTGAAACTTGGCTAAAACCAAATGATTATATTGGCCTAAATGAGTCTACTCCACCAAGCTACTGTTATAAGCATGAGCCCCGTCTGACTGGTCGTGGTGGCGGTGTTGCAATAATATATAGTGATATTCTCAATGTTATTCAGAAGACAGGATACAGGTTTAACTCATTCGAAATACTTCTGCTTAATGTTACACTGTCAGATATGCAAAAGAAATCTATCCGTATCACTTGCTTTGACTACTGAGTATAGACCACCAGGGCCATATGCACGTATGGAAGATTTTCCCCTCAGACCTGTATTGGTTTACTGTTTTGATAAGCGCTAATTTCGTCGTATATTAACTTTTTCACGTTTATAATAAATGATGCATTTAGGACTTTCATTTTACTGACTTAATATGGCAAAAACTTATTAAACTCTTTTGGAGTCAAGCAAAACTTCACTGGGCCCACTCATCGTTTTAATAATACGCTAGATTTAATTATATCGCAAGGAATTGATCTTACTGATAATGGTATTGTACCTCAAAGTGATGATGTTACTGACCATTTCCTTGTATCGTGCATGCTGCGTATTACTGATATTAACTATATGGCTCTGCGTTATCGTCCAAGAAGAACTATTGTTCCAACCACTAAAGATAGATTCAGAAATAACCTGCCTGATTTATCTCAACTGGTCTGTGTACCCATAAATACACATGAACTATACGAAATGACTAGCAACATGGGCACTTTCTTCTCTAATACATTAGAAGCTGTTTCCCCCATCAAATTGAAAAAGGTTAGAGAAAAACTTACTGCGCCATGGTATAACAGTAATACCCATTCTCTCAAGAAGAAAACTCGTAGTCTTGAGCGCAAATGGAGAAAAAAATTCTTAAAAAAACTTGTAAAGAAGAAACTTTCTTCAAACATTGAGAATAGAACCGCTTTTCAATATTATTAACTCGTCGTTATCTTTAGGTCACGTCCCAAAACCATTCAAGCTGGCGGTTATTAAGCCTCTTATTAGGAAACCACAACTAGATCCTAGTGAACTGGCAAATTACAGACCCATTTCAAATCTTCCGTTTATGTCTAAAATTTTAGAAAAAGTTTTGTCTGCTCAACTGTGCTCCTTCCTCCCAAAAAAAGATCTCTATGAAGAATTTCAGTCAGTTTTCAGGCCCCACCATAGCACAGAAAATGCACTTGTTAAAATTACCAATGACTTTGCTGCGTTTCTTTACTATTTTTACTTGATCTTAGTGCTGCGTTCAACACCATCTATCATGACATACTCATAGATCGATTACAGAACTATACAGGTATTCAAGGGCATGCTTTAAGGTGGTTTAGATCCTACCTGCCCGATCGCTATCACTTTGTTTATTTAAATGGGGAGTCTTCTCAATTATCACCAGTAAAATATGGAGTGCCACAAGGATCTGTCCTAGGTCCTCTGCTATTTTCAATATACATGTTGCCCCTTGGTAATATTATTAGAAAATACGGGATTAGTTTACATTGTTATGCTGATGATACTCAACTATAAATCTCAACAAGACCAGATGAATTTTCTAAATTATCTAAGCTAACAGAGTTTGTTAAAAAATGTTAAACGTTGGATGATCAATAATTTTCTCCTATTGAATTCGGATAAGAGAGAGATATTAGTTATTGGACCAAAAAGCAGTACACAGAATATTTTGGATTACAATTTGCAACTAGACGATTGTACGGTTACTTCCTCTACAGTCAAAAAACTGGGTGTTATATTAGACAGCAACTTATCTTTTGAAAATCATATTTCCCATGTTACAAAAACGCATTCTTCCATCTTAGAAACATTGCAAAGCTACAAAACATGTTACCTGTTTCTGATGCAAAAAAAGCTAGTTCATGCATTCATGACCTCTATACTGGACCATTGTTATGCACTGCTAGCTGGTTGTCCTGCAACTTCAATAAACAAGCTACAAGTAGTCCAAAATGCAATGGCTAGGGTCCTTACCAGGTCAAGAAAATATGATCATATTACCCCCAATTTTACAGTCTCTGCACTGGCTACCTGTTAAGTTCTTTATCAGTTACAAAATATTATTACTTGCATACAAGGCCCTCATTGGTTTAGCTCCTGCGTACCTAACTATTCTTCTACCACGCTACAATCCATCACCCTCCCTAAGGTCGCAAAACTCTGGACTTTTTGTAGTACCTAGGATTGCAAAGTCCACTAAAGGAGGTAGAGCGTTTTCGCATTTGGCTCCCAAACTCTGGAATAGCCTTTCTGATAACGTTCGGGGTTCAGACACATTCTTTCTGTTTAAATCTAGATTAAAGACATACCTCTTTGGCCAAGCATTCAAATAATGCATCTCATAATCTTGTACTGCACTTATATCTGATCAAATGAACATTATTATTCTTTAGCTTGGGTTAAAAAAATAAATTTTGCTTGGTTGGAACAGCAGCTACGATAATTTATGTCTCTATTTGTTTCTGTTTCCTTCCAAGGTAATTACATCCGTGGTAACTAGGATTTACAAAAACTTCAGTCTGGATCCAGAACACCTGAAAAGAGATGACCCTTCAGAGACCGCAGATGATGCCAACCCTGAAACAACATGCAGAACTACAACATTTTCCCATAAGATTGATTGCAACATATAATCATTGCTGATTATTGGTGTTCATTGTCTGTTTGATTACGTCTTTAATTGAGTTTTCCATACATTTCTGCCATATGTAACTGACAATCACCACTGATAAGCTACAACTAAATATAATGTTGAAACTTTAATTTTCTGTAAAGCTGCATTGCAACGATTTGCATCGTGAATAATTTTGTATCCAATGTACTTTACTTTTACGCAGTCATTTTTTCTTTCAATGTTTTTGAAAACGGCAGCCTGTTTTCCAAGCCCAGAGGTCTAGGAACTTTTTACTAAAAAAAAAACTTTTGTCCTCTAGACTTCCCAAAAGGTGCCATTTTCACTCTCATTAGTACCCCTTTTAACCTGTTTTAGCTCATAGTAGACCGAAGACCATGGCCTGTATCCTTAAGATGCGTAAGTAATTCTTTTCAGAGAGCTCTTAATTAGCTTAAAAATTGTCCTACCTAGGAGTCTTTAAGCCTTAAAGTTGATTCGGACCATCTGAGAGCGAACTCTGAGCAGGAAAAGACCAAAAAACTTTTATTTTTATTGAGGAGCGGGGCCTGACCCCATTGCTAGCTAATGACCACCGCCGTTTTGAAGACTGTGATTGGTTTGGTTGTCCGAAAGGAAGGAAAATAAAGATCCTTTTTTAAGAGTAGGGTTATTATAAGTCCTTCACTTTTTGAAATTAAAGGAGTCATTTTTCCGGTTTTTCCATACTCGCTCTCTCTCCACACACACACACACATATATATATATATATAGATATTTTGTTTTTGTTGTTACCAATGCTTCCATACTTAACCTATTTTACAGGAAATGAACAGCGACACAATAAGGTTCTGAAAGTGCTGTAATTTTTTGTGTGATCACTTTGCTTATAGAAAAAGAAAAGCTGTGACTGACCCAAATCATCATCACTGCTGCATAGTTGCATTTTTCCAGTAGCCAAATATGTTAATGTAGTGATTACTTCCATTTCTGGCACTATGGCATTTCTGCACGGTGTCGGAGATGTTAGCATGTCTCTAATAATATTGGTCACAAACATGATCCCTGCACGATCTAATGTGTAGTGTCTTATTCACTTACTGTCATGCATTGTGCAACACATTTCCTCTCCCTCTTCATGTTTAGTCCATTTTCTCCACTGCTAAAGAAACTCTTAAGCCTCTTAAAGTGGTCATATGATGCTATTTCAATTTTTTCCTTTCTCTTTGGGTGTTACAAGCTCTTGGTGCATAAAGAAGATCTGTAAAGTCGCAAAGACTAAAGTCTCAAATCCAAAGAGATATTCTTTATAAAAGTTAAGATTCAACCACGCCTACCTAAAACGGCTCATTCTAACACGTCCCCACATGTCTACATCACGATGTGGGAAGATTTGCATAACACCGCCCAAATGTTCACGCAAAGAAAGAAAGCATAACTTTTATTCTCGATGTAGTATTGTTGCTGCCGCCATGTTGTGGAAATGCTGTGTGTTTCATTGTGAAAGCAAAACTACTTTGTTTAGCCTTCCAAAAGAGGACGATAACCGAGCTGATCTGTGCTGGTCGCTGAGGAACTACATCAACTTCACGCTGTGAATCGCCGGATCGCTTCGAGTCCAGCCCAGTCGTCACATGTGGTTGCCGCTGCTCACTCTAGCCCGCCGTGTGTGATGCTGTGTTTCGTTGTGAAAGCGAAACTACTTTGGCCTTCCAAAAGAGGACACAACTAGAAATCAGTGTTAATTTTATTTCAACACTGTTCCCGAACATTTTTAAACCCCAAATATTCAGATGTGTGCAGCACATTTTGCGGAGGATTGTTTCCTGTGAGAGTAGCCTACAATGCCGGTGTTTGTTTCAATAAAGTGGGGCAATTCCAACTTTGCAAGGACAGTCTGGCGCTTCTGATTCACAACTTGTAAGTAAGTTTTTTTATATTTAAAAAATTTTCCACTGACCGATTCAAACTAGGGCTTGTCAGCCCTATCGATTATTTTCGTAATAGATATTTCTACAGTCATACCCTTTAATTAATCGGATAAGAAGTAATTTTTCTTTTATTAAGAGCACACTAACATTATCAAGAGATAATAAGATAGAATTTTTCTTTTTAGAAAAATTAATTTTATTGCTGAAATTGCATCCATTAATAACAGTGAAAACTAAACCCATTTAAATGCTTTTAATTGGCAAATTTGCATTCAAATTGCCAAATTACATTCAAAATACAAATATATCAATAAAAAAAAATACAAAAATCAATTTCATATTACTTTAAAAAAGGTAAACATTACAAACTAAAACTAAGGCATAAATCTAAATAATAATAATCTAAATAATAATAATACCTAAACATTGCCTTTTATGTCGTGCAACTTAACTTTCTAGTTTCAGCCTAACTAAAGCTCAAGCATGACATAAGCCTTTACGGTCTTCTTGGAAGGCTTTGTGGCTTTTGTGAGAGGCAAAAATTTCTAAAAATAAATAAATGGTCTCTTGTTCTTGAAACAACAACAAGAGACCATACACAATTTTTAAACACATTTTTCTGCAACATGAAACTGAGTTATTTATGTCCAGTACCCCGTCCTGCTGTGTGGTTGTTTTTGAAAAACTTTTTTTTGATATCCTTTCATATCCTGTGTGCGGGACATTTCATTAGTTTAAATTGATTTTTACATTATTTTATGGGGCATTTTTACCTTTATATAGGCCTTTTTTTTTTTCCTAATATTGTGCATCTCTTTTGATTCAATTCTTACTTTTAATCAGTCAGTTCGAATCAAGACAGTTTTTGGCTGTTTACCAAGCAACTATATCAGTATCAAAATTCATCTTTGCAATGCAGAGGAAACACAGAAGCTGCATGGGATGAATTTCCCACACAGAGGGACATGAATGCAATTAACCTGCAATTAAAAATGTGCGAGGAGCAAATTCATATTTGCCAGGGTTAAACTAAAAACATTGAAATACTGATATTTTAATTATTTTAAAACGAAAGTACTTTTATGTGAAATTAAAACCACCATAGTGGCCGCAAGTCAACTGTTAAGAAGTGAGTCTTGCGATTGAACTGAACAATTTAAACGGTTAATTCATTTCGGAACGAAACCCGTCAGGGGGGGTTTTTTTTTTTTTTTTTGCAGAGACGCAAAACAAGCCCGCTGACTGCTGTGTTTGGAATTTTTTGTTGGCAAAAAAGCACAAACAGGCAATATAGTGTCTAAAACGTAAGTTTCATAATATTACCTTGTTTATTGAACTGTTGAATAAAATCACATTTGTAATCATGCTGATTTTTAGAGGTGAAAACTGCACTCTTCGTGTGATATTGACTAACTAACTTTCTGTGGTATTTTTATGCACAATAGCGTTTAGTCTTTCACAAAACATAGCAAACGTAGGGACATCATAACTAGACACCATATTGATTTACGATCTTAAATATGTCCAGCACTTTTAAAAAAAAAGTCTGGTCCCTGTTTTTATACAGTCTACGGTCTGGTCCAGCGTTTATCGGGTTGTGCGTCAGCATTAATTGTCCTTGGGGAAACACGGTGTTGTGTGATTTTTTGTATTCGAGTTACTCGAGGTATTCGAGGAATCGTTTCAGCCCTAATTCAAACGCGAGTTTTGAGCAGTGTAGAGTAGCGCTTGTTGTTTGTCGTGTCTCCATACATGTTTTTATGTTACGCAGCACTATACTCAACGAGTAAAAAAGACAGTAGCAAGGTCATTATTCATTAATTGTATTTCCCCACTGGATGCAACAAATGCTTCTTTTGTAATGGGTTTTATTGTTTTTGTCTTGTCGCGCCTGGACACGGCATCACAGTATGTTAAGTGCGTAACATTTCTATCACACGCTTGAAGTATTCAGCCAATCACAACGCACTAGATAGCTGGTAAATCAGAGCACACCTCGTTTTTCAGAACGATGAGCTTTGTAAAAATCGACGCGTTTCAGAAAGGCGGGGCATAGAGGAGCAACAATAATGTACATTATGTGGAAAATAATATTTTTTTTTAACCTTAAACTGCATAAACGCATTGCATTACACCAAATAATGTTATTTTAGCAACATCAAATGACCCCTTTAAAAGTCCTCGTCTGTACTCCTAACAATTTTGGACCTTAAGACCTCTTATAAGGGTTAAGATGCTTTCTGAATTACATTTTTCTTTACTAGAATCTTTTCTTTAATTGTAAGAGGAAACACCCACATTTCTAAGAAATTTCTTAGAATTTTGTTACTACACTCTTAAAAATAAAGGTGCTTTACGATGCCATAGAATAACCTTTTTGTCTAAGTGGTTCCATAAAGAACCTTTAACATCTGAAGAACCTTTCTGTTTGACAAAAGGTTCTTTGTGGCGAGAGGTTCTTCAGATTACAAAAAGGTAAGAAAGAGATGGTTCTTTGTGGAACCAAAAATGGTTCTTCTATGGCATCGCTTGAAGAACCTTTTGAAGCACCTTTATTTTTATGAGTGTAGGAGCAACTCTTAACACTAGGACTTTTCATGGATACGGGCCCAGAGCTAATGACAGGAAGCCACATGGCTACTGCGCTGAACTCAAGGCCAGTGTTTCTGCTGAGACACGGATTAAAGGTGTAGGAGTGTGTACACTTACAAAGAAGAGGAGGTTGAACAAGAACAGGAAGTACTTGGTGGCGGCAATGCATCCTTTCTCCATGACTGCTGCTCTGTAAATAAGAGAGGAAATCTCATCAAAACTGTGAGAGACATGAAGAACACCAATGCTGATGGAGAAATCTCAGAAGAACTGACACTGAGCAGATGAAGTTTTGGACATGACAACAATAACTAAAGAGTTTCTCTCAGCAAGTTGCTAAAAACAGTCTGCAGGTGATAATATGTAAGCTCTCACCGAAACAAAGTGGAAAAAACCTGCTCTATAAATCACAGCGGTTACTTATTCTGGCCTGGTTGATTGGTTTCAGTTCCATTAATTAATTATATTAATATCACTGTAAAAAGTTTTTTTTAGGATTTCCAGTTATGTTCCAGTGTAATGTAAAACATTTTTTAAGATTCTTAGTTGATTAGAAAGTAGGGTTGGGAATCGAAAATTGATTCCAGAATCGGATACTTAAGGTCAGGAATCGGATACTTGTTGGTTCAAATGGTTTTAAAATTTCTATACCTATCATTTCCCTGGCTGCCTTTTTTTTTTTTCTTCATCTGTGAAGGACCGCACCTAGCGATCTGCCAGGACCTTGCTCGCTAATCTAAGCGCTCCAAAGTGTGGCTACATTTGCGATCAGAAGCCAAAAAAACTAAGTATAATGTGATAGCTAAACATGTTGCAAGAAAGGTATCACCACCAACATGACAAAGCACTTTAATTTAATACATCGTTTAAGATCGTGAACACGATTGAAACCCCAACGTGATTCTATTCCTAAATTACAATAATTTGTCTGTTTCATTCCTCAACCTTTGACGTTGTGCGATCAATGTTGTGGTCACTTGGTTCGTCCGTGCAAAGAACGATCACACCAGTGTGATTTGAGCATTTAAATTTGCGTTCGCGCTGCCATTGACCTAAAGAGAACAGCTGTCATCTGTGTCATCATTTTCATGAATGAAACAGCTTCACAGTATCATTATTTCTGTTATAAATATTCAAATCACAGACGTACTAGGATAAAAATGTATAGTTCAGATATAAACTGTGTGTACGATGTGGTAGCGATTAAAATAGAGTAAATCACTTTTTGAAAGTAATTTGACACTTCAAATTAAGATGTATCGATTACATTGTTACGCCCGTAGGTGGTGAAAAGGGGCTGTTAAAAATGCATTTGTCTTTGAATCATTCATTCAAGAAATTCATTCAAATACACTGATTCATCCAGTAATGAAACAAGTAAAGTTTTGAGTGAGTCATTTTAAATATTCCTTTCAATAAAATTACATGTTGATTTGTTTAGTTTGTTCCTAATTTTTTTTTCTTTCAAGAAATCATGATAGAACTACAATTTCTATTGGGACCGGCCCCCCCCCCAAAAAAAACTCAATTTTATCCAGAATCATGCAGTTCTATTTTTGCACACAAACAGCTTTTAAAGAGTCCAGTTTTTATTTAGCCTGTTGATTTTTGTTCATTATTCAGCTCCAATAAATGGTTTGCAAAAAAAGAGACAGGATACATTTTTGATATCATTATTTAATCACATTGGAATCAAAAATGGGAATTGAAAAGAATCAGAATCAATAAGCAGAATCAGAATCAAATTTCAACAAAACCAAACCTTACTATAAAAGTAATAAGAACTTATTCCGCATTTATTTAAAATTGAATTATTTTATAATAATGTAAACATCTTTACTAATCAATTTAATGCATCCTTCCTGAATTAAAGTATTAATTAAAACAAAAAATCTTACTGACCCCAAATTTGTTGACCAGTGCAGTATAGTCTTGTCCTGAGCAATGTGCAATGTAATCCCACTGAGCAAAACATTTGTATTTACTTGTTTGTGTCAAAAGGAAGACACGTGACTGATGCAAAGGTGTAATTAGTACTGGTGTGCCAGCTCAAAGCAAATATGTTCAATATGACTCATGACTTATTTGAGGGAGTCATCAAACGGGCAGTTGGTCTCTGCTCCCTAAGCATTAAGTAACAAACTTAATGTCAATATTATCCATGTATTCTATTCATTCATGGTTCATTACACAAGTACATTTTTAAATGAGATTTTGTGAAATACATTATGTCGGAGCTTTAAAAATGTCTTTGTGAGACTCCCTGAAGATATTACTAATAAATATCTTCTTCTCTGCCAAGCATCCTACAATCCCATGTGTATAATACATGATAAAATCATCAGAAGACTTTTCTTTCATAAATAGGCTTATCAACTTTTGAAAAAGGAGAAAAAAAAATAAATGGTAAATGTGTCTATTGTAATTCATCATAATATTAACACATTCCAAAGTTTGATTCTAAAGACATTTTTGCGTAAAATAAACAATTTTGGTACAGTGATGTGTCATTCAAAAATGAAACCTTTGCCATCAATTACTCTCCCTCATGTCGTTCCAAACCTGTATAAGTTTCTTTATAATGTTGAACACAAAAGAAGATATTTTAAAGAAATGTTGGGATCTGAACAGTTGATGAGCACCATTGACTTCCATAGTAGGGAAAGAAATACTATGGAATTCAATGGGGACCATCAACTGTTTGATTGCCAGCATTCTTCAAAATATCTTTTTTTTTTATGTTCAACAGAAGAAAGAAACTCATACATGTTTGGAACCTAGTTGAGAACCACTGACTTACACCAGTCCATCCAAGTAATCTTGACTCAATTAAATTGCTCTTAAAAATATTGGCACTCTCTTTAAAAGCCACTGTGAACATTTAATGGAGACACTGGGAATAAATGTAACCATGAGAGCATGAAACCTCCATTTCTCACTTAGATTTTTTTTTTGCCTATCTCACACGACCACACACACACACACACACAAGTCTGGAGTAATATGCAATATATCAGGATATGAAGCCAGAGTCACAGAGCCAAGCTTACTTGGCGCCATCTCTTCAAAGTACTCCAGGGAGCTATAAACCAGACTCTCAACTTTTCTGTGCTAAATGCAGCCTTTTTCTGTATTTTATTCATTTACAAAGGGGAGTTCAGAGAAATAACAACACAGCCCATGTATTTCCCCCCTTTCCACTGTAAAAATGCGCACTCAGCATGCTCCTCTGACCGTCAATGGTGTGACTGTGGAGAGGGTGAGCAGCACCAAGTTCCTGGGTGTGCACATCGCAGAGGATCTCTCCTGGACTGACAACACCGCAGCATTGGCCAAGAAAGCACAGCAGGGTCTCTACTTTCTCTGCAAACTGAGAAGAGCCAGAGCCCCGGCCCCCATCATGTGCACCTTCTACAGAGGCCCCATCGAGAGCATCCTGACCAGCTGCATAACTGTGTGGTATGGCGCCTGCAACGCATCCTGCAGCAAGACACTTAAATGCATAGTGAGAGCAGCTGAGAAGATCGTTGGTGCCTCTCTCCCCTCCCTTCAGGACATTTACAACACCCGTCTCACCCACAAAGCCCTCTGCATTGAAGGTGATCCCACCCACTCGACACACAGCTTCTTCAGTCTGTTGCCATCAGGGAGGAGACTGCGGAGTTTCCAGGCCAGGACCAGCAGACTGAAGGCCAGCTTCATCCATCAAGCTGTCAGGAAACTGAACTCCCTCCCAACCTTGCCCCCCCCCCCTCTTTTGCCCCACGCACCACTGAACACTGACCCTCTAACGGACTCTCCCACTCCCAAATACACACACACACACACACAGTCCACTTTAATCAGTTCCCCTGAACTAGACGCCGCTTTTGCACTACCCATCATTATACACTAGCTCTGCACTGTTGTTTACTTTTACTGGTTTGCACTGCCATATGCCTTGTGCTTTATATATATATATATATATATGTGTGTGTGTGTTTGTGTGTATATATATATATATATAGTTATATATATATTTTTTTTTTTTTTTTTACATTTTACCTTATTTGTATTGTTGTATTTAATCTTTATCCATGTTCTCTGTAGTGTTATCTTTATTCACCAAGGGCTGAGAGTAATGCAATTTCAATTCTCTGTGTGTATGTGCTGTACATGTGGAAGAATTGACAATAAAGCAGACTTGACTTGACAGCATGTTCACAGCCACGATAAAAAGAAAATAGTGAATGACACAGGACTGGACTTTTCTCTTATTCTTCTACATTCAGCAGTTTAGCCTGAGAAAACAAGCATAAATATGGAAGGGGAAGTACAAATGGCAGTAAAGTTTCATCAGATGTCAAGAGGATTTGGTTTTCTATTCAGCAGTTTCACGAGTCACATTCACAAAACGTACTGCAGCAGCCTTTCGAACCCGCAGCCATAACAGCCAAAATACATGAACAAACACACACACACAGGCTTGTGTGTGAATGCGTTTATGGTGTTGGGGTTGCAGGAAGTAGTGTTGCCATCTGGAAGCTGAATTACCCTGTCATCTCTGTTCTTTACTAATCTCTACAGTCGCTGTCAGCTGGACTGTAACTCAACTGTGTAGATGTCGCCCATTCTCTGGTCAATCACAACATCCCCTCCATAATACAATGATGGCATGCTGCCCCATTGCATACAATAGACAAAAGCTGTCCTATCCTAGGCTTTTTAGCACAACACAAAGGGGCATCTGAACACACCCAAGCAAGCTTTACACTGCTGATGTTAGATACTTACTATAGATCATATGACCAGAAATTTAATCCAGGATAATCACTATAGACTTCCTCCAGCAAGTGTTCTTTGACCATTATTTATTTGACAAAGAACTCCACAGTACTTCAGCATGCTTTTTACACATGTATAGGGTGTTCAACAAAACAATTTACTCATTTTTGTGTATTATCATGTTGTCAATCAATGAACAGTCAGTGCTGAAATATCCATCTAAAAGTTTGAACTCAATATCCTTATATGATTTTTCTATGTAATTATGAAGAAAATAAATAGACACTTCAAACCTTTAAAAAAAAAAAAACATACTGACCCCAAACTTTTAAATGGTAGTACATCTATTTTAACAGCTGATATCAAATTACACTCGAGTTAAATTGATTTTGTTCAAGAAATGAGTAGCATGCATGGTGTCATAGCAGACTGAATATTAAAGAAATACCCTTTCATTTGGTTGATTTAAAGACCACGAGTGAACAGGGATTTCCTGCACACACCTACATCACCCTGCTGGGTATTCTGGCTTTTGCCCAATAATACGGCAAATACACGTCAATGGCAAAAAATAAACAATACAAAAAAAAAAAAATATAGAAATATATAACTACATACATACATGGTGTGAAAAGTGTTGGGCCCCCTTCCTGATTTTTTTTTTTTTTTTTGCATGTTTGTCACACATTAATGTTTCAGATAAACAAAGTTAAATATTAGTCAAAGATAACACAAGTAAACACTACATGCAGTTTTTTAAATGAAGGTTTTTATTATTAAGGAAAAAAATCCAAAACTACATGGCCCTGTGTGAAGTAGTGTTTGCCCCCCTGTTAAAACTGTTGTTTATCACACCTGAGTTCAATTTCTCTATCCACACCCAGGCCTGATTACTGCCACCCCTGTTCGCAATCAAGAAATCTCTTAAATAGGACCTGCCTGACAAAGTGAAGTTGACCAAAAGATCCTCAAAAGCTAGACTTCATGCCGAGATCCAAAGAAATTCAGAAACAATTGAGAAAGTATTGATCTGGAAAAGGTTATAAAGCCATTTCTAAAGCTTCGGGACTCCAGTGAACCACAGTGAGAGCCATTATTCACAAAAGGCAAAAACATGGAACAGTGGAGAACATTCCCAGGAGTGGCCGGCCAACCAAAACTACTCCAAGAGCACAACGACCTCAGCCCGAGGTCACGAAAAGCCAACACCACATCCACAAATGCCATGCCTCACTTGCCTCAGTTAAGGCTTGTTCATGACTTCACCTAAGACAGAGACGGGCAAATGGTCGCATTGCAGAGTTCCAAGACGAAAAACCGCTGCTGAGCAAAAAGAACACAAAGGCTTGTCTCACATTTGCCAATAAATATCTTGATTATCCCCAAGATTTTTTGGGCAAATATTCTGTGGACTGATGATACAAAAGTTGAACTTTTTGGAAGGTGGGTGTCCCATTACGTCTGGCGTAAAAGTAACACTGCCTTTCAGAAAAAGAACATCATACCAACAATAAAATATGGTGGTGATAGTGTGATGGTCTGGGGCTGCTTTGCAGCTTCAAGACCTGGACGACTTGCCGGTGTAACCATGAATTCTGCTCTCTATCAGAAAATCCTGAAGGAGATTGTCCGGCCATCTGTTCGTGACCTCAGGCTGAAGCAAACTTGGGTTCTGCAGCAGGACAATGATCCAAAACACACCAGCAAGTCCACCTCTGAATGGCTGAAGAAAAACAAAATGAAGACTTGTGGCCTAGTCAAAGTCCTGACCTGACTCCTATTGAGATGCTGTGGCATGACCTTTAAAAAGGCGGTTCATGCTCGAAAACCTCCCAATGTGGCTGAATTACAACAATTCTGCATAGATGAGTGGACCAAATTTCCTCCACAGTGCTGTAACAGACTCATTTCAAGTTATCGCAAATGCTTGATTGCAATTGTTGCTGCTAAGGGTGGCCCAACCAGTTATTAGTTAGGGGGCAAACACTTTTTCACACAGGTCCATGTAGTTTTGGATTTTGTTTTCCATTAGTAATAAAAACCTTCATTTAAAAATTGGATGTTGTGTTCACTTGTTATCTTTTATTAATATTTAAATTTGTTTGATCTGAAATATTAAAGTATGACAAACATGCAAAAAAAATAAGAACTCAGGAAGGGGGCCAACACTTTTTCACAACACTGTGTGTGGGGGTATTTATGCATGATATATATTATATTATTATATGAGAGTTTTCATTTGCAAAAACGGATAACTATTGCGCACTCAACAGCAATCAAAACTGCAGTGGGTGGTTTTGATTAAGATTAAGTTGTTGTTTGTTTGTGATCTAAACTGTTGGGTATAATCGCATCCAAAAATAAATCATAATTATAATAATATTTACATGTATATATTTATATTAATATAATTTAATAGAGAAATAAAAATTTTCCGTGGCACAATACACAATAAATATACACAGTACACATAAATAATGTAAACAAAAACTTTTATTTTGGATGCGATATATCGCGATTAGAACGTTTGACAGCACTTTTTATATACATATTATATATATATATATATAATATATTATATATATATAACAACAATCCTATTTTCTTTGGCACATGTGTGAATTAAAAATCCATCAAGTATCATACATTATTGGGACCCAAGTGCGTCACATTTATAGTACTTGTAGTATTTATAGTACCTGTAGTATTTATAGTTTTCTGAACATCATTCAAAAAGTTGAACACTGAAGAAAAAATAACTACAGAGGAAACTATATTTGTTTATTAAATTATGGTGTGATTGATTGCATGCGATATTTACTGACAAGATGCGCATTAAATAAAATCGCATGAAATTTATCGTGCAGCCCTAGTACTCACTGCAGTATGTGATATCTCTCAGCAATTGTTATTTGGATTTTTTTGGACATTTTCAATAGAGACAATATAGCAGACAGGAAATTACAGGGGGGGGATGGGTACACAACAAGTTTGTCTCTAGTGTGGGAGTCACTGATTCACATGTCTGGAACACGTGATCGACAGAAAACGGATTAAAAAAGGTGCAGCACAATTATTAATGTTGTTTTCAGAGAAAGGAGGAGGCAGAGAACCTTTAATTAACCATCAAGATTAAAAACATTAAATGCTATTATAATATAATCTTTAGGGTGAATGCCAAGAGCACGCCTAACACAACTAAAGGAATTTCAATTCTTCTTTCCTTACATCCTCAATTTCAAATGTCAACCAAAAAAAAAAAAAAAAGAGTTCAAACATTAGTAAGTAAGGCTACTTGAGTTAGTAATTTAGACTTATCCAAAAGACCCAAATTATGGGCCAAGTAATAATTCACCCCTTCTGGGTCACACAGGACACTATTTTTGCATAACCCTATGATTCCTCCCCCAGCCAACATCTTTCATACTCCCAGGGCATTCCTATGGCAACCATAATTGAGGCAGCGTCAATGCTCCACTTAAGGGGGGAAACAGTCTCACGCCCCAGTTACCCATGAGTCTCCCCCTCTCACCCCTCCACCAAGAGGAAGGTCAAGCCATAGCTAAATGAGAGCCGGCCCGGGACTTCAACAGCCACATCACAAGCATTACAATCACAGGGGGAAACAATTATCTACTATACCATCAGCTAATTTTCTTGCTATATTTGTCACACCGGTTGTTAGCCTCCATCCTGCTCTACAAATAAAAAAAAAAAAAAAACCATTGCCTCTCATGATCTCACCTTTCAAGGGGGTTGGAGAGTCTGTTCAACAGGTTTGTCCCCTGGGATGCGCACTGTTTAATTGTACTGCCCATTTACAAAGAATCACTTTTATCGTAATCTTCCTTTTTAAGTCACTTTGGACAAATCATGTTACGTTATCAATGGCATTAAGGGGAATACCCTAAAGCTCACCAAGCAACCTCTAAACCTGACAGAATCCGCTCCTTGTGGGTTGTGAAGGCTTTGACCCTTGATAAACACTTTCAATTGTCACTAGTACCACAAGAGAATCAATATACCCCATTTGTGCAGTATTATGCTTCATACTTTTTTAAGTTGTAATGAAATGGAAATCATACAAATATGTTCTTCCATATTGTGACATATAGTACATCCGAATGTAACAGAGGATTGAAAGCACAGAGAATTTCTCTCATCTCATTTCTGGTCACTTTCAGCATAAATTGACTGACTTCTTTCAAACTTTGCTTTACCATGTGTGACAAGTCGAGCATATTGTCGTTTCTGTGTTGGTGCTTTTGAAAAACATCAAATCACAAAAGTTGAGCATAGAACAGCAGTATCCCATCCATTTTGCCCGTCTTCTCCGAACATAGCTGTTATCTACAAACAGTGGTAACAGCTGCTACTCCTGATGACACAAACGACCCTGCACTCTCAGAAGTAAATACTAAAACTGTGACTAGGGCAGTAGCAAGGGAATAATTTTTGTTTGAAAAATGGTGGTGGGGATCCCCCTTAGGTACTTTTAACGAGAGTTTTTAATTTGCTGTAGACGTGGGTGTTTTGACTTTACCTATAAGTCATCTAACCTAAATCTTTCATCATACAGTGTATTTTGTGTTTTCATTTTATAATTATGTGTTTTGTATATATATATTATACAGTGGGTACGGAAATTATTCAGTCCCCCTTAAATTTTTCACTCTTTGTTTATATTGCAGCCATTTGCTAAAATCATTTAATTATTTTTTTTCCCTCATTAATGTACACACAACACCCCATATTGACAGAAAAACACATTGTTGACATTTTTGCAGATTTATTAAAAAATAAAAACTGAAAATATCACATGGTCCTAAGAAATTAATTCCATACCCGTTGCTCAGTAATTTAGTAAAGCAACCCTTTTGATCTAATACCGCCATTAGTCCTTTTTGGTAAAGATGTCAACAGTTTTTCACACCATGGTTTGGTGATCTCTCCGTTTATCTCCTGCAGATCTTCTCAGTTCTTAGGTTGGATGGTAAACGTTGGGGGGACAGCCCATTTTAGTCTCTCCATAGATTGCTCTTGGTTGTTAGTCAGGCTCTGGCTGTCCATTCAGACCTCACCGAGTTGCTTGTGAAGCCACGGCCTTCTTTATTTTAGGCTGTGTGCTTAGTTCATTTTTGTGTCTTGTTGGAAGGTCCTGCGGGCCCAGTCTGAGGTCCTGAGCTTTCTGGAGAAGGTTTTCGTCCAGGATAACCATGTACTTGGGCGCATTCATCTTTCCCTTGATTGCAACCGGTCGTCCTGTCCCTGCAGCTGCAAAAACACCCCCACAGCATGATGCTACCACCACCATGCTTCACTGTTGGGACTGTTTTGGACAGGTGATGAGCAGTGCCTGGGTTTCTCCACACATACCGCTTAGAATTAAAAAAAAAGTTCTATCTTGGTCTCATCAAACCAGATAATCTTATTTCTCACCATCTCGGAGTCCTTCAGGTGTTTTTTCATGTGTCTTGCCTAAGAGAGAGGCTTCCGTCGGGTCACTCTGCCATAAAGCCCTGACTGGTGGAGGTGCTGCAGTGATGGTTGACTTTCTACATTTTTCTCCCATCTCCCGACTGCATCTCCGGAGCTCAGCCACAGTGATCTTTGGGTTCTTTTTACCTCTCTCACCAAGGCTCTTCTCCCCCGATTGCTCAGTTTGGCTGGACGGCCATTTCTAGGAAGGGTTCTGGTCATCCCAACCGTCTTCCATTTAAGGAATGGAGGCCACTGTGCTCTTGGGAACTTTAAGTGCAGCAGAAATTTTTTTGTACCTTGGCCAGATCTGTGCCTTGCCACAATTCTGTCTCTGAGCTCTTAGCAGTTCTTTGCCCTCTGATTCTCATTTGCTCCTGACATGCCTGTGAGCGTAAGGTCTTATATAGACGATTGTGGCTTTCCTAACAAGTCCATCCAGTTTAATCAACACAGCTGACTCAAATGAGTGTAGAACCTCTCAAGGATGATCAAGCAATTGGACGGCCCTCATTAATATAGAGTGTCACATGCGAGCAAAGGTGTCTGAAATACTTCGGACCTGTGTATTTTCAGTTTTTTCTTTTTTATAAATCCAAAAATGTCAACAATTCTGTGTTTTTCTGTCAATATGGGGTGCTGTTTACATTAATGAGGAAAAAAAAATTACTTAAATGATTTTAGCAAAATGGCTGCAATATAAAGTGAAAAATTTAAGGGGGTCTGAATACTTTCCTTACCCCTTATATATATATCTTTTTTTTTTGTAGGAATACTTACGATAACTTTGACTCACTTATATATATATATATATTATATATGTAATAATATATATATATAATATATATTATAACAACATACAAACCCGACTATGTTTCAAATAAATCGACTGGATTTTACGTGAATAGTATTATTCAAGATGGGCATTGGTTGACAATTTGTTGGACATTTACAAACGCAATAGGCCAAACTTGAACTCAATACCCACATCCCCCCTCGGCCGGGAATTAAGCCCTGAGTAACTAGGGGTGGGGGTAAAAAACAAATTCTCTACATCATAGTATCAGATATTTTTCCCGCGGCCATACTGTATCGATACACGTATGCCAAGAATCACTCTTTAATTATACTATATGGTAGAATACTAGAATAATTTCTTGTCCACTAGATGTTTGTTGAGCTTTTGTTTTCTAACCCAATCCTTTAATGCACGGCTAACCGTTGATTATCCTGCTTATTCCATAGTAATTTGCCAAGTTATAGACAAGTAGTTATTTTCGTCAGTTACAGAATTATAACATTTATTTGAATTAATTATCGATTGTTTGTCCGAGAGAGAGAAAGAGAGAAAGATGACAGTTGTGTGTGTGAATTACCTGCGTCTCTCTCTACAAACAATGAAGTTGTTAGTTTAGTTACTTAAACAGATTTTACCTCCTCGTTGCTACCTGCGAATATACTGCCGTGGCCAGTTTCTACTAAACCATTTTCTTAATAAACTAGCGGGCAGTGTTGACAAGTTTTATGTATCCTATCCTGGAAAGTTTGTGTGTGCGCAGCGCGATCTCCGATCTCTCTCTATCTCTCTGTGCGAGTGATGTGTGTGTGCTTCAATTAAAGCAGCGGCGCATTAATATAGAAAGGTAATTAAACTGACTTCGAACTACCTGTGCATTAAACGGTTTCAATTAGGGCTCCCTAGTTTCAATGCATATCTGCCAGCCAATCAGAATCAAGAATTCCAACAGACCATGGAATAAATTAAAGTAAAATACTCTAAAAGCACAGCAGTGCATAGTATACCTGTTGTAGCACATTGTTTACTTTAAGAGTACATGCTTTGTTTAATTTAAATTTAACATTTTTTATTTTAAAGACTACATGTTTAATTTAACTTCATTTAAATTGTATTTACTTTCAAATGCCCCAATTGCTGAAGTGTCTGCACAACTTTTTTGTACAAGTTCAAGTTGCGATGTTCAAAATACCTGTAGCAGCACAGCAGTGCATACCCGTTTACATTTAATTAAGGTGGACTAGACTAGACTGTAATACAAATAGCTGAGTTTGCCAGGTGCATACAACATTTATGACAGGTTTTCATGAAAGTGTTGGTCAGTTTGTCTGCTTGGCAATCCCATTTTGCACTGCAACAATAACATTGAAGTGAGATAAACAAACTGGGAAATGTTTCTTTTTAGTTAAAACAGGTGTTGCCAAAGTTTTCGTTTGGGGACATAATTTGAAGTTGTAAAAAGGTAATAAATTGCAATATATCACAATATATTTAAAATCGCAATAATATTGTATCGTGACACAAGTATTGTGATAATATCATATTGTTGGTCCTCTGGTGATTCCCACCCCTACTGAGTACCTTTTCAAAAGAAACTCTTTTATACATTTTAGTCAATAATATGTACCTTTAAGTTACCAATAGGTACCACCTAAGTGACAGCTTTCATACTTTTATTTCTGAGCGCAAAGCTGGGTAGATTACTTACAAATTGTAACCTGTTACTGATTACAGATTACATAATGAAAACTGTAGTTAGTAACATAATCTAGGATACTCATAGCGGCATGTATTCGACTACTGTGTAGATTACTTTATTACTTTTTATCTGACTTAAACGTACCATTAAACGTACAATATTGATATAAAAAAAAAAAGCAAAGAGTTTTTTTTTTATCAACATCATAAAATGCAATAAACATTACACCATAACACCAGGGTTTCTCAAACTAGGCTTAATGTAAGAACTGCAGTGGGTTTGCGAGTTGATAAGCCAATAATTCATTTAATCAAAAAATATCAAATGATTTTACCTCTTGAAAACTGAAAATAGAAATTTACTTAGTTTGAACGGTAAACATGTAAATGTGTTGTTAAATGGTTGAAATATGAATTTCCTCAGAGATATTTCAAGTAAATTTCATGTCAAAGGGGTGTGGGAATCCCTGCATTATGTGAACAAACATTAATAAACATGAAAACAACAATGACATTACACAGCCAAAGCCTGTAATCTGATTATGAGCATTACAAAATGTAATAGACTCTAATAACAAGTACTTCATTTTTGAAATTTGATTACCTAATCCAGATCACATGTAATCAGTTACTACCCAGCTCTGTCTGAGAGTGTGGTTCAGAAACCAAAAAACAACAACAATCCAGTGGGTGCAATGGACCGGGGGATCAATCAAACTCAGGTTAGAGCCAGGCATTCGAAGAAAAGTGTGAAAACACCCTAAAATGATTGCTCAGTTAGTACAGTTCATTTAAATGAGTATGAACACTGCAGTCTGAACCTTGGTGCACACCAAGTGGAAAGATCTCAGTGTGTAACGGAGGAATTCCTGGCACTATTTTTACTCCTTTACACATTACATAAGCTCTTTGTGACTTATAAGCTGGTAAAAATACAGTACCACCTTATGCACACACATACAACAAGCTGATTTAGCCCAGCACATAGCAGTTTTGGATGTTTGGTAGGGTTGCTAAATATATGTCATAAATGCTGCCCAATCAAAGACCAGTTGCAGAAATTTAGCTACTATTGTCTGCTGACAAACTAGCTCTTAGCCAAGGGGTAATGAGTCTTATTTTTTGGACCAAACTTCTTTTTATGTAACTGACTTACAAAATTTATGACCAGTCTTAAAGAAAAAAAAAATCAGAGGACTAACTTGTAAGACTAGTCTAAGCTTTTATGCAACCGGCCACAGGTTGTGACCGTATGTATCCTTGTGCCTTTTGTTTTGTATCTTTAGGTTAGTTGTTATAAATGACATTGTGAATGCTAAATGAACCAGGACTCTATCATTTTCTTTTTTGATCTGTACCAAAAGAACCAAGAACCGGCCTACAAGTTTGAACACACCCTAAATGAGCCCCACATACGTCACCAGAGAGAAAAGACTTTGATTGACATCTTTGAAGATGATGATGATAATAATAATAATAAATGGGGATGCACGATATTGAATTTTTGCCGATATGCCGATATTTTTCCAACTCATTTTGGCCGATACATTTCCTTTTGTTTGGAAACAGCATCAAGTCTCTCCTGTGCAGAAATTATAAGCAAAATATATTTAAAATTTGTTAGTTTTTAACAAGAACTTATTTGTTAGAATTAAATAAACAATAATGAAGGTTTTTTGACAGTACATTGAAGCTTTGAAAATAACTATAAATAAACTATATATCAATCGCTGCATTTCTTCCCCCAGAAAGATGCAGTGTTAACCCCAGTGTTTCCCCTGCCATTATATTAGGGGGGCGGCCTGCCCCCCCAACCCCCCTTGAAGGTCAAGTTAATTGTATTTAATTATATTTTCTCTATAGATTGTTTGGAATTATAAATATGAGCGTAGTTCGTCTGTTAATATCACATGCACTTTTTTGCACTGCATGAGACAAAAAGTAATATAGCCAAAACAACCACATAGCCGTTTTTTAGTGTAGATGCATGTTGATTTTATCGGACGATGTCGCGATTATATATGAGAGTGACTCCTGGTTAACATGTATTAAAAGGGGTCGTGTTTAGTCACTATGTAGTGTGGTATTTTTGGACAATATTCACTCATCACGACAGTAAAATAGGGCATTCCAAGTCAATATACTGCATTATTTCCTCTCAATCAGTAGAAAATATAGTTAACACCCAGTCATGCATGAAAAAAAAAAAAAACGTCTTGTACCGTGAAACCGGTATAATTTTTAAAAATACCGTGATATACATTTTTGGTCATACCGCCCCGCACTAGTCTAAAGCAAAAGAGTTGTAAAAATTCGAAATATCTTTTTAGCGCTTATGATTTGTTTAAAAAATAAAACATATTACACAATAATGAATAAATCAGTATATATAAAACTATTTAATTTACAAGTGTCATGTTTGTGATTTCTTTCATGTAAGCTATAGCTTCTGACCTTCAAATCAAAACATACTCATTTTTTTATGACATCAATTACTGCTTTATATAATCAGAAACACAGCCTAAATGTTATTTGTGTAGGCTATTTTAATTTAATTAGAAGTAGCAGTCGGCCACAGTGCCCCTACGATTAAAAACCGTACTGGAACCTCCTTACCGAACTGCGTCTGACCCTGGGAGCTACTGCTGCACGTGCTATTCAGCGGCGTTTAATCGATCATACACCAAATGCATCATTCTGTACGTGCTTTCTCAGTTTAAATGCAGCGATCCAAAAGCGTTAATCTAATCACCATTCAGGCAAAACTTTGCTTTAAGAATGAGCCACACTGCTGATGTGATCTAATCACTAGCACTCCCTGACCACATGCGAGTTCATGTATTCCTCTTATCGGCAAGACATATCGGCATAATTTTTCATATCGTGCCGATGATTACATTTAAAGCCATTATCGGCCGATTCCGATATCAGTCCATTAATATCTTGCATCCCTGATAATAAATAAACTTACAAATGAAACATTTGCACAGATTCATTTTTCCACAATAAAATCTATAACATGGATTTAGAGAACAGATATGGTGAATTTTTGTTTCATGTCAGCTTTAAACACCTTATATAAGCCTAAAGAAATTATGAAACTGAAAATTAGTTTATTGAATAAGACACCAAATACAGTGTATACCGATATATGAAAGCTAAGTTACAACAAGGAATGTTGTTGCACATTAAATCTTTTTTTTTTTAGAAAGCCCCCCAAACCTAAATTTTCCTTATGAAAAAGAGCTGCCTATTAAGTTTCTGCTGCAGGCCTGTCTTGGCAAAGCAGCTCTCAAACACATAGTGGCATCCCATTTTTAGCTGGCTCCTAGAGCAGGAGTTGTCCAGCTAGGAAAAGTCCAAGTAAAAGAAGGGGAACATCTGTATCCTGGCCCTCTCTCTCTCTCTCTCTCTGTGGGCTCATTCCAGTCAGAGACACGCCCTGGGAGGTCTGTCAGCCTTTAACCTTTTATGGACCTGAAGAAGCATCCACTGCTTAGCCCAAACTCAGTTCTGGCCTATTTCCACATCTGTGCTTTCATTACAGACAGATGTCGCAGTCCTGACAGCAGACCAGTGACCCTAATATCCTAGAATGTGTTTATTAAATCTTGTTTATGTTTTTCCGTTAGTTTTTCGTTCAGGAGAATTATAGTACCGTGGCAGAACAACAAATTGAAGAGAATCTTGCTAAACAGGTTTCCTAAAGTCAGTATGTTTATAGCAACTTACCTGAATAATAACATCCTGTTTAATGGCAGGACACATTTAACTCTATCGTCTCCTTAGATTTGTCACCACTAGGGCTACTGGTACATTCTAGACCTGCTGGGACGTTGGGAGTTGGGAAGCCATAATTACGATGCAAGATGTGTTCAAGTCACTTTGGTGCAAGATGGCAATGTACCTTTTCTACAAAAAATTCTGCATGATTTTAAAACTCTGCTTCTACAAAACGATGAACAAATATTGTGTTTTTGTTCAATTTATGTCTGGTAAATTGAATCAGTAAATTGTAGTACATCGCTTATATTTCATAGATGCAATTTAGTTTTACTGTAAATTGGGAAAAATAACTTAATTTTAACAAATTTGCAGTCAATATGGACACATTTTCTCACTGACACACCCCCAACTTGAAAACTGGCGTTCATGTTCATTCAACTCATAAATTCAATCTTTCCAACGTGACTTGAACGAACCCTATGCACATCATGTATATATTACACTGGCCAAGCATTCACGACTTAAGTACTTGCGTAAAGTAGGCTATGTTTCTGGCTTTGCTTTCAAATGTCTGAGCCATTAAACAAGATGTATTATTGAGGTAATTTGAAATCAATATACTGGTTTTAATGAACTTGCTTAGTAAGATTCTCTTTCTTTTTTTTTTATTTTACAAATTGTTCAAATTAATGGTACTTGAAGAGAAAACTTACCGTAAAAACATTTGTGCTAATGCACATTTGCGCCCCCTGAGAATGCACTAGCTCTCTCGCTCTATTCCATTACATTACACAAATGTAGGTAATATAATCAGACTACTTTATTACTTTTGACCTAACTCGTTTAGATCACCTCAGGGTTCATTTGGTTGGTGAGTTTCAATGAAAAGCTTATAATTAATAAAAAAAAATTAAAGTAAACTAAAACAACTCAATTAAAAATAAAACACTTACTGAAAAATGAAATATTTTATGTTTACCTGCATGTTATGTGACCATTAACCAACTTCAGAGAACTGTGAACATGCAAATTTGATCTTTAATTATTAAATGGTTTATTTTAAAATCTCAGTTCAGATAAAAAAACAACAACAACAACAAACACAACTACCAACAACACAACAACAATTTGAATGCTAACTACAGTAATAAACATAACGTCAATTCGTATATGTTTTTTTAATTTAATGCGTTTGAAAGATAAAATATGTAATCAAATCAACAAAAAGTAACTGTAGTCGGATTACAAGTATTTTATAATGTAATTCAATCTAATTACGAGTAGCCTACCTAATTTTTGGAATCTGATTACGTTATCCAGATGACATGTAATCAGTTATTACCCAACTTTGTATATATGACTTTCCATAAAATTGTATTGGATTACATTCCATGACATGCCCAGGCCTCGAAATCACTATTTTAAAGTTCCCTCATATGTACAGGTGTTCCAGGACCGTGGGAACATGCAAAGCTAATACAAAGAGTTGTGCCTACACTCCACGCGACTACTACAATGCTACTTTTTTGCTTTTTAAAACCAACGAGCCAATCTCGCTACTCACTGTTTCAACGCAGACAACTTGTTGATCAACATGGGCTTCCGAGTTTCTACACAAGCCTAATCAACATTAACACTAGCGAAACCACAGCTGCTGCAATACATTGGCGTGCGTGTGAAATTCGGGGTTAATTCGCGTCAGTTTGCGATTGTTCACAGGAACCCAGTGAGAACGGCACAAACTGCCAGTGCCACATCAGCGAACATTTTTAAACTACATACAAAGAACAGAAACACACTTAAAATAGCACAGAAGTCGTTTATTATGGTAGAAAACGCGAATAAGGTACAAAGCTCCTCGAGACCTCATTTACTAATAAATTTAGATGAACTTACTGCCACTACTTCAGGCCAGCAGACAGTTAAATCACTTTTAATACTTTCTGTACTAACATTTTAGATACAAGTGAAAATCCTTTACCTCTTTTGTGTCGAGTCGTAAGGAAGATCCCGTCGAACAGCTGTCAATAAGCTCGTTGTCGTGCTAGAGAAAGACTGAACAAAAACACTAGCGCAGCAGCACAGGCAAAAACCCTCTTTAACCCTTTACTGCCCTGCCCTGTCCGGCTGAACCTGTTTATATACAGTCTGTGAGCTGAACACAGGTTACCATGGTGACCACAGTTCTGCCATAACCGCTAGTTATTGTCCCTACTGTAAAGTAATAATTTATACGTTTGAAAGGATATCCTTCAAATATTTGTTTTCAGGATGGTTCTGTCAGTTTTATTACATATTTTATGACAGAAGTGGAAAAATACCATGCTTCCTCCCTTTTTATTGTCGTAACTTCCTGAAGAAACTAATTCTACCACATCCAGGGTTTTGTGTTTTATAGCTTTACGGAACGGAAATGTGGTAATAAAAAGCATCATTTTATGTATCACACACATGGGCTTAATCTGCACGATGAACATTAAAGTTATGCAACTCTTAGCGATTATAAGATTCAGATTTCGATCCAGGCATACATTTGTTAGTAGCCTAGAACAGCTGTGCCTAAGCTCATTTTCAAGTATGGTACACCTGTCTGAGCCTCTTGGGTTAGGGTTAGGAATTTAAATCAACTTCAAGTCTTTTTTCAACCTGTGTAGTGTTAATACCAAACACATTTTCATTAAAAGTGTCTCCCCAAAATGTGTATTTCACCTACAACATTAATGTAATTTCTATCACTATTCTGTGATAGTTAATTCCTAGCTGGGCCTGATCCCATTACTGTCACAATGCAAACAATCATGTATTGTTTTGACAATACTGCCATCCACTGGGCAAATGCGAACATTTTTATTATTATTTTAAGGTCTGCGATCGACTTGAGCAGGATTATTCATTCAAAAAGAGCAAAAATGAAGACTAAAAAGGTAAAGATTAAACAAAAACTCAAGGCATTAGAACTATTATTACATATAAAATATTCTAAGTTTCTGGAGCTGCACTTTCTGAAAATTTGAAACGGCAATTAATAAATCTAATTGCATAGCCTATTTAGTATAGTTACAGGACAATAGTTATTAAGACGATACTTAAGTAGTAATACAAGTGCTCAAGAAGGTACAAGATTCTAGGAAAAACAAAACAAAAAAACAGTTCCTAGTATGCCTTTAATGTGTTACAATGTGCCAAGGTCATAAACAGTTTAATTCAATAGTTCCAGGCCAGTTTCGATTTCAACAAACAAGCTGTTTATGTATATGCTGACAAAATATAAAGCTAGTGTGAGGTGAAAGCTCATTATTAAAGCATGTATTATCTAAAAAAAAATAATAATACAAAATAAAAAAAGACACTGAATGACAGTTGCAATAATTGTACATTTTCTTTATTCCAAAAAGATAACGATGCAAGTCCATAACAATAACATCTTTCAATAAAATATTTACACACACATTTAAAAATTACATTAACATCCCTTCAGAGGCCTTATGAATACCATCGGCAGACAGCTGAAGCCACTAGCAGCTAACAGGATATTACTTCTAATTGCATGGCAACACAATTCTCATCAGGAGACGTGAATAACAAATGATTCATGTTTGGCATTTGCCATCCTCATATTTATCTGGGCGAGTGTTAAGAGGGATGAGAGCTTGCTTTTTAATGAGGAACAGAACAGAAAGTAACAGCCGTGCCTATACTGAATTACTAGTTAGGACTGATTTGGTTCTGTCAAAGAAAAAATATCTACAGCACAGCGAGAGGAAAGGTTTGTACTGAGATTTGAACTATGAGCTGTTCGAATGTAAAGACAACAAAGAGACAAAAATCAAACTGGCTTGTGAAAGAAAAATGAGCCTCTACCAGGCTGGTCCTTTGAACTTCTTTATTACCTATTTTGAGTCATGCATAGCAGAGGTTTGGAGTTGGGCCGAGTTAAATGCAAACCTAATTGAACCCTGCAAATATAACTGCTACTTTTGTCCACATATTGTACATAAACACACGTTTTTTCTATCATATATGAAAACAACCAACAGCACTGTAGCCTCATATGAAACATTAAACAACAGATATTTACCGTATAAGTTCTTGCTAAACATATTCCTTTCTTCCATATAGCCAATCAACATTTTTTTCCAATATCTAATATCCAAGTTATGCTAAAGTTATAAATTCTGTTATGCTTTTAATGGGAGTTGTCACTGTTGTACTAATGGACACTGCATGTCTAAAATAATAGCAAATCCACACAAGGCAGAACTCGCACAAGATGACTTATCAAGAGCATATAACATCATTTCTGGACTGAACAACTCAGACAATAAACATGCAAGTTATACCACAAACCTTAAAAAGTTAACTTAAGCAGGCCAATAAATAAGCACAATCAACAAAAAATATACACAGATAATTTGAAGAACACAAACACCTGGCAGTGTGCAGACATGTGGAATGCTTGTGCAGTTTAGCATATTAAGGCAATATTAGGGAAAAGTGAGGGAATACTGCTACATTGCTTGTTAAAATGAATAAAACATGTCATTGTGCTACACAACCATGTTCTGTGGCATTACTAAACAAAAAAGGTGTTTCTGACATTTTAATGAAAACAAACTTGACACTAAGAAAAAATGGTTATCTAAAAATATGAATAATTAGTTCAAACCCATTAACTGAAGTTCCTGAAACAGTCCATGCACCAACTAACTGAACAAATGAACCCGTTGCATCTGTCATCAATAAAGTACAACTACGCTTTTCATAACCATTCCCATCATTCGACGTAGAATGATGCAGGTTGTTCCTAGTTTAGTAATACAGCAGTGATACAAAATACACCAACCAGGAACAATGTTTTTACTGCTCAAATACTGAATGACCTGCATGTAAAAACACACAATCTAGTGTTTACTAGCCACCCTCACGCACGTCACATGACTAGGAGCTCATTGGCATTATTACATGAAATGATTTACAGTTTTGTTGATACCATGGCTACAGACAATTACGCCAGCAGTCCAAGCTCGGCTACGGTGTGCAATACTTTACACGATAAACGGTGAATGAGGAGGGCTACACGGTGACTGCACTATCCGAAAGAAAAATGCAATTCATTTGGCCATATTGTGAGTGTTTCCCACTAAAAAAAAGAAGAAGAAAAAAAGAAACAAAAAGAGATGGAGTTGCTCACTAAAGGCAAACTCCAGTGTTGTGTGTAAGCTGAAATGAAAATAAAGGCTTTAGGGTTGGCGTCGGCCTTGCAGTAAGGCTCAACGCCAGGTGAACAGGTTGATGTTGTTGGTTGTGTCACTGCTCAAATCTTCTGATGGAAACTCCAGCCCAGTGGCCTGTCACTCAACTCCCCAAGCACCAGGTGTGTCAGAACGGTGCTTGCGGGGCTCTCAGATCTTCTTGGGCCGGCGTCCCAGATGGTAGTAGTAGGACAGTGTGACAGTGAGGAAGAATATGCGACTGAGGAGGAGGAGGATGGCAGCATTTGGTAAAGAGCCCAGTTCCACCAGAGTGACGGAGGTCACTGCAAAATGGTGAAGCGAAGATATACGTGATCCAAATTTCAAGACAGTTTTGAGGAAACACATGGTAAATGTATTATAAATATCACAATGACTAATTAGACTTAAGGCCCGTTCACACCAAGGACTATAACTATAAAGATCATGATAAAGATATAGTTCTAAAAATTCTCAATATTAAAGAATAGCAGAGTCCACACCACAGCTATAGCGATAAATGCACAGAGAAACGATATCGTTGGAATCACTTTCAGAACGATTTTTTCCAGCTGATGAACAATACAAACATTGACACCCAATCAGATTCAAACCTGCTATAGCGAGCTCGAGAATTTTATGCGGCAGACGAGCATGTGCTTAGAATAAACGATAGACGATATTTTCAGCTGGTGTGGATGCTAATATCTTTATCTTTATTGTTATCTTTATAGTTATCGTTCTTGGTGGGAATGGGGCTTTATAGTACCGTTCAAAAGTTTCAGGTTGACCCGTAAGACCGCCGTTCATCTTCGGAACACAAATTAAGATATTTTTGATGAAATCTGAGAGCTTTCTGACCCTCCACAGACAGCAATGCACCTGTAATTATATATCTTAATTTGTGTTCTGAAGATGAACAGTACAACCGGTCTTACGGGTTTGGAACGACATGAGGGTGAGTAATTAATAACAGAATTTTCATTTTGGGGTGAACTAACCCTTTAACCTGTTTCATTGCAACATACAGGTGTTTTTGGTCTTTATATTACTCTGTGCTCTATTTTTCTATATCAACTTAATTTAATTAGAAATTAATTTTACTTCTTTCAAATGTTTTAACTAATTGCATATGTTGCAATAAGCCATAGACAATGTATGTTACAATGTACATGTATATACTTGAATGGATCTGTTTATAGACCATAACCACTAGAGGGCAGTGGCATCATGATAGTACAGGGCCCATCTAGAGATGACAAGACACAGCACGCATTAAACTCAAGTTCTTACTGATACAAACCTA
The DNA here is from genome assembly GCA_018155175.1 of Sinocyclocheilus anophthalmus. Taxonomy (NCBI): domain Eukaryota; kingdom Metazoa; phylum Chordata; class Actinopteri; order Cypriniformes; family Cyprinidae; genus Sinocyclocheilus; species Sinocyclocheilus anophthalmus. The sequence continues at coordinate 655,215 of JADLZN010003000.1, forward strand.
AAAACTGGATGGCAAAGTAGCAGGCCTCACTAAGTAATGTCCATTGGATGATAACCTTCTCAGCAGTGTACAAGCCATTCCACATGATCAGAGAAAGACCTGTCAAAAAGAAAGCACATAAATGAGGAAGTGTTATGTTACAGCAGTGGTTTTCAACCCACGCCCGTCACAAATTCAAATGCGGCCCACCATGCTGAACACAATTTTAAACATAACTTTCAGTTTTACCATTCATTTTAGTTTTTACATTAATTTAAAATGTACTAAACAAATATAAGCTATAATGTTTTTGTTATGTAAAATAATTGAGTTTTTCATATATTATTTTCAGACATGAGCAGACCTGTTGGCCACTCACGTAGCCTAATTAACGTTACGCATTTAACGAACATTTACAAGCGCGCACTATGGCAGAATTCAATTCAAATAGTCATCAGCAGCCATTAGTTCGGTAAAATTGAGCATCAGAATGGACACATTTGTTATTAAGGGAGAAAAACGAAATGTGGAAGATGAGAAGGAACACATACAAACAAGAGCAGTCGCAGCAGTGAAGGTAGGAGAGTTGCTGGACCAATTTAGATTTAAATTAAACCTTCTCAATCATCACGAATTGCCTAAAAATAAAAATTATAGATATAAAACGGAGTTCAGCATATAACAATGTTTTAACGTAAACCTAGATAAATGTGCGCATATCCAATTAGTTGTGCGCAGAGGTGGAAAGCTAAAGCAGCGCTTGGCAGGACATAGAGGGCCAGCGCGATACTTGCATTTTTTCAGTGATTACGCCGTATTTACTCATAAATGAGTTGTAAGAGTAATACATTCTTCAAACTGTAAAGGGGCTACTGTTTATTGTTGTGCCCATTACCAACAAATAAGTAGTGATTTAAAATAAAGAAAACAAACATGATGTGCTTTCTGCCATCTCGTCTTGAACAGGCGCGCTTCACAAAAATGAACCGAAGCACCGACATGATAAATATATAATGATATATTGATAAATATATCTATAGAAAGCTTTAAATTACTACTTAACGAAATAAAACTAATCAAAAACAAAAACTCTTTCATTATAATCATAATCCGTAAAGATGCACTTCTCTCTAAAGGCCTGAGGAGATGGCGAGTCAGGATCGACAACTTCATCCTAGCGACACCGACTCAGAAAACACTAGTTTATTATTAAATAACTCTAATATCTCCTTACTCTTTCCCCCTGACACATTCATGGTAATTACTTTTGCCGGTTGCTTTGCGGCAAGCTTTAGCCTATTGCGTGCATTTGAATGCAGAACTGTTCAGCTGTGCTGACGGCACGCTCGCTGCTGCTGGACACTAAACACTGTCGAGCCGCTCTTGACAGTCACAGTAGCACGGGCTCGTGTTGTTTCCACCAGCGCGGCAATTTTTTTTCATCACTAATTGATGGATGTCTAAAATATAAAAATAAGGAGAAGCCTAAAACAAGACCGATGCTTGGCCCGCGTCTGAACTATGATGTGAAAATTGTCCCGAAGCCCGGCCCTAGAGGTGTAAAAAAGTCGGGGCCCATCGGGCCCGGGCTGAAATGCAGGGCTCTAGTTCAGGCAAAAAGGAAACACCCATATTATGCAGCAATCATCCTTAATTGCAGAAATGTGGCAAAACATCTATGGAGTGCTTTCCATATTTGGATCAACATAGGCTACATTTGTAAAAGCACATTTTCTGCAATGTCGCGCGTCAAGTCACGCTTCCGTGCGCGTCTTACAGACTGCAACTTACAATGGCAACTTCATTGTGCTGTTTTACTCCTTTCGAGCCGAATTTCACAAAATTGGTCACCCCCCGACAGCATCAGGTGTTTTTTTTTTAATGGTGAGTACAATTATTTATTTCAATGAATGTAATCGATTAGATATCATAATATTTAGGCTATAATAGGCTATTATAAATCTGGTTGGTTTGTATTGGTGACATAATATGTAAATGATATGCGTGCGGCCCGTGAGACTTGCACTTGGACCATAGTGCGGCCCAGTGGAAAAAAAGGTTGAGAACCACTGTGTTACAGTATATGTACACTATTATTCAAAAGTTTAGGGTCAGTAAGATCTTATTGACTTCTATTGTATGAAATTGATCAAAAGTGACAGTTACGACATTTATAATGTTGCAAAAAGATGATTCTGTTCTTCTGAACTTTATAATTATCAAAGAATCCAGAAAAAAAATGCATTAAGGTTTCCAAATAAATATTAAGCAGCACAACATTGATAATAATAATAATAATAAGAAGAAATATTTCTTAAGCAATTAGCATATTACAATGATTTCTGAAGGATCATGTGACACTAAAGACTGAAGTAATGGCTGCTGAAAATTCATCTTTGCCATCAGGAATAAAGTACATTTTAAAATATAGTAACACATAAAACTTTCTGATCAAATAAATGCAGCCTTGGTAAGAATAACAGACCTTTGACCCCAAACTTTTGAACAGTAGTGCAAGTAAACAAGAACAGCTTTGTAACAGCTAAACATTACAATGTGTCACAACATTTACTGCTATGCTTCAAACTATCAGGATTGTAGTTTGTATATACCAAAGACAAATGACCCTTTAGAAGGTTTTAAATACTTTATTTTTCCCTACGAGTTAAGATGATATTTCAGATTAGTTTAGTTAATTTTCCAAGTTTAATCCAATGAATAGCCTAAATGTAGTGAATTTTAGAAATGGTAGATAAAAAGAGAAAATGTTGAGTGCGATGAGACAAATGTTCACTGTTCCAGTGAACTACACTTAATTAAAGGTAACTTATCACCGGGGGGCCGAGACATAAAATGTTCACCCGGACACAGACTTAACTACGAGGAAAATTAAATGAGTAATATTAAAAATACATCTCATCTATTTAATTTTTGAGGGCAAGATTTGAAAAGGGAGCAGGTATAGAGAGGAATAATTGCACTACTAATTTGTGCAAATTCGTTGTCCGCAGTGGGCCAGAAAGAGTCCGATTTAATGTGCAATTAAATGAATGAGCAGCGGAGAGCTTGCCGCCCCCTCAGGGAATATTTCCTCCTCGCTTCTCTTCACAATCCACTGGCTGACTGGCCATTAACTCACATATCAAACACAAAAACACATCCTAAGAGCCCCTTGAGTAGAAGAGTAAAAAGACACATAGAGGAGTCTGTTTACAGCCCATCAACAGATGTGCTGACCACATGACAACCTCTAATTGAGAGTGTGAGAGATCATTAGGTTACGTTGCATTATTAAAACACAGAATGAAATGAATATGACTTACTGAGAATGGCCCCTCCATAGAGACGTATAGAGACACTGGTGGCTGTTTGTTCTTGATCAAATACAACTTCATACAGCTGGTTAGGGAAGGCTAGAGCCTATAAATCACACATTTCAAATAAATTATTGATAGACTCATTATGATACTAAAGATAGTAAGAGAGCACTGGTCCTGTATAAAGCTTAAAGTATTGAAACTTACCATAAGGGCCATGACTGTGAAAACCACAGCGGAGAAGAGGATCCATAATCTTGAGAAAGGAAAAACATCAGTCAGTTAGAAAAGACGGCTAACTTTGGTTGTGAATCTTCTATTCTAAAGCGCCAAGAGCAGTGAGATGTAGTACAGAGGGGTTCAAAAACATGAGCTGAAATATCTGGGATTCATCTGGATCTGGGATTGCATTTAAACCTGGAAATAAACTTAAAGAAACATTTGAATGTAAAATGAATAAGAGCTATTTTTGATTCTGACCACTTTTAGATCACTAATCAAATAAGTTAATTTGTGACATTTATATGACTCTTTAGAGATGGTCAGATGTTTCTCTACCATTGAAGCTCTTTGGATCATCTCAAATCATGCTGGAGAACAGATTCATCAGGCTTTATACAGTGCTGCTGTCATTATAATTAAAGAGAGACAAACCCATACTAAGACATTTTGAAATCCATGTTTATTTTGACTCTAATTGTTATGCAGATTGCTGATAATATACACACTATCTTTCAAAAATTAGGGGTCGGTAAGATTTTTTATTTGTAAAAAATCAATACTTTTATTCAGCAACGATCTATTGAATTGATCAAAAGTTAGACATTTATAATGGTACAAAAAAATTATATTTCAAATAAATGCTGTTATTGAATTTGATTTTATTATCAAGTGGAATCTTTTTTTTTTACACCAAGAAAATTACGGAAGAGGATTAGGGCCAAGCAATAATAAAAAAAATAAAACCATCTCGAGATTAAAGTATTACATTACGAGAAAAAAACTAGTTAAATTTCAAGAAAAAAGTCGAGATAAAATGTTGAGATTAAACTAATTAAATTTCGATTATAAAGTCGTTATGTTTCAAGAAAAAAAACCCCGCGAGGTAAATTCCGAGGAAAAATTAGATGTTATTTATACTTATAAATAGTGGCAGATACTATTTGCACTTCAGTATTGCTGTACATTAACAGGATGCAATAATAACATTGATTTTAATAACGATTTTATTTATTGAAATTATTAAATAGATGCTGCCTTATTGGGACTACAAAGCCATCCCTATAGCCTACCTACCCAATTAATACATCATTATTAAACACTCTTTAGGCAATTGATTTCCACTTTTCTGATGTGATATGTGATGAGAAAAGGAAGAAAAGAGTTTGGCAAAAGACGGACTCGATCCCAGTCGATCATATCAGTCGCTACTCCCCAGTGCATTACTCTCCAACCCACCCCACTGCAGATGCTAAATAACACTGTCCAACGAGATGAAATGAACATGCCACGAGTGTGTTTATTCTCGTCTTTTTTCTTGCAAATTAACAACTTTTTTCTCGTTATTTAATGACTTTCTTCTCAACATTTTATCTTGACTTTTTCTTGCAATTTAACAACTTTTTTCTCGTAATTTAATGACTTCTTATCAACATATTTATTTTCGAATTTTTTCGCAAAATGTACTGTTTGTTCTCAAAAACAACGATTATCTCGAAATTGATGAGTTTAATCTCACAGTTCTCTCGACTTTTTTCTTGAAATTTAACGACTTTAATCTCGAGATGGTTTTATTTATTTTTTTATTATTGCTTGGCCCTAATCCTCTTCCGTAAAAAATTGATCACGGTTTATATAAAAATATTAAACAGCACAACTGTTTCTAGTAGTAGTAGTTGTAATAGTATAGTTTTTAAAGCCATGTCAGCAACTGAGGCTATTTTCATGGTTACAATAAATACAGTAAAATAAAAACTAAACAAAAAGAAAAACACAGCAGTTAAGATAATATTTTAACATTTATGTATGACAAAAATTTATTAAAAATAATAAAAAAAAAATATTAAAAAAACTTTCTGTAAAAATTACTAACAAAGTGAGCTTATTAAATAGAAATGCTGTCTACTTGTATTACAAGGAGGACAGTCCAATAAATATGTTTTCACAACTGTGAAAACAATCCATCAACAAACTGATAAGAAGAATATTTCTTGAGCAACAAGCAGCATATTAGACTATTCTGAAGATATCTGAACACGGAAAGGCAGCAACTGGCTGCTGAAAATTCTAATTTGCCATTACAGAAATAAATTACATTTTAAAATATATATTCAAAAAGAAACCAGTAATGGTGTAATATTTCACAATATTACTGTTTTTGATCAGCAGCCTAGGTGAGCATAAGATCCTTCTTTCAAAAAAACTAAAGAAATATTACCTACCTAAAACTTTTGGACAGTAGTGTAATTTAAAATGTAAAAATGCATTTAACAACAAAAATGCTTCAATACTGGTTTTAGATTTTTGGACCCCCACTGTATATATTCTAGAAATGTGCTATGTTCTTGAATGGTGCAAAATTCAAATTGAGCTATAGAGACTTAACAAGTGACTCAGCTAATGCACATAAATTAGAAGCTAATAATATTGCAGGGGATTCTTCTTACATAAACCATTTGGCTTTAGTATCCATTCCAGAGACAGACAAAATGATATGCGTAACTTAAACAGCGGCTGAATTTGTACAATTATCGAGCCCAGGGTTCAGCTGGTTCATCTGTGGCCTGTCAAAATAAATGTGATTTAATTAAAGGCCTGCTATTTTCTGCATTGGTGACCCAAGGCAGAACGTAATAAATTAGGTTTATAAGAGCAAACTCCCCCAAGCACTGCGGTGTAGAGCGCGGCAGAACAGCACAGGGATTTTGTCTTACCTCAGTCCCACAGGCTCTCGAACCGCAAACTTGATCTCATTCCCCAGCATCTGACTGATCTGAGAGAGAAAAGGAGGAAGTGAGGAAGAAAGAAAGTTGGGAAGAGAGAGAGAAAGACACAACACTACACTCAGAATAATAAAAAGATAAACACTACACTCAGAATAATAAAAACTGGTAGTGACAATTCTGACAGAAACTTCAATTCTGAATTCACTTCAGACGAACAAAAACAACTGTATCATTCTGAAGCATGATGAATTGATAGTGCATGGCGAGTTGACCACAGTTGTGTGGTGCGAATCATGAAGACATCTTTAATTTAAGTGAAGACTGACGTCTGGGGGCCAACGGTGGATAGGTGGATTAATAATGTACTATATTTAGCATGAAATCCAATTTGATAACAAATCAGCAAATGCAGCCACCCACATTGTGTCTCTGATGATTTCCACAGATTCACACATATTCAGGTTTATGGCTGTCATTCAATACATCCACCTACTTCTTCATAGCTGTTAAACAAAGATGGCAACACTACAAGGAAATCAACGTGTTGGCAAACTCAATTGTTTAATCACCTTTTTGGGAGGTGAGACTGTTCTATCATTAGCAGCATATCACGGGTTCCCATATGGCTGCTTAAAACAGTTGAAAAAAAAGAAAAAAGTAACTAATTCGCACCAGTAGCTCGATATTTTTAACTATTCATTAAAAGAACAAATTCATACAAATAATTTGTTGCAGGAATCACACTAGAGCATAACTGTAGTTCAATTAATGAACAAATTATGAGTTGTGGATCTTTTTTTGTAAATCAAAAACTTACAGAATTGCTAGTGCAATATGATTTACACAACAAATAACTCTTTTAATGAATAGTTTAAAAAGATGAGTTACTAGTTTGAAACGTTGTCCTTGTATAATTTAACGCGTTAAGTGCAGTGCACATTACTGAAACTAAAGCAAAATGTCAAGAGTAAAGAAAGACGTGTGAAGCACAATTCACAAAGAAAGAAAGAAACTGGACTTTACACAATATTTTGAAGAGTAACAGTAAATGTGGTAATTTTCTCTAAAGTAAAAGTGCACATTCTCCAAGTAAAAAGGACATTGTAACTGAAATAATCAAAATGGATTCGAAAGCAGAATTGAATAGAGAGCTTGTGAATCAGCACTGAATCTGAAAAAATCAAGTAAAATCCAGTGAAATTTTCTTTCAAAGTACACTATCGTTCAAAAGTTTGGGGTCTGTAAGGGGTCATCGGATGCAAAATTCACTTTTACAAGCTGTTTGAACTGAAATGTGTCTTGGCAGTGCGAGTACACAACCACCCTATAATGATAAAAATCCGCCATTGTTTTGATGCCGGAGCAGATGTAGACAAGAATGTCTCCTAAGTGATTGGGGTGTTCTGTGGTTGGATGTAATAATGAACATAGCAGTTGTCATTTACTCCCAACATCTGAGTTGCCGAAGACGCAGTGGATTACTTTTGTTTTTGAAGAGAATGAACCCCCCCATCTACCTAAATGTGTCTATGTTCGCGCGAATCATTCGTGATCCAGCTTCACCTCCAGAAGAAGTGAGTATATGTTTTTTATGAATCTTTGCAAATCACCTTTCCTAATAATGTGCTAGTTACAGGGTTTCTGCAGACATGAAAAAGTTAAATTTAAGACTTTTTAAGACATTATGTGAAATTTAAGACCAAACCTGTAATGGAAATACACATTTTATTACATACATATATGTAATATTTAATGTGTATAAATTAAAAAGAAAACTAAATATCATTGCTGTAATAAATGGTATTTATTACTACGATATACAGTGAACTTTTCATGTCAGCAGACAATATTCCATACAAAATATCCCTGCAAAATAACTGGATCACTGAGATTTTTGGTGGAATAAACAATTTATTCTGAAGCAATATTTTCATCCGTGTTCTATCAGCTTTTACATACTTAAATCTGCATATTTACCTTTACAAAGGCCTATTTTTAACCTTTTTAGATGTATGCATCATCTTACATGTCAAATTATTACAATTTATCAATAAATTCATTATACACTAAGGCTGCTACCAGTCAGATTAAATAATTTACACTGCAAATAACAATAATTACAACTGCAATAAATAATGTTATGAGATTAATGTTTTAAATGCATTTATGAATATACAAATAAGAAATGTTGAGGGGGAAAATGCATACTTTTCAACATACTTCTCAACTCAATAACCAGTAAGTGCGGTAATGGGGAAGTCATTCATTCAACTGATTGAGTGTGTTATCATGCGGTATTAAGGACTTTCATGGACAGCTGACTCCTAAAGTTGATCATATTCTGTGTGGTGGTCAGATAGAAATGAATCTTTTCCAATAAGTTTAAATAGATTTGACCTTTTATGGGCATTTTACCTTTATAAAGCCATTTTTCTATAAGTGTGCATTATCTTTTGAGTCAAATTCTTACATTTAATCAGTGAATTAGAATAATAAGACATTAGGGCAGTTACCAATCAAATGAAATCAGTATCAACAAAATTAATCTTTGCAATCCAGACATAAGCTGCACCTGAATTGGCATTTAGACGTGTTTACACACCGTTTAATGCAGGACATGAATGCATTTAACCTGCAGTTGCAAATGCATAAATAATGTTTTGATATATTAAACATAAAACATTGAATACTGATATTTGAAATAATTAAAAAAATTAAAAGATACTTTAAATGTGAAATTAAAACCGCCAGTAGGTGGCAGCAAGTCACTGTTAATAAGCGAGTCATTGCGACTGAACCGAATCATTTAAACGGTTGATTCATTCAGGAACGAAACACGTCATGTTGCTCAGAGACGCAAAAGAGCGCTGTGGCTGTTTGGAATTATTTTTGTTGGCGACATATAGTGCAAAAACAGGCAATATGGTGTCTAAAACGTAAGTCTCTTAATATAACTTCTAGTTTATTGAACTGTTGTAAAAAATCAATATCACATTTGTATATGGTAATTTTTGGAGAAAAAAAGGCACTCTTCCGTGTGAACTTTAGCTATATGAAGTGGTATAAATATACACATTTTCTGCCCCCATGTCTTGAATTTGTGATCATTCTGAATGTATTTTAATAGACTGAATCATGCAGTGATCAGGCAGAGCGCTAGACTTCATGTAATGCGTGCACTCTGTAGGAGTTTTGAAATTGTTTTTGCGTTGTGAGAATATTGAGCAAAATAGCTCACTTGTTATGGTGTTATATAACTATATCATGTTATGAATAAACTAAACATTTTGAATTTTTACCTCAGTGTGTTACTTCTGAGTTTGTGTGCGGTCACGCTCATTTGTTCTGAAGTCTCGAGACAAACAGAGTGAGCCTCAGCGCGAGCTTGTATTCTGTATTCTGCTAACTTACTGCAATTCTCTCTGATGACGCAGTAACTTACCGCGGGGAAGAAAAAATCTTCGGTCTGTCCAATGATTGTAAACAGTCATTAGGTCCGTCAGACTGAAGATATTTTCAGCGGTAATGAGACCAAAAATATTAAATATTTTTACCCATCGAATCCGAATTTAAGACACATTAAGACTTTTTAAGGCCTTATATTAGGAAAACGTTAATTAAGACATTTTAAGACTTTTTAAGGACCTGCGGACACCCTGTAGTTAGCCAGTTTCACGGCTAAATGTGGCTAAAGTTTACAGTCTCAGTGAACGGCTTGTCACAGCATGGAAGAGAGGGGTGGGGTGAGCAGAGCTCATTAGCATTTAAAGGGACATGCACCGAAACGGCTTGCTGTGAACAGAGCTAAAAAAATTTCGTTTTTTACACTACCATTGAGAAATTTTAACCAAAGTATGTTATAGACTTTTCACTAAGACCCTAAAGAATCATATCAACTTTTTACAAATTGGCATCCGATGACCCCTTTAATGCTTTTGATAGAAATCATTTATGCTCATCAAGACAACATTTATTTGATTAAAAATACAGTAAAAACTATAATATTGTGAAATTTTATTACAATTTAAAATAACTGTTTTCTATTGTAGTATTTTAAAAATGTAATTCATTCCTGTGATGGCAAAGCTAAATTATCAGCATCATTACACCAACTTTCAGTTTCTTGATCTAATATGCTGAAAACAGTTGTTCTGCTTAAAAATTGTCAGGATCCTTTCATGAATAGTACGTTTAAAATATATATTTTTTAAATTAGAAATCTTTTGTAGAACTATAAATGACTTCACTGTCACTTTTGATTAATTGTGCCCTCACCGATTACAAGTATTGATTTCTTTTTTAATGATAAAAAAAAAAAAAAATCTTACTGACCCCAAACTTTTGGATGATAGTGTATATGCTCAGCAAAACAGTCTGGGTAAAAATTAATACAAATGTCAGAATGAGTTTTGTATTTGGTTTGTGGCCTGAATGTTAAGATAGAGGTTAGTAGACCAGCACCCCAGAATCACAATTGCTCTTCTATAAATCTGTGCGAGAAAGAAACATTTTTAGAGCCACATCTCCAGGTTTGCTGATTGATGACATTGTAAATGCTGTGAGTGAGATGAGTGGGAAATTGTGTTTCATTTATTCTCAGTGGTGCTCAGCGAATGCAGATAAAACGCCACACCTCCAGAATCCCACTCACTGTGCAGACAACCACAGCATCAGTGCATCTGTATGGGTTTCCTTAAAAAGACTGTGAAATTAGACAGAATGGGAGCGCAACGGGGAGATAAGAAAGAGAAAACCAGTGTAAGAGACAGAATGGAGGCAGAGAGGTGGCAAAATAAGCATGCAAAGATAAAGAGAGAATGCACACTATGAGGACTGTGATTGTGCAGGTCCCTGTAGATCCTGCCACAGTGATAGAGCAGATGCTACTGCTGGGCTTCATACTAGGATGTGCTAATGACTCGAAAATAAATTAGATTTGGTGCCTGCCAGAATGCAGATGCCCAGAGCTGCCCAGACAATCACCACAATAGCACCAAAAGTAAACAAGAGACATAATAGGAATTTTTTCCGTTACATCCAATGCTGCCGTCACACGTATTTCAACTCATCCTCTGCTAAGGGACTGTTCAAGTTAATGAAATGACAACACCATCCCACAATATCTTTCAAAGAGCAGACAGACAGGCTCATTTTACAGTTGAGAGTGTGAAGAGTGCCGAAAGAGCAGAGAGTAAAATCAGATTTCTGCATGACAAGACGAGAAATGTCAAAAATAAGCAGGCAGCTATCAAACTTTACAGAGTGGGGTGCAATTGTCAGTTTTTTTCACAGAATCTCAAATTGCATTTAAAATGTTTATTTCGTTTAAGAATTCTGAAACATAATTAGAAACTAGAAATTGTGCCAAAAAAAGTAGAGACATTGTGACACTGATGGTCAGATTTTATTCTTCCATTGAAGCATTTCGCACATTTCAAACCATTCTGGAATGCATGACTATCAGGGAAATGAGTTGTTCACAAGAAAAATGGTTCTGAAATTAGATTAGATCATTATTTTTATCATCACTTTGGTTTTGATCTGGATCAGACCTCATGTACGTGCTGTTCAAAACCATTTAACAGGATTGGGATACTGCGATCCAAAAAACCAAAGTGATCCTGATCCCAACAGAAAGGGAGGATTCAGGGTGAAAAAGAAAAGAAGGCTTTAAAAAGATCGGTATCGGTGATCGGTATCGGCAGATATTGCTTTCTGTGATCGGCGATCGGTGATCAGTGATCAGCCTCAAAAATCCTGATCGGAGCACCCCTATACAAAACTGTTCCTTTTAGGAAATGAGAAAAACACTGTAGACGATATTGGTAACACAAGTTGGTATTGTGGCTTTACATGTGGTCAGACACTTTCATGTTCCATTATATAATTAATATTTTACCACATTCAAGCTTAAATGGGGTTACAAAGTTTTTGACCAGTGAATGTTTTGTGCATCATAAGAATGGCCGCATCTGAGGCATCCTACTACGTTTTCATCAACTTTCAGGTTAATAGATTTTTTTTGTTTTTGTTTTTTATAGCTATGTGGACGCTCAGTTTATCCTTTCATTGAGAACAATGCCAAAATCTATTGTTATAAAAGATAAAGTGCTATGCAAAGGCTATTTATGGCTGGGCTATGACAAGATGGCACATGCTAGATTAAGATACTCCTCTCCGCTCCACAAATACAAAAAAACATAAGCTAAGTCTCTAAACTCTCTGTGTGGTACTTCACTCAAGATGAGGTTTTGGGGTTCAAACTATGGAGATACAAGGTTTCCATCAGGACTGGAACTACCTGTTCGATTATCTTTAAAAATAAAAAATAAATAGTTGTGAATTTTATTTCATTAAGAACAGTGGTAACTGTTTTTTTTTTTTAACCCTGAGGCCAATTTAAAATTATTTGCAATTTACAAAGATTACAAGAAGTTACACAGAGTCACATCACTAAACAGAAAGTTCTGCTTCCAGGTCAGAAGTGATCAACTGTAGTGATAATAGATTAAACTAAATTAAATCCAATCCAGTTTTCATTTTCAAGCTGTCGTATTTCATTACGATTCACAGCAGCAAAGATTTTAGGCTCTAAAGCGTACTTTACCAACTGGCTAACTGCAAATTGCATTTTATCTGGTGGTTGGTTCTGTGACGGCCATCTTATTTGAACTTATTTGAAGCAGCCGAAACCTTTCTAAACTCTAAAATAGGCCAAATATTTCAATTTGCTGGCTGCTTTGGCCTCTGCAAAAAATTCTCACTGAGTGCCGACATCCTGATTAGAGGCTACTGCAGGTCAGACTCTGAACGCAGAAGATAAAAGCCAGGCATAGCAATGAGAGTGATCTCATGGGAGCTATTACCAAAGCCCAGGTCGACTTTTGTGAAAGACATGTAAACAAAAATTGCTCTTTTGAGGATATCAAAACATTTATTACCACATCTTTACACTGCTCTGTCTCTTTCTACTGCTGTCAAAACTATTGCTGATGCAAATGCAACTTTCATTCAGATGCTTTGCGGGTCATTTACACAAAAGACCATGCAAAAATAAAAACAGTGCTTCACTAGGTGTGTATCATGTGATTGTGCATGTGTTCTGACATGTTTGTCTGTTTGAATGTGAGTTCGGCCTCTGGCTGTTGTGCCATTACTGAATCATGCATCTGTACAGTCATTCTAGCACGCGTGGTTTTCCCAGTAACAGACCCTTCTCCAGGAAGCAGACCTGAATCATGAGAGTGAGACGCATTTAGCAAGAATAATAACGCAGAATAGTGTGGCACAGGGCAGAGAGAAGGCAGGAAGAGGAAGAAATAAACAATGTTGTTTTGGAGGGAATAATCCGGCCTATGTGACCGCTCGCTCCTTCATCCTTCATCAAGCACATGCGTGAAGGAAATGTTTGCAATGCAGGTAAAGGAAAGCAACAGAAATCCTACTGTAAATCTGTCATTGGAGGGATGTGACTCATCTTAACTACTAACCTAATTACCAACAGCGGTGTAAAATGCACCTTTACAACAAAAGATGATATTCAAAAATGCTCTCTGTTAAAAGAAGGGTTAATGCACAAAATAAAAATTTCACCCTCATGTCATTGCAGACCTGTATGACTTTCTTCCTCCGTGAAACATAAAAAGACATTTTGAATTTTTTTTCCCCCATAGAAAAGCCAGTGGCACACAGTGTTGCTCTGAACACAAATGTTTTTCATTGTATTAAAACATTCTTCAGAATATATTTTTTGCCATAAAGATTTTTAACGACACGAGGGTCACGGCAGAATTTTAATTTGTGACCAAATTAATTCCAAATTTTGTTTTGGGATAATAATTTTTTTTTTTCTTCTTTTACAATATTACACATTTATAATGTTACAAAAGATGTCTCTATCATATAAATGCAGTTCTCACATGTATATATACAAATACTTTCAAAAACATAAAAAAAAATTTTTTTGAACTGTAGTGTAGCATTGAAGAGTCTGATTCATTTAAGTGAATTGGTTATTTTGCAATGCTTCACATAAATGAACAGAATTCACAAATAAATGTTTATAGAAATATAATTCTATATAAATGCTGGTCATCCCCACTTTCTAATTTTCTATTTATATTCTAATTATACTGCTACACCAGCTTCAAGGTAGTTATAACTACTTTTTCATAAGGTTAGCTTGACTAGAGTTTAATTTAAACCATAAGTAGCTTGTAGCTTAGCAAGCAAAAAAAAGTCCTGTCTCCAACACTTGATGGATCTACAGCTGTGCAAATCAGAAGATCTTTCATTCCAATCTCTGCAAATGGAAACTTGTTAGTTTGCCTAAATCATACAATTCCTTTTCAAATTATACTGAATAGCCAGTGTGTTCACCAGAAATACTGCTAAATGGCCTTGTTACATCCTACAAAGCCCCTGTATCAGTGAAATAACCACAGAGTTGAATCAGACATGCTAAAAAGAGGAAGCGCTGGACGGGGCCCTTACCACAGCTCTTAGTAACACTAACGTCTCCAAACAAACTAAGACCCTTCACTCTATATACAGGAAACTCAACCCTCCAGCTCATGGAGAAAACAACAGCCGTTTCACCATGTCACGCTCGCTTTCCTGTGGGTGTGCAGCTTGAGGACGACAGAAAAGTAAAATGGAGTGCTTCCTCCTTTTATTTTTAGTTGCAAATAGGTTCATAGTTCTCTCTCGCAAAACAGATCAATTTTCTAGCTCACCGGCAAGGACAAACAGCCTCAGATAAGGGTACAAGCATCAGAGAGCGCTTTTCTGAACATGACTTATATATAGTATAGACGTTTTTCATATCCCCTAGAGATGCTGGATTACTTTGGGCACTAAGTGCAGATCTAATCTCTGGATAAAGCTGTCCATGTACAAGCAAAACAAGAACAAATGAAATCAGAACAGGTTTTACTTGCTTTATAATAATAGCAGTAATCAGATAATCAAAGACAATACATATGACATTTTATGACAAGAACATGCTGCAGTTTTATAATGCAATGTTTCTTGAGGTGCACTTACAATTTTAGTAGTTTTTTTTTACATCAAAAATTGCCATAATATATAAATAAAATAGGACATTTTATACCCTTCTAATAGGAACACTGGGTAGTATTTAAGACTTCAATGTTTACTGCAATGATTCGGTAACATCTTTGCATCTGAAATAAGTATGTGGACCCATTACAGCTGCCAAGATTAACTAATCGTGAAAATGTTATGATTAAAGCATTATACTCCGATCTACTCTCATTGCATAAAAGTTTCCAGCTCTGAGCATTGTAGCCGATCACAGTCTCATTTGTGTTGCAATGATAACCCTATCGCAACACAAATGATTTCATCATAACAAACACAGTACAGATACAATGTATCTCATTGAGCAGTGTAGACAGCATAATTTATCAAAACAGGAGTTTTTGTGTGCAGAACTCAAGAGGTTCACATTGAACTTGAAGTGACTGACAGCTCCAGTGATTAATAAGGGACCGTTATTTAATCCCTTTCTGTATATAATTTGATCAGAATTTAAATAACAGGTCATTTCAGGAAGTTGATCGTTTAGTGACTGGCTTCATTTACTGACACATAAACAGCAATTAAAGATTTTGTGACGAATGTCTGACTGTATGAGTCCTTGCATACCAAAAAAATACTACAGGTTACAGATTAGTTACAGAATTAACATGCTTACACATGGCTGTAACCAGGATTTGAAAATTAGTAAGGTCTGGGGGTGTTCAGAACTGTGCTATAATAACACCTACAACTCAATATATACACTTCATATAAACTTCAAAAGAGAAAGACATGTAGATGTTTGTGAAAGATCAGGGCTTTCAAAATCGCTAGCCCGACGTCCCGGGGCTATTGTGTTTTTCAGTCGGGCTACCAAAATGTATCACCACTCTGCCCGACGGGCTATACAGATCTCCCGCTGGTCCTTAAAAACTCATCAAGTGAGTTATATCAAACCTAAGGCCATAAAACGTTTGAAATACATTAAATGGTATAAGAAATATAATTATAATTTCAAGAGGTCTTACAGTTGGAGATGGAAAGTAGGGATGGGCGTATCGATCCGAACAGTATCGCTTAATTAAATGTCGCTACTGATGCGAGTATCGAAAGTATCCAATACTTCAAACAAAAAATTGAATCTTATAAGGTGTGTGTATTTACCAGTGATTTTGTTAACAAACAAAAAAAAAAGTGTACAGTATGCATTGAATTGGACGAATAACCAAGATTAGGAATAATTGTGTAGGAATAAACTATTTTTCCTGCTCATTGAAAACACGCAAAATGTTGCAAGACAGACAGAAACCAAATCCTCACAGAGCGCGTTTCACTCACTTCTGGAAGTGGCATTCAAACAGCAGGGCCTGCGTTCCCAAAAGGATCATAAGGAAAGCATTAAAGCTTTGGGACGGCAGTTTGAAACAATGCATATCAGGAAAGAAAAAAAAAAAATGTGTGTTTGAGTTTATTTCAAATAAACAAATTGAAATTGCAGCCTACATAGTTTGTGAAATTACACTTATTTAAAATGAACGTTGAAAGATAATACTGATCATGTTCTAGTCTGTAATGTAATAGAAATCATACACGGGTCGAATAACAAAGGTTGCATTTTATGCAATGCAAAAGCCTTCCCCCACCCCCCAGTGTCAGTCCCTTATGAAATGAACCATGGTTTTACTAAAGTGACCATAGTTCAACTGTAGTATTTGTAAATTTGCATCACGTGTAAACAAAAAACATATTTGAACCATGTGTAAACAAAAATATAACCTAACAAGTTACAATTAAGGCATATTGAATGTCAAAATGCGTTTTAAACAAAGTTAAGTAGTTCTCATTACCCATTTTACTCTTAGTAAGTTAATAATTTAATAAACTTCATAATTTAAAAGTTTAGTTCAGAAGTATCGTATCAGTATCAATATCGACGATACTAGCCTTTAAAAGTATCGGTATCGTATCAAAAACAAAATAAGTGGTATCGCTCATCCCTAACGGAAAGACAAGAGTCGCGATATGGCTGGATTCAACTTCAAAAGGCAATGATGTCATAGAATAAATATGAGCGCTGCACATTTCAGGTCAAAACGCGGCGCGGATGACTTTATTTGAATGTATCTGAAGGGAACCGACTGTCCTCAGAAACATGTAGTTGGCATTTTAGTTTCATTTGACCTATAATTTCTGATAAAGCAGCGTTTATGAGTGTGGAGCTGCTTTGTGTACAGCCGTTAATAAAACCGCAATAATGCAGCGCTCCTAAAGCGCCATCTCGTGGCAGAGAATGAATTTGCATTTCCAATAAGCCTTTCTTGTTGTTTATGGTCAATGCAAATATCAACTCATGTTTATACGCAGCAAACACATAGAGTTGTAAATATGAGAGAAGTTAATGTGCCTTCTAAAAATAAAAAAAATTAAGACAGTAATATTTATACATTTTAAATTAACAATTTATATGCTTGAATTATCCCTTTCATAAAAATGGTCTAAAGGCTGAAATACTGTTGTATAAGATTTTTGTTTTTGTGAAAACCTGTATCTGAACGGTAAATTATGTACATTTTATGGTCAGTCTGTATGACCCAGACATTGTCCAACCCCACTCATAACTGTGTGTTCATTTTACATGTGCAGCTCTTAAAATGGGTCATAAATTGCCTTAAAAAAATTTTTTTTAATTCTGCAGATACCCTGTAAATAGTGAAATAAAATTCCTTCC
Source organism: Sinocyclocheilus anophthalmus (assembly GCA_018155175.1). NCBI lineage: Eukaryota > Metazoa > Chordata > Actinopteri > Cypriniformes > Cyprinidae > Sinocyclocheilus > Sinocyclocheilus anophthalmus. The sequence continues at coordinate 673,226 of JADLZN010003000.1, forward strand.
TTCATATTTGTTGATATTTGTGTATTGAAAATATTTTTGATTGACATTTAAACTCCTTTCTGATTTTCTATATTTAAAAAAAAAAAAAAAAAAAGGGTTATTTTTTTTTTGGCTAGTAAATAGTAATTTTCGGGCTACCAAAATCTAAAAAGTACCTGCCCAAAGGGCTACCAGGGATTTTGACATTTTGCGAGCCCTGAAGATGTTTACTCCTTAGATCCTATATATTATTTTATTACATAACTCACAACTCTCTCTAAAGTCCCATTCACATGAATTGCTTACATGTCACAGCATTACTGTGCAGTCTTTATTTTTCATATTACATGGCTACTTTTCAGAGAGCCCTTATATATACACGTGTATATGTGTATATATTAGGGCTGTGTATCACCAGCAAAGTCACGATACGATACGTATCACGATACAGAGGCCACGATACGATACATATCACGATACATGACTGCACTGAATTTCACCTCAGAATTTAGAAAAACAGCTGTTTATAAAACACTGCTTACTATAGTGCCATTTCTAACTATTGGCAGAGCAGGCAGTTATGCATTCTGCATTATGAAGGGCCTCCATAACCTTACCACAGTACAATATAGGTAATGGCAAATGTTTCATGTTTACATTGTGCACTCACCACCAGGTACAATATTCAGATTTTTTACATCTTGTTTTTAAGCCCATAAATAAAAATTTACTCATTCTAATAAAATGTATATTGTAATGTACTCATTCCAATATATTAAAAAAATAATTTACATTGCTGGTAGGTTATTATTGCACAAATCAACACACTCTCTACATTTAAAAAAAAAAATGAGAAGAGTTCTAAACTAACGCTCGTGTTTCACTGTATCTAAGCACACACGTAAAGGCGATTTATACTCGAAGCATCGCAAGTTCGCTTTTGAGTGCACGCGACGTCGTTTCGCTTGGCGGTGCGCACAACATTTTTTTTTGTAACTTTCCGCGCAGCTCCTCTTCCGAAGATTGCATGAGTTCAAAGCGACTCTAGCCAGACATGCACGTCTGTGCCAGCATTTGTGTTAAACAGAAGCAGTTTGGTGTTAAGTTCAGTCACACACACAGATCACACTGCGGCCGCACTCAGACATTCAGGAACAAAATTTTTAACGCTGCCCCGCAGTTTTATCAACTAAAAAGCTTAATCTCTCAAGAGCTACATTATCTTTCTCAAAAAGGAGCTGATAGCATCATTGTTTCTAAAGGAAAAGCCACAGCTTCACTGTTAATAGAAAAACACGCCAAAACGTTGGTAATTCATACATACACAGCCCCTCCCTCCCTCTCTCTCTCTCTGTCGTAAATGACACAGTTGATGCAATTACATTTTCTGAGGAATCGAATATTGAAGTGGAGATACGCTAAACTGCAAGCTAAGCGAAGGTTTTCAGAAAGCAAGCGACGATTATCTCAGTGGAGAGAAAGCGCCGTGCCACAGGGGTTGCCGGGGGCCAAGAACGTAGCACACTTATCAGCAGTTATTTCCGGATTCGCGCAAGTGTAAAGCTTGTTTGGGGATTATGTCTATCTTAATCAGCAACCATTGTGTTCCTCGGGGCCAGTTAAACATGGTTGTTGCCTTATTGCGATATTCATTCTTTTTTAGAAACTTCGCACTTTTCTACTTGATTTTAAATGTTGTAAAATTTTAAACAAATTAAGAGCGGTCCACTGCTGCACACGTGCCACAATATCGATACAGGGCCAGCTGTATCGATATCGTATCGTCAAATCTCTGTGACGATACACCGTCGTATCGATATTTTGAACACAGCACTAGTTACAGTGGGTACGTAAAGTATTCAGACCCCCTTAAAATTTGTCACTCTTTGTTATATTGCACCCATTTGCTAAAATAATTTAAGTTAAATTTTTTTCCTCATTAATGTGCACACAGCACACCATATTGACAGAAAAACACAGAATTGTTGACATTTTTGCAGATTTATTAAAAAAGAAAAACTGAAATATCACATGGTCCTAAGTATTCAGACCCTTTGCTGTGACACTCATATATTTAACTCAGGTGCTGTCCATTCTTCTGATCATCATGAGATGGTTCTACACCGTCATTTGAGTCCAGCTGTATTTGATTATACAGATTGGACTTGATTAGGAAAGCCACAAACCTGTCTATATAAGACCTTACAGCTCCCAGTGCATGTCAGAGCAATGAGAATCATGAGGTCAAAGGAACAAGGAACTGCCTGAAGAGCTCAGAGAAAGAATTGTGGCAAGCCACAGATCTGGCCAAGGTTACAAAAAAATTCTGCTGCACTTAAGGTTCCTACGAGCACAGTGGCCTCCATAATCCTTAAATGGAAGACGTTTGGGATGACCAGAACCCTTCCTAGAGCTGGCCGTCCGGCCAAACTGACCTATCAGGGGAGAAGAGCCTTGGTGAAAGAGGTAAAAAAGAACCCAAAGATCACTGTGGCTGAACTCCAGAGATGCAGCTGGGAAATGGGAGAAAGTTGTAGAAAGTCAACAATCACTGCAGCCCTCCACCAGTCGGGGATTTATGGCAGAGTGGCCCGACGGAAGCATCTCCTCTGTGCAAGACACATGAAAGCCTGCATGTAGTTTGTTAAAAAACACCTGAAGGACTCCTAGATGGTGAGAAATAAGATTATCTGGTGTGATGTGACCAAGATAGAACTTTTTGGCCTTAATTCTAAGAGGTATGTGTGGAGAAAACCAGGCACTGCTCATCACCTGTCCAATACAGTCCCAACAGTGAAGCATGGTGGTGGCAGCATCATGCTGTGAAGGGGTGTTTTTCAGCTGCAGGGACAGGACGACTGGTTGCATCGAGGGAAAGATGAATGCGGCCAAGTACAGGATATCCTGGACGAAAACCTTCTCCAGAGTGATCAGGACCTCAGACTGGGCCGAGGGGGTTTTTTTTTTTTTTTTTTTTTTACCCTTTTCCAACAAGACAATGACCTTAAGGCACACAGCTAAAATAAACGAAGGAGTGGCTTCCACAACTCTGTGACTGTTCTTGAATGGCGCAGCCAGAGCCCTGACTTAAAACCCAATTGAGCATCTCTGGAGAGACCTAAAAATGGTTGTCCACCAACGTTTATCATCCAACCTGAGAGAACTGGAGAGGATTTGCAAGGAGGAATGGCAGAGGATCCCAAATCCAGGTGTGAAAAACTTGTATCTTTCCCAAAAAGACTCATGGCTGTATTAGATCAAAAGGGGTGCTTCTACTAAATACTGAGCAAGGGTCTGAATACTTAGGACCATGTGATAGTTCAGTTTTTCTTTTTTAATAAATCTGCAAAAATGTCAAACATTCTGTGTTTTTCTGTCAATAAGGGGTGCTGTGTACATTAATGAGGAAAAAAAAATTAAATTAAATGATTTTAGCAAATGGCTGCAATATAACAAAGAGTGACAAATTTAAGGGGGTCTGAATACTTTCCGTACCCATGAATAAAATATATATATATTGTGTGTGTGTGTGTAAAATAAGATTAAAAACATTCATTTGCTCCTTGCAAAAAAATTATCTCTATGAAGAAATTCAGTCAGGTTTCAGGCCCCACCATAGCACAGAACAGGGTTCCCACTCTTTCATGAACACCAGATTCAAGGACTTTTTAAAGCACCATTTATTTTATATCAAGCATCTATCAAATTCACACCACAGCATATGTAGTGTCATGAAAGACCATACATTACTTAACATTTCACTTACACAACATTTACATTAAACATTTCAGAGTAATAATGTTTTGAATGTGTAGGTTTCATAAATTGAGACCGTTTTGAGCAGTTGTGTTCAAAGGAATTTAATGAAATCCATTGAAGTAAGTACTGGTGATAAATAAAATTCAATTTCTAAAATATGTATCAAACTGATTTTTGCTGTAGTTCTTGTACAATATTTAAATTTGAAATAATTTCTCAATTTTCAAATTAATAAAAAGTAGTTAAATGTTATAATAACATGGTAAAAACCTGTTAACATTCAACATTGAAATCACTCCAAGAGACATTACTCCTTAAACTGTAAACGCTTTTCACTAAGCTGTTTTTCCAATTTTTCAAGTTCTACATTTTCCTTAGCTCCATGTTGCCCCCCCCCCCAGAAAGTTTTGGGAGGTCATTTTTAGTCCATCTCCTATCCTGAAAGTCTGTCTTGCAGAGACTGACAAAAATGAGCTCCTAAAACTTAATGCCAGATTCTGGAAGATCAATTCTTCAAACAGTGGTACGAGAGGATGTGGTGCTGTCCTTCAAGAGTCACTCTCAACTTACCTGTCTATAAAGCCTATAAAAATAGTCTTCATGTATTTCATAACACTTCAGAATGTTATTCTTATTAAGTAGGGGTCATTTTTTACCCAAGCAAGGTCTCTGAGGACCTGTCACCTTGTAATTCTGGAGACTCAAGGTTGCAGTTTTGGAAAATAGTGGCACTGGAGACTAAAAGGTTTCTGATGGTTTCACACTTAATTCTTCACATGAATTCTTAATTCTTTTGCAGTTAACATTTGTCTTTTCTTCTCCACCTGTTTTTTGCTGACCCATTGAGCATTTTGCTGTCCAATGGTCATGCATTAACTTTGCAATTTCTAGTAATGTATTAGTTTTTTATATTTCTCATGGGCATTTAATAATTATTGACTTTCAGTCTGAGTTAAATCTCTTTTTTGGCTAATTTCATCTGTAGAAAACCTGCCTAATAATTCTGCACACATTAATAAGGAGTTTTTATTTTTATTTCCAGCCTTCATGTACAATAATATATAGATTATAAGTGATTAAATACAAAATTAATAGTAGTTAAGATTGATGTGGTTTGGAATTGGTAAAATGTGCTTGGAAAAAAAAATTATCAGAATATCAACATGCCTAATAATTATGCACATGGTGTAAGATGTGCCCCCTTTACACAAGAGTGCGCATGATTGCCAAAATCGAAAGTTGAAAGTGAAAGCGAGCGCTCATTCAAAATGCGATTTTCTACCCCGCATCATGATAGAGGCTCCTGATGTGCGAAAAGTAGGGGGTTAAAGCAAAAAAAAATCATGTAGAATGACAAATTTTTTTGTTCCCTTTGGCCAAACACGTGGATCCACGCCATACCTGTCAACCACACCCAGTTAAGAGCGTGTTTTTTCTTCTTTTGTAATTAGTAGCACTTGTCCTCCTAATTTAAAAAAAAAATTAGGAGCACCTTCGAACCAATAATAAAAAATTATTTTTATTATGAAACATTTGACAAAGTGATTTTAGGGGCATTTTCTTTTTACCTTTGTGAAAGCATTTTTCTCATATTATTTATGTTTCCTAGGATTTTTTTCCAGCTGTTGTGGCAGGACTATTTCTCATGGACCACGCCCCCTCCCCACCAAAGAATCATGTGCACTCAGAATTGAATTTATTTTAACTAAAAAAGACAAGTAAACTGGTAATAATAAAATAAGAACAATAATTAATGAAATCATTGGCAAAACAAAAACAATAACAATAAATGTTCAGTTAGGTCTAACTATTATCTATTCAACTGTAAAATAACACTGGATATTTTTCACTGTATAATGAAAGACAGCAGCAGGTTTATTTAGGCTGCTGTCTATTTAAGACCTCATGCACAGATCTAATATACTGATACACATGCATTTCCTATGCGTACGTTGTTTTGTCAGTGCACTTGTCCTCCTAATTAAAAAATTTAGGAGCACCTTTTGATCAATAATCAAAAATTCTGATCAAAAATTTGCCTTCTTAATATGAGGTGACATTTGACTCAAAGTGGTTTACAGGGGCATTTTCTTTTTACTTTTGCAATGGCATAATTTTCATCTGTAAAATTCAAAAATTAGTTTATAAGCTTTTTAAAAAAAAAATTTTTTTTCAATATAATAAGTAGTAGAATAAGAAAAATAAGTTCCCATCATATGAATTAGTATATAAAAAAAAATGTATTTGTACTAAAGAGGGTGTAAAGAATCAACAGTAATAATAATTATTAGCAACCATAAGAATAATAACAAATAAGCATGTAGGGATATTTAAAGAAGTTTAATGAGGCTCAGAGGTGGCATGAATTCATAAATTCATGTTGAGATTAATATTTTAAATATAAAATTTTGAATACAGAAATATTAAATGATTTTAAATAACTGCAATTATACCTAAAAATTGAACTGAAACCGCCAGCAGGTGGCGGCAAGTCACTGATTTTTATCACTGAAATCATTCATTCATTGATTCGTTTGAACGGCTGATTCATTCAGGAAAGAAGCAAGTCTTTATGAATGGGTAAATTAATCATTGACTCACTAGATTCATTTAAAAATGCACTTTATTCATGAATGAAAACACCGCTGTTTGTTTAGAGATGCGCCAGCTCACTGTTACTTATTGAACTATTTTCGTTGATGAATAGGCAAAAATTAGGCAGTACTTGTTATGAACTGTGTATTAAATCCTATCACATTTTTCAAAAATCCTTTCATAATTATTAAAAGCTGTCAACTCGGCCTATCGCAATCTGTGGCGCACAGACACATGAGAGCACTGCTGAGAGTTCTCAAGACTCAGAAGTACGTGCAAATTATACGTTCTGTCATCGTGTTATAAGCGCGGAACCTGCAGGAATGAGTACAATTGTAATTAATAGCCACAGTCCCGCGCTGAAATTCAAGTTCTGCTCTGTGTTCTCTGCTAATAACCCGACTGTGAATGATGTGAGCAGCGTTATGTTGTCAGTGAGAAGCTGCAGCCGTGGCGGGGATGATTTTTGGTGTGCCGGCAGAACAACAATGTGCTACATGTTTCTTTTCCCATCATTTTTTCCAATTGACGGAAATCCGTCATAGCGACGGAAAAATTTAATCCCTGTATATACAATATTAGAATGTTTGCAGGAGTGGGCGGTAATGGTTAGAAATTCAGCGGGAGCGGGCTTAAGAAAACAGTCCCGTGCAGGGCTCTAGGCTGCGCATCAACACACACGCTACCCCGTCTCCACCCCAATCATTAGTGCCGTTTCGTTCTTTGACAGAACATATAGGACAATTTTTTAAAAAGCGCCATAAACTAAAATTATTTTAAATTTAATTCAAGCACTTTCAAGGACTTGTCTGTTTTAAAGTACTTTCCAGGCCTTGAATCCATATGTCTGAAAATTCAAGTACTTTCAAGAAGTTGGAACCGGACAGAAACTGCACTTGTTAAATTTACAAATGACTTGCTTCTTGCGTCAGACCAAGGCTGCATCTCATTGCTAGTTTTACTTGATCTTAGTGCTGCGTTCAACACTATAGATCAGGACATACTCATAGATCGATTACAAAACTATACAGGTATTCAAGGGCAGGCTTTAAGATGGTTCAGATCCTACCTGTCCCTCGCTACCACTTTGTTTATTTAAATGGGGAGTCATCTCAATTTTCACCAGTAAAGTATGGAGTGCCACAAGGATCTGTCCTAGGCATTCATAATATTTCAATATTACATGTATCCCGTGGTAAATTATTTAGAAATACGTATTAGTTTCCATTGTTATGCTGATGATATTCAACTATATATCTCAACAAGACCAGATGAAACTTCTAAATTATCTAAGCTAACAGAGTGTGTTAAAAATGTAAAAGATTGGATGACCAATAATTTTCTCCTATTAAATTCGGATAAGACCGAGATATTAATTATTGGACCAAAAAGCAGTACACAATCTTTTGGACTACAATTTGCAACTAGACGGATGCACTGTTACTTCCTCTACAGTCAAAAATCTGGGTCTTATATTAGACAGCAACTTGTCTTTTAAAAACCATGTTACAAAAACAGCATTCTTCCAACTTAGAAACATTGCCAAGTTACGAAAAACATGTTACCTGTTTCTGATGCAAAAAAAAAAGCTAGTTCATGTATTCATGTCCTCTAGACTGGATTATTGTAATGCACTGCTAGGTGGTTGTCCTGCATCTTCAATAAACAAGTTACAGGTAGTCCAAAATGCAGCAGCTAGAGTCCTTACCAGGTCAAGAAAATATGATCATATTACCCCAATTTTAAAAGTCTCTGCACTGGCTACCTATTAAGATCCGTATCATTTACAAAATATTATTACTTACCTACAACGCCCTTAATGGGTTAGCTCCTGCATAACTAACATAGTCTTCTCACCACCGCTACAAGCCATCACGATACTATATTACAAAAACTTCTGCACTTTTGTAGTATCTAGGATAGCAAGTCCATAAAGGACGTAGAGCTTTTCGCATTTTGGCTCACAAACTCTGGACTAGCCTCATGCATAACGTCAGCGGTTAAGCCACTCTCGCCTGTTTAAATTCATAGAGATTAAAGAAGAATCTCTTGCCAATCATTCAAATAATGCATCTCATAATTTTTTTACTGCAGTTATATCTGATCAAATTATTATTTTTTAGTTTGGGTTAAACAAATCAATTTTGTTTGGTTGGAAAAGCAGCTATGATAATTATGTCTCTATTTGTTCTCTGTTCTGAATGTACACAAGCTTCAGTCTGGATCCAGCCCCTACAAAGACCTGAGATGACCAAACACCTGAGAAGAGATGATGCCAACCCCTCAGAGGACCTCAGATTGATGCAACGAACAACCATCAATAACAATTTTGCAACAAGTTTGATTGCAACATGTAATCACTGCTGTTAATAGTGTTCATCGTCTGTTTGATTACGTCATTAACTGAATTTTACCGTACAGTTCTGCCATATGTACATCAATTTGACAGTCACCACTGATAAGCTACTACTAAATATATTGTAGAAACTTAATTTCCTGTAAAACTGCTTTGCAACGATTTGTATCATGAAAAGCGCTATACAAATAAACTTGAATTTAACTGAATTAATTTGACAGTTGCAAATAAACTTCCCTGGTGATAAGTAACAAATATTTTTTCTCTTATGGCAAATGGATTATTTAAGTGTTTCAAAAATTGCAGGTCACAAAAAACTTCAGATCCACAGATGCACCGAGACAGACAAGTCATGACAGATGTTTTCTTTAGCAGACAGTTTGTATCTGTCTGCTTGAAATGTTGCATGCCACTTACATCAGCAACAGTCAGGTGGCTCTTACAATCTGACATTGCCATGTATTATTATCTTATCGTCTACTGGCAAGTACCATTTTATTTATTCAACCAGGCCAATTTTTACTATTGGATTTATTTACTATTGGATTTATTTTGGATTTTTGGACAGGAATTTTGTAAAACCCAGCTAATGGCAACATACTCCTCAAGAAGTAACAGGTAAAATGAACCCAAAATAAAATCAGGCTACATTAAAATAAAGAACAACATTTAAAAAATGCTAAATATCTAAATGAAATATCCTTCATAAAAGTACAACAGAGGAAGCGCATTAGATGAGCAAAAGATTGCATTGTGTGTTATTCTACAGCTCTTATCACACACACTGACAATATGATCATGAATGCAAAACATTAACATGCGTGTCAGCGTGTGTAAGTTGGTATACAAGTCACATGGAGCTTGGGAGAGGAAATGAATAAGGACACAATAATGCAAGATACAAAGACTGACCTTTGACCTATGCACTTCTCCATCATCATCCTCTCCACCGACACCCAGGATCTTGCGTGTTTTGAGTCGGCTCACCAGATCGGTCTGACTGTGTTTCTTCATCAGAGGTGGATGAGGTTTAGTAGTCATTCCAACAGTCTACAGAGGAGAAGAGGAGTGTGAGAGCAGGATCAGATCTGATTTGTCACTACATGTTCACACACGTACTGTTTGTGTGGCCACACACACTCCTGTGCACTGGGAATGGAGTTCTCATTCTTCTATTTATTCTAATGAGACAAGATCTTTACTATGCACAATCCTCAAGGGCACCAGGCAGTCCTGACATACCAGTGAACCCCCAATGAGGCAGCAGATTATTCAAGGGAACCAATTATATTTTGTTCTCAAAAAGGCAGCAAAAAGACATCACTCAGGGCTCCAGACTGCGACCAAATGGCCTGGTTTATACTCGCCACGTCAGCACGAGTGCGAAGGTGTGTGCAGGACAAATTACGCACATATTGAGGAAACGATGGATGGTTTTCAAGCTAAAGTAATGTGAAAGGCTGCTTCTTAAACCAGAGAGGGTGAAAATGTTGGTATTCTTGTGGGGGGGAAAAAAACTTGCAAGCACTGTCACAGTCAGCAAGTTTAGTTTTACTTTTCTTTTTGTTTTCATTTTGAAAAGCTTGTTATCTTTGCGGTTTACCTGTTAATATGGAGCTATGAATATACGCTATGGAGGCTCTCTTTTTTTTTATTTTTTTATTTGATTCCTCAGTGTTTGCTAAACTTTCTGGTATTTATTAGTCGGTATATAATACAGCATGTGGTGTTTGTCATGCCTCATCTTATTTGTTTTTGTTAATAAACGTTTTGTAAGCTAGTTTGTCATTGTATCCTACTATTTTATTGTTGTTGTGCTTTTTAATTAAGAATAACAATGAATCCATATTTTGTTTTAGTCTTAAAAAGTGAAAGGTGTGTAGATGTATGTAAGCAAAACAGACAATTATATTTTATTGTAATTGTAAAACCTAACAAGATCGTGAAATCGAAAGTGAAAGCATCTGAAGCCCGGCTTATAACACAGCAAAAGAGGAACTCACGATCACAAAATCAAATCACAAATAATACTACTGATGAAAAAGAACGGGTTGAATGTTAACCACTTTCGTTTCCATATAACTATAAACAATGATAAAAGTTAATCCGCATGCATTGATTAATCCCATGTTGTAGCGCAAAAAATAAAAAATTGCGACCAAATCATGTGCTCGTGTGACCAACTGAGAAAGTTAGTCGCAAAAGAGCGAACAGTGGGAAGAATGAGTCTGGAGCCCTGTCACTTGACAAGTTGCACATTTCCAGTCAAATTAGGACAAGCTTCTATGAGAAAACTTGGATCTGAACGCCCTGACATGTGGACACATGCCACTGTGATTTTATATCTAGAAACTGTGGTCTTATTTCTCATATAATTTCCTGTTATTTGGCCATTACTTCTCAGAACTGTGCCACGCGAGGCACAAATAGGCTGGTTGCTCAGACACAAGTGTAGTCTTACTAGAAAAAGGACATTTGAATGTCAGAAGTAGACCGTTCTTGACCTGCAGGAATATGATAACTGATTACCTGTAAGTGTAAATGGACTGTCTTGCAGAGGGAGAGAGGAGAGAGGAGTCACAATGGATGAGGAAGAGGATGAAATACGCCGGAGGCTCCAGCGCTACTGAGTCTGAAGAAGGTCAGGAAGCTGCAAGAGCAAAAAGAAGGGCAGACTTCAAAAAGGACAGCATCATCAATGAGCTCTTCAAATGGCAGGATGTAGTAGTCTACAAAAAAGTAGGATTAGTTTCAGTATTAATAAAGATGTAATTAGACCAGCAGATATTTAAAACATCAAATTCAAAATTATAGATAATGCATAAATTAGTTAATGAATCAAGCGCTCCAACACATTTGAATCATTTTTGGCCACTCTGTCTAAGACTGACGAAACAAACCTACTGAAATCAACAGATCATGGATAAACAGGCTACTAATTTAAAAGTATAAAATATCATTTAAATGCTGTGTATAATAAATCCATGAATCAGAAATAATGTTTTAAGTGGTCTGCATAAGACTGTCTAATGTATACACACAAAATACAGTAAATAAGTATACACATCATCATCTATACCCTCCCCCTGCTTGTTTGGGCCCGATCGTCAGTATAGACGATTTTTTTTCCACTGGAAAGAATGATAGGAGATTAGACATATATTTATTAGCCACGGACTGCATTGATTTGGACAAAGGGGGACAGAGGGAAGATAGAACTAAAATGAGCACTTCGTGGAACCTAGAAACAGAATGAGAAAGAAAGGGAGCGAATAGACAGAAGGGTCAAATAAATGATGTTCCAAGCCTATTAATGAGATTATGAATCAACAAAGCAAGGAACAAAAAATGCTTACACAAACATAGTAGCTGCATAAGACGTTTTCTTCAATGGCAAATAATGTTAAATGTTTTTTGAGCACAAAATCAGCATATATGAATGATTTCTGAAGGAATCATGTGACACTGAAGACTGGAGAATTGCCTGTTGAAAATTCAACCTTGCCATCACAGGAATGAAACCTTATTTTTATACATTGCCGCTTAGGATGGAAAACTGTTATTTTATATTGTAATAACATTTTGCAATATTAATGTTTTTTTCTGTATTTCTGATCAATATGTGCGCCTGCATTATATATAATAAAAATATATATTATAAACCAATTACACTTTTTGTTTTAAGAGTTTTTGTTATAGTCACATGCGAGTTTCTCTGCCAAAAAAAAAAGTTCAAAATGAGTCAGGCGCCATCAAGTTTGCTTGTTATTATCAAGAACAACAAAATGCGTTAGTGCAAATTGCACAGTTTTATTTTATCGTCCCAACATCAGCTGATATTTTTTTTTTTTTTTTGGCAAGAAATTCTGTGAAATAAATTTCACAATTTAACGCAATATTACTAAAACGTTTTTACAAAAGAAGCATCTTTAAAGAGGATCCGCTATGCAAATACTTTTTTTCGTCTCATAAGTTACAGTTTTATTCGTTTATTGTAAAATGTGAAAAGTGAAAAAGCAATAAAATACAATTTCCAGGTAAAAGTTCTCTGTTAACTATTTCCTTACAAATAAATTTATGATTATATTAGTGTATAGTAGTATCCGAAGGCGGTGGACACAAGCGATGTAAAGGGCACAAGAGGTAAGATTTTTTATTAAAGATCCAAAAACACTCTAAACAGTGTAAATATTTTGGCTGACTGTGTATTACATTATACCCAAATGTTCTCGAGCATCGTTTAAATCCAGAGAGGAATAAGAGCAGTTACTTAAGATAACGTGACCTGGGGACCTGTTGTTCCACGTAAGAGAATGTCCTGTGTCGCCCTGACAATACGTTAAATACAACCCTCGATTTACGGTTTTGTTTGAGACAACATGGAAACCCCAAAAGACCTTACTATATTCTGCGTTTTATTAGACCCATGTGTTGAAAGGGGACGCACCGCATCAAGGAAGGTAGACATTATAAAAGCAACTTTCAAACGTATTTATGTGAATAAAACAGCATCTGCTCATAACGCTGAATTTTTACATAATTGTTGAAATTTACTTTCACTAAACGTATAGCGACGTGTGGGGTACTGTGAAAGACATGTTCGGATAGAATATGCTAGGGAATCATGAAAATAGTAGGTAAACTAACAACTCTAGTCACACGCGCACGATGACTTACAAGAGAGCATTCTCGTTTTGTTTGACTAGTGATAGACCAGTAGGTGGACAATGGGACATGGGCACCAATATGGTGGCGGAACCAAGATAAGGTGATGATGGTTTAACCAAACATCACAAAGAAGAAGACAAGCAAGAACTGCACTTCCGATCAGTTTCGTGTGTGAAAAAATTGTAAGGCAGAAAGATTAGGTAACGAAGTTTGGTGATTACTTAGTAAAACCTAATATGTACAGCTGTGTGCTATCCGTTTGTGAGGAAATAAACAAAGGCAGATTTTATTAGTTTTAATGACCCGAGCAGTACTGGAACCCGTCAGTTAGTGTATCTAGTCAAGCCGAGTGGCTTAACGACTAGCAGTCTACAAAGCACTTCGCTTCTTCCTCTGTTACTGCTAGTTCTAAACTGAAATAAAGTGAGGAGTAAGCATCAAACGTATGTGGAGCGATAAAGTCAAACAAAACTTAGATGAAGATTTATCATGTCGGTTAGACTGCATATCTAGCGCTTTTATAGCACAAGGAAAGAAGGGTTGAATGTTTGGAACAAAGGTCATGAAAAAATAAGAAGGAAAGTCATGTCACAAACCACCGTTTAACATGTTTACTATATTTCAGAAAAAATTAATTTGGAGTAGAACACTCATTTAAAAGTGTTTTAAATGTGCGTCAATGCCCGCATCTAATTTATAACCATTTTCTTGTCATATTCTATGTGCGCTTTTTGGGGAAATTAATATTAAACTATGCAGTGGCAAGATTATACTTGTTTTCCCTTTTTTTTTTTTTTTTCTTTCGTATTGAATGGAAAAGACCGAGCTCAACTGCTGAAAACTTATTAAAATATGGAAGCTATAGAATATGAAAATTCTTCAATTCCATGTTTCCACATAGTATATTATTAAGGTGTGCTTAATGAAAAATCATACTTTACAGTTTTGTGAAACCCTGCACAGAATAAGTAGATATTCATTATATGTTATGCTGAATGCTTGTGCTTTGAGTGATATTAAATATGAGTTTTTTTAATAATTGTACAGACATCTGACATCAACGGGCGATGAACAGCAGTTCTCCACGGCCTTCCACTCTTCCTTGAAAAGGACCTTACTGATTTTACAAAACATGTTTTGTAAGTAATTTTGTCTGCTATATTCTGGTTATTTAATGTAATGCAGACAATTCTTGAGACCTGGCAAGAAAAATCAGGACACAGAAACAATATAAGATAGAAAGGAATAAAGAAAGTTAAAAAAAAAAACTTCTAAGGAAAAAAGGAAAGGGAATGTATAATAAAAGAACAGAGTTGGAAAGAAGAGAAAAAAATACTTAAAGGGTTAGTTCACTCAAAAATGAAAATTCTGTCATTAATTACTCACCCTCATGGTCGTTCAAAACCTATGTAAGACCTTTGTTAATTTTCGGAACACAATTTAAGATATTTCTGATGAAATCCAAGAGCTTTCTGCATAGACAGCACACACACTACCCGGTCAAGACCGCAGAAGAAAGTAAGGAATCGTTAACGAGAGTACCACGACGCCATGCGGTGTCGATTGATGCTGACGCAGGCAGCCGGCGTTCTGACGAGTATCAGAACACGCATGCAAATGTGCCTTGTTTACAAGTCATCAGATCATCACCAAATATTTCATTTGTGTTCCGAAGATGAATGAAGGTCTTACTGGTTTGGAACGACATGAGAGAGTAATTAATGACAGAATTTTCATTTTTGGGTGAACCCTTTTTATAATGTGAAGAAAGAAAATAGAAATTAGGTAACAAGGAGTCTGACAATTTAGATGAATGAAGAGTAAAGGAAACAACACAAAGAACTCAGAAAGGAAGGACAGAAAAGAATAAAAGTAAGTAAGTGAAAGAAATATAAAAAAAGGAGGTTTGAAAGAAATAAAGAAATCAGATAACCAAGAGAACAAAAACAAAGAGTCTAATATATGAGTGATAGAGACGTAAAAACCACTCGTTTAAGACATGGCCTATGAGGGTGCTCTTGATCATGGTTTGGGGTCAAGTCTTTAGAAATCAACAACAAGAGAATATATAATGTCAGTATTGACAAACAAATCGATGTTGTTTTTTTTTTTTTTTTTTTTTTTTTTTACACTTTTCAAATATCAAAGCAGCAGTTTCAGTATAGATTATTTTATAGCTGGCATACTGTTCAGTTTGTCTAGTCTTTTTGTACAACAGAGGGTAGGAATGTACGATAGAGTTATTGTATTTTTTATCTGGTATCCACGACACTGATGTCAAGGGTGTGGGATAGAAGAAAGTCTTTCTATGCTAACATATACACCAGATATGAATTTGTGTTGCAAAATGTTCTACAAGGCATATGTACTCTTAAAATGTAATTAATTATTTTTGCTCATATTGTATTCTGTTTTCTAGGAATATGTGAGAAGAGAGTCACGTCGGCCCTGTGGACCGCCTGTGATCCATGAGGAGGCTTAGAGCAATACCTAACGGCAGGAATTAATGCATGTCTACTGCAATCACTTTTGGAAGGTACAATTGTATGGGAGGTATGGAAAAAATCATCCACAAGCATATGCCTGCTCTTTGGACGTGAGATTATGCGATGAATGATAGATCCTCAAGCTACGGAAGACACCTTTGAGTGCATTCATGGCTGAACCTAGAAAATGCAATCTGAAAAAATCTTCGGATGTCGACAGATGCCCTTGTTTTTTTTTTTCTTTTTTTTTTTTTTTTTTTTTCTGGCGTGATGGAGCATTTTTCAGTGTAATTGTTCATGATTGATCATTATTGATTTAGAAAATGGTAAATCTAGATTTACAAGGTGTCATAAAAGGGATGTTGATGTTTGGGTTTTTTTCTGTTTATTTCCTGAGTGCAGTATGTGCAAATTTTTCTTAGTGTTAAATTGTTGATTTGATAGCATGCCTAAAAAATAATGACTTGAAGTAACATTGTTGTAAACAAATAAATGCCCTATTGTTGTTCCAACAATCTGTTTTCCTTGTATTAACAACATTAAGGTTTGAGTACAACTTACTTGAGATATTTAAGGCAATCAGTTTCCACACATTTCTCTAGTAATGTGAACAAAGCAGACTTTTTAAGAGAACTGTTTTGTTTGAGTTCTGTGCACCAAGCTTAACTTACATCTCTAAGTTGGATGAACTTGTCAAATTGAGTTAGCAACACTCAAGTTTTCTGGTAACCTCTACATATACACAAGTTACCTATACAAAGTTACAGTAAGTTTTATTAACTCAAAAAATGATCAACTATTTTGCTTGAGAAATTTTAGGCAATCAGTTTCCACAGGTTTTCCAAGTAAGTTCAACTCATTACTTTTTACAGTGCAGAAGGAGCGGAAGCGGTTGACTGTGGCATAATAGAAGCTCTGCTGCTTTTGAGCCGTGTGTCACGCTCGTTCAGCGCCTCGTTTCGCTTCGACGGCTTTCAGCCTCACCCTGCTTCATTCTACTACTTTAATAAATCATTAGCTCGTCCATGAACATGATTTCCAGTCCCGTCGGATTGTATCAGCTGTGGGGATGATGACCACAACTCCCATGATTCCACAGCGTCATCAAACTATGACTTTGTCTCTTTATTTTGAATATGCGTCCTCTAGCGGCGAAAAATTACATATTGTGCCTTTAAAGCGTTAAGTCACCTAACAACAATGAAAAAAGATTAGCTGCTTCCGCTGTAGCGACTGTTGGCGCAAGCTAGATTAAAGTGATTATTACGTTTTTTAATATGGATATTTTTCTAACAAAAATTTATCGATTCGCTACAGGAGGCCTTTGTTCACCCCCCGGAGCCGTGTGAGACACTTTTTATTTAAACTTCTTTTGGACTGACAGGGCTCTACGCATACCTTTCTTTTTAGGAGCGCTTGTGCTCCAAATTTCAAAAATTTAGGTGATTGCCGACGGTCAAAAATGTAGAGCCCTTTGTAATCAGGTGGTTAAAATGGTTATTAACCTTTCTATCTACGAGGGATATTGATCCTTACATAGTCTGAGTTACAGGGAATTTGTTTTTACCTGTGTAATGGCATTTTTCTAACTTTATTAAAATTATGTCATCTTTTGTCAAATTCAAAAAAATATATATTTTTAAGCTTTTTAAAATTTCTAATTAAAACAACAAAATAAAAACATAGAATAAGAAATATAATAAGAATAAGTTACCAATTAAATGAAATAAGTATTTAAAAAAAATAATTTGTATTATAGGTGGCACAGAAGAACACAAAAGTGGCTCGTAGGTGTATTTTCAGACATTTAATGAGGCTCAGAGTTGGCATGAGTGCAATTAAATTTCGGTTGGGTTCAAGTTTAAATTAGGGATGCTCCGATCCGCCTTTTTCGCTTCTGATACCGATTCCGATACCTAGGGTTCCGTATTGGCCGATACAAATACCGATCCGATACCAGTGAAGTTTTTCTCCCTCATTTAAATAAATGTCGAATTTATATATATCTCTGTGTGTGGAACTGATAATCATTTTCACAATCTACTAGATACAGACTACTTATTTATAAAGAAAAATAAAATAAACAATATGAAAAAATATAGGCCTATGTATATTATAATCTATGACAAAACTGTATCATAAACTAGGTTAGTGGATAAATCGGCAGCAAA
The DNA here is from genome assembly GCA_018155175.1 of Sinocyclocheilus anophthalmus. Classification (NCBI taxonomy): domain Eukaryota; kingdom Metazoa; phylum Chordata; class Actinopteri; order Cypriniformes; family Cyprinidae; genus Sinocyclocheilus; species Sinocyclocheilus anophthalmus. The sequence goes on from JADLZN010003000.1 coordinate 691,240, forward strand.
AGTTATTCTAGAAAAAAAAGTGCACAATAGTTTTAGAAATCCAAACATTTAGTGAAAAAAAAATATTTTGTGGGGAACAAATAAAAGTGTTGAACTAAATATGGTTAAAATGTTACACATTGCTATTTGTATTATTATAAAATCCATTCATTTAAAACATTCATATATATGTTTAAGTATATGCTATAAAATTAAAATAAATTTCTTTTAAATCTATAGCATATTTTTTTATAAGTCAACAACATATGATAGATACGATAGGTCAAAACAAATACAGTGCAGCACGAACGGTTTTTATACAGTCAACCCTCAACGGACACCTTGGCAATTGAATTGCCATTGGCTAGTATATTTTGTTGTTTACTCGCCAGACTGAAATACTATATATATACATATATATATACATATATATATATATATACTATTACTATAATTATATCTATTAATATAATAAGTTATGCCATTTACAACATCTATGTTTGTAAAATGGTACAGCTTTTTAAATATTTGAAAGTACACTCTTAATATCAGTCAGTCAAGCAAGCAGTCAAGCATTATAATATGATAATAAAGTATTATTTAATAATAGAAGTTTAGTAATTAAAATTAAAACTTGGTAACCATGAACTTAGGACTGGTTTGTCTGGTTGTTTTTTTTTTGGTCAGTCAGTGTTCTTGTGAAAAAACGAACAATAATACTGATAATATATTATTATTATTATTATTATTATATTATACGAATTCTACTAATAAGAACAATGTAAAAACGCACTAAGGATTAATGAGCTACTGGATCAATGAATATTAATCAAGTTGTGTGCGTTCACTCGAATTGATTTGCTGAAATCAAAACAGGGACATAATAGGTGAGCACCAGCCAATGAGATTGCCGTTTGTGCATTAGTTCCGCCTACTACAGGAAAACCCGGCATTTCTTAAAAGTTGAAGAATTCCAAAGGAACTCCATTATTTTTTAAGGAAAATACAACAAAGTATATAGTTTACATGTAGCGCATAGATTCTGCATGTTATGTAAGACTTTTGCTCGCTCTCTTGCGCGTGTGAGAGAAAGCGACGGCAAGTCGTGCGTCTTCACACTAGAAACACATTACGACAAATACACAAAAACAGGTGCGCTGCGCATCCATTCAAAAGAACTGAAAAATATCACAGCTCGCTTGACAAAGAGTGAAACTCTGAAGCGCTCAGTCAAAGTGTTCTGCGAGTGAAAATATATCTGTGCTAAACATATACTCAGCCTCCAACTCACACACTGGCGCACGTAAAATCTGAGCAGTGATTAGCCATTGGCTAATATTCGATATCATTTAGTCGCCCAGGTGGATTTAGTCGCAATGCGAGGGATGTAATCACGTTGTAGATGGGGTTGACTAGTTCTATGAGAACGAAGCGCTAACCCTTGTGCGGCAACTTTTTGTGTTTTGTTAAAAAGTGCAAAGTGCAAAGCACAAAGGGAAGATAAATTGATGCGTAGTTTATTATATCTGTGCAACAGTTATTGAGACTTTCTTTTAACAGTTTTATATTTCAGTTACTGTGCGCGTTAAAAACTATTTAAAGTATTTTCTACGCCACAGACACCCGGTAGCAAGTAACAAAAAAAAACATTAAACTCTGGCAAGAAGATAAAGTCATTTTTACAAAATCATAGACATGTATTTACAAAACAAGTATAATGGGAACACAGAATGATCTTGGAGAGCGCTTTACCTTTTCTTTTGAGCGATGCTGTAAAAACTGAACGAACGCGACCAGGGTTTAAAGGCTGAACGAATGATTGACAGTCACAGCGGAGAAAAGAGTTTGTGTGATCTTTAATGTAAGGACTTAAATATTCAAATGTAGCTCACATTAAGCTATCGTATGGCTTCAGAGTAACACAGAATAATTCGCACACTAATCGGGAGAACACTAAAAAACGGGAAAAGAAAAGAAAAATCTCCGGATTGGATCGGTCGTTATCATGATCGATACACGATCGAGAAAACATGGATATGATATGAATATCGGATGGAGCATCCTATTTTAATTTAACATTTGAACTACTAGAAAGTTAAAATGTTAAATAACAGAAAAACTACCTTAAAATGAAACTAAACTCGCCAGCAGGTGGCGTAAAGTCAATGATTTAACGTCTGAACCCCCCCACCTCAATTCATTCACATTGATTCGTTCCGAACCGGCCGATTCATTCAGGATACGACACCCCGTACCTGCAATACCTCACCGCTCGCAGGGGAAAAACACGTCACAGTACGTTAGAACCTTGAGATCCAGTCAGTGACAAACAAACATGCTGATCGGAGGCCCCTCAGTCGCACTGGTCCTAAATATTATTTCATAGTCGCACGTAGTAGTTTGTAAAATGCAAATGCGACTGAAATGGTCTCACTGTAGAGCTCTGACTTGATGCATGCAACACCCGCTGAGTGGCATTAAACAGCTGAAAAGATCAAAGACAATTTTTAATATAAATCCGACTGGATTCATCTGAAAGAAGAAGTCATATATACCTAGGATGCCTTGAGGGCGATTAATTTATGGGCTAATTTTCATTTTTGTGGGTGACAACTAACACGTTAAGTAGAATATTTCTCGTACCCTTTCAAGTTTAAACCGAATTTCTGTTTTGGACGGGTCTGTGAATTTATGACGATAGATTTTCTCAAAAGAAATGGTAAAATGCTCCCCCCACTGAACGGCGACTTTAGATCAGTCATCGATTATCCCGTAACTGTCGATTTGTGTACTTCATAGATTGAAGCAGAAGAGCAGAGGAGTAAAACGATAAGCATGGCCTGCAACACCATTCATTCACACAGAGACATGCAGAACATGCAGGTTTAATTTTAAATAGTATTTTTTGCAGCTCAATAGTCACAGACACTAGTCCATATCATGTTTTGATTTAAGTGTACTGACCTACTTTTGATTTATTCCGCATTAAATTCCATTTTTCTAACTGGATTCCGCAATTCCGTCTACGTTTTCCGCATCGCGGAAATCATAGGGCCCCTAATTAAACCCCATATCAGATGATCATAACACATCTTCAAATGAGAGATGATGAAAAATTTGGGGCTAAATCCTGGTAGGAATAGTGGTAGCTTTGTGTTGCCATATTTATAAGTACATAAATGTATAATATGCTAGGCCTGTAAATCTGAATTAATGAGCACAGATTCTCTTTTATAAGTGTGCTCTGCTGCCGTCAGCAGCGACTCCAGAGAGAAGTGCACAGTTTGATCATGTACATCTGATTGCTAACGAATGATCACACAGCAAGACCTTCTAAACGCTGGGCTGCTCATAACTGACAGTGTTACATGCTACAAACGAAGGGCAACGGAATCGTGAAACATGCTCATCTGTCAACTTGTGGTGATACATTGTGACTGAAGACTTCGAATTCACAACAATAGTCACACTAAAGCTGCCAACTGTGCTGAACTGGTGATGCCTGTGAATCATTACTTCTTTAAAAGAGCGATTCAGCCTGTGTGTGACTTTACCATCGCCATAAGAGGGCATGCTTCAATCAATGTGCTGCAAATCACATACACGAGTCAGGCGATGCCATTCAAAAGCGTGGTTACAATGCGTTTCTCGATATGAGGCTACTGGAGTGATGCTGATGCAGTTGCCTAGCAACCCCACAGATTGCGCATTTGGCACCCTCCCTCATTATTGAAAGTATATATTCTGTGATGAGGCTCTGTTCATCTTGACGCCTCACCCCATTGTTACCCTTCTGGCAGTCAAATCACGCCTTTGACGCAATTTAAAGATCTCACGGCCATGTGTGAGTTTTGTCCGCTTCGAAGGCTCCATGTGATGAAATTTTAAAATGCGGCTACTGTGTATAGAATTCTGAAGCTGACATATGGAGGGAAGAAGCAAAGGCTTCATTGTTCATTACAAAAATCCCAAGACTATGTTTCCACAAAGGCACTTCAAGAAGACTTCAGCCTTAGGTTGTGAATTTATAAGGGGTAATAAAATATTAATAGATGTTTTAAACAGCAACACACTGCAACTGTGGGAAAAACAGACAAGTGTGCGCTTGTGTGAGTGAGTGAATGAAAGAAATTCAGCTGCAGGACAACAACATTTCTCCTTAGCATCTATGTCTTGGGGATATTAAACATGTATACAACCCCTAGTCTGAATTAGGGATGTACGCGACAACTAATTTGACTGACGTTTAAACGAAAGTTTTGTATCCGACTAGTCTAAAAGCAAGAAACCCCCAAAAGATGGTAAGAAAAAAAAACCTCTGTGCGTGCATGTAGCATAGCCTATATTTGAAATACTTAATCTATGAATCACACTGTAAAATCCCTCAATGAATTCCGCTTGCCGCACACTTGCCTCGCGTTATCATCATTTCATTTTAGGCGGTCGTTAAAAAAAAAAAAAAAAAAGAAGTATACACTCAATGTCGGCCAAAGCATAGCTTATTATTCCAAATCAGCTGGGGAAATGCAGAACATGGAAATTCAATCAATAGCCTGACAGAATTCTTCATATAATGTTAGCCAACATATTAAAACACAAGTCAAAAACAATAGGAAGGTTTATCAAGAAATAGCATTAAAACGGCTTTTAAAAATGTACTTCGTGTAGGCTATATCGTCTAAAAACAAAACAATGCAACAATGCCCATTTTACTTACACAGACCATGCATTATTTGTTCAGTGAAATTATCAACGTGGTCTGGTGAAAGACGGGACCTGAGGCGATTAACAACTCCTGCACTTGAAAAAACGCGCTCGGCAGGAACTGAAGTCGCAGGCACGCAGAGATAACTAAAAGCAAGCCGACAGAGTTTCAGAAAGTGCCTGGACATCCCGCACCACCACCGAAGTGGGTCTTCGTTAGAGGAATAGATGGCGAGGACGGGATCGCATGTTGTAGTGAATGACGTGATTGACATTTGCTGGCTTTGGCCAGCCTCTAAGCTAACGCCTACGTGCCTGTATTGAATATGATTACGCATCGCTCCAGTAGAGTTATTGTAAGACAATTTGACATTACACAGTTTACACAAAACTTTTCAGTTTCCTTCTAATTCTAAATAATCCCACACCTTCTCGTCTTTCGCATGGTCATTTCTGAACTCGCCGCAACTGACACGAAGAAAACGCATGTGAGGTCTGAGGTAAAAATGTACTTTCCGCCCAGATAAACTGTTTAAAATAATGTATTATTTTTCAAACGTTTTATTTTACCTTATTTAAAATATTTTAAATGCAATGTTAAAATGACGGTAATTTGAATGATAAAATCATGTTTTTGTTTTTTTTTCCTGTCGTGTAATCAACTTAGTCGACTAGAGCCGCACATCCCTAGTCTGAATATGTCAGGAATCTATGTACTTACGCCATAGACAGCTTCATCAATAAACTTGAAGAATTCTTGTTATAAATAAATTACAAACAATATTAGCACTGCCAGTCAAGCTGAATGAATTAAAGTAGTAAGCAATCATCATTAGCATTAATTAGCCTTCTGGTGTTGCATATAATTGCATGTGTAAGTCTGTGTCAAATAATCTTCCACAGCCCTTGCATTTTATATGTCTAATACAATAAACCGAGTGCCATTTCCGGTACAGTTATAAAAGTATACACCTATGAACATACAAATTAATGCAATTAATTTAATACATTTTTTTAATCTTCATGTCATGTCACTAATTCACACACACGCCTTAAAGTTACTTCTTTAAGGTATTGTAAACAAATATTATGCATGATGACAAATATCTTGAATATTAAAATTTACAAATGATGAAACCAATTTGAAATAGCCACAGTTGCAAAAATAAATAAAAGAAAAAACAAGCAAACAAATAAAAAATTAATAAGTAAAACAAAATATTAAACATCTCAGCTTGTCTAACAGACATTTATTGCCGGATGAAGGACCATCACCTTCAACTCAAACTTGCCAAGACATAACTGCTTGTGGTTCCATCAAACCCAACACTTTATCAAAATTTCACCATCCAGTTAGGCTCATCAACCATCACTCCTTCAAAAACAGCTAGAAACCTTGGAGTTGTGATTGACGATGAGCTGAATTTCTCTGACCACATTGCTAAACGGACGTTCCTGAGATTGGCTTTATACAAACATTGGAAAGATCACAGGCCCTTTCTTTTCAGACATGCAAACACAACTCCTTGTCAAGCTATTGTTATGTACCAGGTGGACTATGCAATGCTCTCGGCAGGTTTCAGTACAGTTCTATCAAACCTATTACAATTATCCAAAAATGCCGCGCAAGATAATCTTTACATGAGCGAAAAGATGCCAGTCAACTCTGTTCATCAATTTGCACTGGCACGTCGCTGCCGCATTAACTCAAGGCATCAGCTGTTCTAGCTGGTAGAGAAACCTACCATTTCCCCCATTACTCGCACCCTACTTAGCCCTAACGTTCCTCTCTAGCCTTCAGTTATAGTGCCTTTTCAGAGTCTGTCGCCATGCACACGGGAAAACGGCTGTATCATTGTTGCCCATTCTATAAGAGGCCCATAAATCACTTTAATAAGCTTTTTCGTAATGTCCCTCCTGGTGGAAAAGACCTCCAATAAATCATGAGCAGCTGAGTCCTTCGCCATCTCAAGAAACGAATAAAACACATCTGTTCCCCTTTATTGACCCTATAACTCTAGCCCTTTTTATTCTATTGTAAGGTCTCTTTATCTACATTATCTCTGTTTTGTATTAAAAAAATATATATTTATATTTCTATCATTTTTCTTCTATTACGTGGTTTTATTTGGGGGTTTGTGTGTGTGTGTATTATTTGTGGTAAATATATCTATGTTATATATATATTATATCTATATATATCCACACCTTGTTCGTTTGTACTGCGTTAGGCTAACGAGACTGGTCAATTTGCACTTATATAGTGTGCTCTTTTGTTCGTTTGACTGTTTTATTTATCATTTGTAAGTCGCTTGGATACAAGCGTCTGCTAAAATTACGAAATGTAAATGTAAACAAACAAATGATAAATAAATAAACAACTAAAATAAAGCAAACAAAGAAATGATAAATTAATAAATAAACAAATAAAATAAAAAACAAGTGAATAGATAAAATCAAAAAAAATATAAATAAAAAAACAAACTAACTAATGATAAAAAATAAACAAACAAACTATTGCAGCTGATATTAACATGCATCTCCTGAGCCCACTTGTAATTGGATTTCACTGAGGAGAAGATCTCTGATTTTGTGACTACAATATTTTTTGTGACAAACAGCTGAAAAATAAATGCATAGCTAATCAATTTATGATGTCTAAGGCAACCCTTTGTGAGAAAAAAACATTTATCATTCTGAAGAAGCCCAGTGACTACATCAATCTCAGCGCATACTGTCTTGTAGGATCTGTGGCTTATCGGCTTTGCATTCAATAATAATCCATCTTCAGAAAAGTCATTAGATGATCAGAACTTGGCTGACTTATAAGTACACACCTCAAATAAAGACTGTGCAGAGACTGTATGGTGTTAGTAGGGCTGGGTATCGTTCAAAAATTTTCGATACCGATACCTTGACTTCAATACCGGTTCCTGAACGATACTTGTTCGATACAATTTATGAATCAATTGAACAGAGTACATGATCTAAAAAAAAAAAAAAAAAATTGGTTTTATTTTTCAGCTTGTTGATGTTTATACAAACTCAGACTCCTCTCCTGAGCCACTGCACAAAGGAACAAAATGTAACCAACACAATAAATCAGTGCATAGTTTTAATAAAGCTCAAATAGTCTTCAGATTACACATCTATTAGGCTACATTTACACTAGTGTGTGTTCATTTTAAAAAGCATAGCTCAGACAGAATCATGATTTCTATTAATTTTCCACTGATTTACTGATAAGCATTAACAGCTTCTAGCGCTGTCTGCCTGTGTTCTCTCTTCAATGATCACTGCTCTGACTCAGAGGTAATAACATATTTAATTTCAGCAACATTACATGGCCAGAACACACATTAGACGGCAGGGCCGGATTTACCTCTTTTCGTGACATACAGGAAAAACACATTTTTGGGCCCCCTTCTACGGTGGCCGAGAGAGCTCAACGCGCTGCAACTTAAGAAAACACATGCAAATTGAAAAAACACCAGCAAATAAGAAAACATCTTCATCAGTTTGACAACACACTCGTTGCAAATCCTCACAACACATGCAAATGTAGAATTTTCTGAAATTAAGAAATTTGAAGAAAATTCTTTATATATTTATTGTTTTGTATTCTGGTTGTGTATGTAATTTATTGCTATGACTGTATTCCCTGTGAATGTTATATCTTCAATAAAATAAAAATAAATAAAAAAAGGAATCGCTAGCAGAAACTAAAAAAAAAAAAAAAAAAAATGCCACTGCACAAAACAAATCCGCCGGGTCCGTCCACGTTTTTGGTCCTTGAAATTTCTGTTTGTGTCAGTGCTCTGCAGCGGGTTCTTCATTTGCATGTGCTGTGAGGATTTTCAGCGCTTGTGTTGTCAAACTGATGAAGATGTTTTCTTAAATTGCTGGTGTTTTTTCAATTTGCATGTGTTTTCTTAAGTTGCAGGGTGTTGAGCACTCCGTGCCACCGACACTTCCCTATAATATAATAGACCTAATATTACCAAACCACTGCAACAAAATAGTCGTATCAGTGGAACCGTTAGGGTTTGCTATCGCAATAAGCGATTGCGTTCAGTCAATAAAAATCTTAATTTGTTTGAGAACTGATAAAGACCATTCCATTAATAGGTGCGGCGACGTGGCCCCATAACCACCTTCGGGAGTGCATTATTTCTCTAATAATTTTAACGGCCTGGAGTCACAACCACACATCAATTTTTCAGATGATTTGTTTCAAGACATTTGATATGTTTCCGTCCTGAAATCTCGTGTGGGTTGAACTAATTTTTTTACGCACCTCATCCCAAACCTTCCGTTGCAAATTCCAAAACGTCATTTTAGAGCTGATAACAGGCTTGAGCCACTGATATGCAGGCTTACGCAGTTATTAATGCAGTCTAATGCGGTTATTAGAGAGAGGGAGAGAGAGATATTAAGTGCGTGTGAATACCTGCGTCTATGCATCTCTCAGCAGCGTTCAGTAGCAGCATCTACTAATAGCGAATCTTTAAGTTAAACTCCTTCATGAACCTCGCTACTGAGAAAAGTATAACAAAAATATTATATCTCTTCATTGTGTTTGGGCCCCCCCCTTGACGAGCGAACATAGGCACGTGCCTAAAATGCCTCTGCGTCTACCATAGATTACATCTATGGGGGCTGGGACGCATTCACATTACAGTCTCACGTGTGCACTACATCTCTGAGTGCAACCAGTGTTAAACTAGTAGGTGTGTTCGACTTGACGCGGACTGACTGTGCAGACCGATCGGTGTATTACAGTACCACGAGAGCTAAAGAGAGCAGACTGCTCCGTGCTCTTTCGAATCACTCTCGCGGATGATCGATCTGCGCCGCACCTCTTCTAGTCGAACACACCGGCTAGTGCTGCAGGCTTATTGGCTCACTGACGCTGATGAGATTAACCCCTTAGGTATCGAAATTTGGTACCGAACGACGAGACGTTTTTTGATACTCTATGGTATCGAGGCAATTTGGTCGTGCCTAAAAAGTATCGAAATCGATACCCAGCCCTAGGTGAGAGTCATCCACACTAGGCATGGGCCGATTACCGGTTTCAAGGTATACTATATTTTCCATGATACCGTTCCTGCGGTATGCGCTGTTTTTCATGTCTCCTCAAAGACTGAACGTGTAGGAATCCCTCAGGTGAGTGCCGTTGTAGAGAGTAACACGACCCTCCTCCTCTTGTTGGTGCGAGCGAGTGGTCAGTCACGTGTGTGTAGGATGGCCGAGCTTAAGGAGCTTCCCCTGGAACTTACATGATCGGCAACCAGCCGTTTTTTTTCTTATTGCAGCTAGTCTCTGTTCTGGACTTGCACAAACTACGTTGCAATGCAATAATTTTCCAAAATGTAATTTATATGAGAATATAAGTCTGTAAACGCTCGTTAACAGAGACTAGAGACGCTGAAGATGGACGCAAAGAGAAAAACACGTAGGGAGACCTACTGTAGCAGATCAGGATGCGAAAACTACTTGGAAGAAAATCCTCATATGATTTAGGGGTTATATGAATGTGGTTTATGAGGGGAATGGACTGCCTATAGACAAGTTTGATGGTTTTTTTCTCTCGCTCTCGTAGAGTTCTTATTAAAGCGGTTTCAGCGCAGCGCTGCTTTGTTCAAGCGGTAAACAACGGGAAACACCGTATTGATGTTTCAGAAGCGCCTCCTGCTGTCAGAGAGGGAATCTGCGTCTCATTCAGAGCATCTGCTGTTTGCTTCATTCAGGCATGTAGTATAATTTCACAAAGCTAGTCAGAACATTCTGTTTTTGCTTCAAATTGGGTTATTATTAAATCAAATTATGTATATGAAATTATATAAATAAATATGAAATTATATGTATATGAATTATATAACTAAAATTAAATAACTGTAATTACAGATTTAGGTTATAAATAAAGGTGTCAGTCTTCATTTTTCTTCTTTTTGGGAAACAAATCAAAGACAAATAAACATTCTACTGTTCCTAATATTCTGTATGTTGCTCAAAAACAAAATATATTGTGTTCAGCGGAAAAAAGTTTTTTTTTACCCAGTCATTTAAAAATAACACATTTTAGAGCTGTAATGACAATACCGTGAAACCGGGATATTTTTGCTTAAGGTTATCATACCGTCAAAATCTCATACCGGCCCATGCCTATCCACATCACCATCTTAATTAAAAAGTCCTTTATCAAAGTGCAGCCAAAAGGCATTTCATAAGCAATATAATTGAAATCCACGCATTTTAACAAACAGCCACAACCTGATGTACTGTTGCTGGTCCATTAGTCCTAAACACTTGGACAAAACATGGTGCTTTTATTTCTTTTATTTTTTTTATTTGAATGCATCTGTCATAGTCGTGCCGCTGATGTGGGTGTTTAGTGTTGCAAATGCATCTCTCATGGCTCAGTGAGCTTGTGTTCTCCATTAACATTACGGCTGAAATGATTTCTAGTTAAGATTAAAGCCCATGGTGGAAGTCTGGACATTTCCAACCATTAGCAATCAGGACAGCAGAAATTACAGCAAAAACTTTTGGCTTGACTACCTCTGTTCCCAACCCATAGAATATGGAAATACATTTACTGTAACTTCTAATCACACTGCTGTTGTTCTTGTTTTCCAGTGCAAATGTCTAAAGATTCTTAAATAAAGAAGATACACTTACTTGAGAAGCAAAATTATCAAATAAGAAGTTTTGTTTAATGAAAAATTGATCAAAATGAAGGGATAAATGAGGAAGATTAATTTTTTGCAGTGCATGCAAAATTCAATGCCATGACTTTTCAACTTTCTGCTCCAATTGAAAACATTTTAGGCCTTAATTTTTTGGAAGGGCGGCCCCACAGAACCAACAGAAACCCTGTAAATGCATAGAATTTTTATTTTTAAATTATATTTTTAATTTTGACCTGTCTGTTGCTGCACAATTAAACTTTATGGTATTTTGACACAAATTCATATTTCACTTAGTAACATACCTGATCCTCATATTAATAACATTTCAATGTTTGATTTTAAAGCCATTTCTGTTACGATTTACAAATCTGGAAACACATTACATCAGGTCAACTCGCCACTGGTTGTCCAATGTAAAATCGTAGAAAACCCATGTTGAAAACCACTGCAATAAATCACCATCAGATTACACCCAATTTTTGTCAGAGTCCATTAGGTTGCTCCTACAGTAATTGCTGCCATCATTTCACTCTCTTCACTAAGGCAGGGAATGCTGTGAGAAAAGGGCAAATAAGCTGCAGGCTAAAGTGAACAGGCCTCTAATTGACAGCCTGTGACAAGAGGACATAAAGAGAGCAAGGAATCTCCTCTTGATGCTGGACAAACAAGTTGGGACAGGAGTTATTAAACCTGATGCCACACAAATCTCAAGCTGCTTTTCAGTTCAACAGGAAATAGTAGAAACACATCTGACCTCTTTGAAACTACACTACAGGAACTTTTATTGTCATGAAACTGGTGCTTGAGATCATCATGCTTCTTAGTATCTGCACTGAAGAGCTCCTTGTATGGTTACTGCAACACGGCATGAATTTCTCTTAGTAGAGCATAAGATTTCACCACTCGACTTCTGTTAAAGATGGATCGCTGGGTGAAATGTAAATAAATGGTTTGGGTAAAAATATACAAGTGGATTAATATAAATAAAGAGGTGCTCAGTTTACAGTTCTGTGCGAAAGTTACAGTCATGGACATTTATTAACTAATGGTATGCAATGTATATATAAGTTTGACACACAAAAGCATATTTTACTACTGTATTTACATTGCAAATGTTTTGTGGAGTCTCGGCTTGCCATGCCACTCGCTTGGACTGAATAAACTTTCACTGCCAGTGCAGCTGCAGAAGAGACCTACTTAAAACAGACTCCACACCTGCTCAATCTCTCATCTCCATCCAGTGTACGCTCAAGTGCATCAGTCACTTATAGTGTTGTTTGTTATGGTTAGCTTTACTAAATATTTATATACATATTTTATATATTATGCTATGCAAAATAACTGATTTAGGAGAGATGTCTGGATTGTATCAGCCTCCATTTTTAATGCATTGTGTGAAATTTAATCCAGCTACTCTACACCAGTAGAATAAAATATCTCTGCTCTCATTTTTAAAGGTCAATTTTGGAGGCAAATCTCTGCCAAGAAGAGACAATAAGGAGAAGGAGACACACCACTTGTAGAAAAAACGAATGGGAGAAAACATGATGCTTAACCATATAAAGTTTGACATATGAAATAATAAGCAGAAATACAAATATATATATACTGTATTATATATATATTATTATATATAGAATATATATATATATATATATATATATCTATATTATACATTACACATCAGAGACATGGGACATCGAGGTAGTGACTTGGACTCGAGTCGCATTTTTATAGACTTCAGACTTGACTCAGACTCGACCTGAAATGACTCCAGACTTGACTCGACTCAAGGAAAAGGACTTGTGAATATTTTAAAAGCAACTCGAGTCGTAACACAGCACCATTTTAAGTGAGCAGCGCGTCAAAACAGCGGAGCGGATCACATAACAAGCGCTCAGGGTCGTTTATGGTAAATATATTTCAGCGCTATATCCTCTAGTATTTTTTATCAAAAGCCAAACGCGCTTTATTCGAGCTATTTCAGCTCCGTGCGCTTTCTCTCTCTCCGGATGCGCACTGGCGCCAAGTTTAGAGCTGCAGATCACATGGTTATTTTAACAACAACAGAAACAAGAAAACAACAATGCTGCAAATATATTATTTTTCATACTATCTATTTATCTATCTATAACCTATGACTCTGACTGTTCAAACCAGATGTGACAAGACGTTTCTGATCTACATTTAGCATTATTAATCTGTAGGTTAAGAACATTGCAAAAAAGAATCATGTAACTATAATTGGGAAAATTGTTGTTAGATAGCTAGGGTGGAACTTAAACTTTGAAACTGTTAGTTATCTTTCTTTTCTGCTCAAGATAATAACGTTTTGATTATTGTAGCTACATTGTTTTTAGATAATCCTTTAAGTAGGCTAAAATATTAAAATAGTATAGATTTCAGGAGAAAAACCCTGAACAGAAACAGTATTTTTTCTGTCACATTGCCTCGCATATATCTAAATGTAAAAAATGCATACATGTAAAAATGTTTTTTTTTTTTTTTTAGACTCTGCTTGCTTGGAAGAAAAATAGAGGCCACGCCTCTTGGATTTTAAGTGAATACCCCTGACTTATCTAATAAGGAAAAGAAATACTTTATGTATGGTTTTGTAATTATCTGTGTACAATATTTCCTTTGTGTATGGGAGATCGGCCTCTTATTACACAATTTATTACAGAAAACTGTTTTGAACATGTTAATGGACTATAAATAACAGGTGGATGTACAATAACCTATTCTTAAAACACCTACATTTTTTTTTTTTTTACAAAGGCAGATCAAGAATATAATTTTGTCCATTTACACCTTTTTCTTGTCGTAAATATGGGCCATTTGTAAATTCTATGGGTTTGGCTTCCGATTTCATCTGCTTCCACTCCGTCCAGCTATTTTTAGCTGTACAAAACTGTTTGTTTTGCTGCTTGATATTGAAAGTTGTTGTGTCTTATCATATTATTTTAATGTGTTATCTTAATTATGAACACACTGGTTTGTAGTGCAAACAGTTTTACAGTTTACTGCACGTTGTTATTCTTCTAGTTATTTACCTATAGCGGCTAATGAACCGGAAGTCTCACCCATAGGCTTACTTTCGCGTTGAAGAAAAAGGTGGACAGCCTATAAAACAGCTTCGTAAATAGGAAGATTTCAATACATGAGGATTCTGAATGAGATTTTTTTTAGCAAGCCATTAAATGACTTGAGACTCAACTCAGACTTGTGACCAAAGACTCAAGACTTGACTCAGACTCCAGGTTAAAGACTTCAGACTAGGGCTGTCACGATTATGAAATTTGTCTGACGATTAATTGTCTAAAAATAGTCATGGTTATTGCGATTAATTGTCAAAAAAATATATAGTCGCGGTTGTTGCGATTAATTGTCTTACAAACAAATAGTCGCGGTTAATTTGATTAATTGTCTAAAAAATAGTCACGGTTATTGCGATTAATTGTCTTTTAAAAAAAAATTTTGGCACGTTTTATTGCAATTAATTGTCTAGTAAACAAAATGCACGGTTGTTGCGATTAATTGTCTAATTTGTCGCGGGTATCCGATTAATTGGCTAAGAAATAGTTCGTTATGCGCTTATTGTTCTGTTTTAGGGCTTTTGGATTATTATGAAGATTATCACGATGGCATTGGTCTTTTTTATGCTTTCAGTATATAATTGTGATTTGATTATTTAAAGAATCAGTAACATATTATTGATGTTATCTTTTAATTTTTTTGAGTATTATTTTGTAGTGTAAAAAAAAAAGGGGGATTTTACATAAAGTTATTCCAAATTCTAAGAATTGGCCATTCCAACACCCGCGCTATTTTTTTTACACCACTACGATATCAATACGGTGTTTGGAAGAATGGCACTCTTTTTAACCCTGTTAAACGCAATCGAAGAAATACTCACTTCCTCAATTAAAGAGAAAACTACCATTTGAATAAAAATATATAAGTTGAAATTAAAATAGCTGGACTGGATCCATTTTAGCAGCAAAAAACAATTCTATTGAGAAAAAGTGGGTTGAACAGTATTCCAATTTAAACAGGTTTATTCTGTTAACTATTTGCATTCTTACAAAATACGTTCATGAATGTAAGATAGAAATCATGAGAAAAAGAAAGGCTTATAATAATCTTTCTGTTTGTGATAATTATTTCCTTCCTTAAACTTAAAGTATTATAACGGGAATATATCATCTTGGAGAGAGAGATTTACCGTGCTGACTGTCATAACTGAAAGTGACGTGCTGTTTGAATGCTGAGCGGAGAATGACTGACAGCTGCAGCAGAAGGAAGATGAGTTTCTGTAAACCTAAATTTTGTCCCTCACATTAAGATATGGAATGACTTCAGATGATATAGCAGGACTCCAGACTGCGACCATTTTTTCTGCCAGTGCGACTAAATGTTGTGTGCGGTCGCACTGGCGCGACCACCGAGTTGGTCAACTCATAAGCGCTGCAATTTCTGTTGAATATGAGAAACATCACATTCCCATTCAGTTATGTAATTTTTAATGCAAATTTGACATTATTTGACCTACCCCTACCCTTACCCCTAACCATAGCCCATAACACAGACATCTCAAACAATGTCATCTTTGCATTAAAACTTACATAACTGAGCGAATGACACTTAAATGACAGTTGTCATAAACATGCATAAAAAAAAACCTTCATATTCATGACATGTCGTCATGTCATGATTATGAAGGTGTCAGGTCACACCCCTTCCAAGTAAAGTGTAACCAGAATATTGTGACCAAATCATGTGCTTGTGTGACCAGCTGAGAAAGTTAGTCGCAAAAGAGCGAACAGTGGGAAGAATGAGTCTGGAGCCCTGTATATGCTATACAGTGCATGAAAAGAAATTCTGTTTCTTTTGGTGTATGACTCCCCCCTTGTCTCCTATAAAAAGCACAATAATCGCGGTTGTGGTTAGATCAAATAATCGCAATTAGACGGTTATTTAATTATCGCGACAGGCCTACTTCAGACTTGACTCGGACGCCAAGTTAAAGACTTGTGAACATCTCTGACGTATGATGTAAGATTATATATATATATATATCATAATATATATATATATTATATATACATATACACTGGGGCAAAAAAGTATTTAGTCAGCCACCAATTGTGCAAGTTCTCCCACTTAAAAAGCTGAGAGAGGCCTGTAATTTTCATCATAGGTATACCTCAACTATGGGAGACAAAATGAGAAAAAAAATCCAGACAACAAAAAAAAAAAAAAAAAAAATCACATTTGTGATTTTTAAAGAATTAATTGTTAATTTCCTCGGTAAAATAAGTATTTGGTCACTTACAAACAAGCAAGATTTCTGGCTCTTACAGACCTGTAACTTCTTCTTAAGAGGCTCCTCTGTCCTCCACTCACTACCTGTATTAATGGCATCTGTTTGAGGGGGGGGGAACTCGTTTATCAGTATATCCAACGACAATGACCACAACTCAAAAACAGTAAAACTCCAAACTCCACCATGGCCAAGACCAAAGAGATGTCAAAGGACACCAGAAACAAAATTAAATTGTAGACCTGCACCAGGCTGGGAAGACTGAATCTGCAATAGGTAGCAGCTTGGTGTGAAGAAATCAACTGTGGGAGCGATTATTAGAAAATGGAAGACATTCAAGACCACTGATAATCTCCCTCGATATGGGGCTCCACGCAAAATCTCACCCCGTGGGGTCAAAATGATCACAAGAAATGTGAGCAAAAATCCCAGAACCACAGGGGGGGACCTAGTGAATGACCTGCAGAGAGCTGGGACCAAAGTAACAAAGGCTACATTCAGTAACACACTGCGCCGCCAGGGACTCAATCCTGCAGTGCCAGACGTGTCCCCCTGCTTAAGCCAGTACATGTCCAGGCCAATCTGAAGTTTGCTAGAGAGCATTTGGATGATCCAGAAGAAGATTGGGAGAATGTCATATGGTCAGAATAGAACTAGAAAACTAGAAAAATAGAACTTTTTGGTAAAAACTCAAACTTGTCGTGTTTGGAGGAGAAAGAAAGCTGAGTTGCATCCAAAGAACACCATAACTACTGAGAAGCATGGGGGTGGAAACATCATGCTTTGGGGCTGTTTTTTTGCAAAGGACCAGGACGACTGATCCGTGTAAAACGAAAGAATGAATGGGGCCATGTAAAGTGAGATTTTGAGTGAAAACCTCCTTCATTCAGCAAGGGCACTGAAGATGAAACGTGGCTGGGTCTTTCAGCATGACAATGATCCCAAACACACCGCCCGGGCAACGAAGGAGTGGCTTCGTAAGAAGCATTTCAAGGTCCAGGAGTGGCCTAGCCAGTCTCCAGACCTCAACCCCATAGAAAATCTTTGGGGGGAGTTGAAAATCCGTGTTGCCCAGCGACAGCCCCATAACATTACTGCTCTAGAGGAGATCTGAATGGAGGAATGGGCCAAAATACCAGCAACAGTGTGTGAAAAACTTGTGAAGACTTACAGAAAACGTTCGACCTCTGTCATTGCCAACAAAGAGTATATAACAAAGTATTGAGATGAAATTTTGTTATTTACCAAATACTTATTTTCCACCATAATTTGCAAATAAATTCTTTAAAAATCCTACAATGTGATTTTCTGGATTTTTTTTTCTCATTTTGTCTCTCATAGTTGAGGTTGAGGAAAATTACAGGCCTCTCTCATCTTTTTAAGTGGGGAACTTTGCACCATTGGGGGCTGACTAAATACTTTTTTTCCCCACTGTCTATATATATATATATATATTATGGAAGAGTTTGGTTACAAAATGCTGCTAAACGTTTCTGCCAAAATCAGTATTGTATCTGGTCGGTACTGAAAAGTCCATTTTTAATTTTACGCAAAATGCGATATCCGCCGAGTTATTCTGTCATGTTTTCTCCCTTTCTTTCCAAACCGCGACAAACGCCAGTCTCCCTTCTCTGCAAAATGCGATATAGCCGCTCAACCAATCACAGCGCACCATTCCACGCACTCTAGACAGTAATGGCGGCGCTTTGCATACACCCGGCATCCTAGTTTTCCTCACCTATTTTGTACTTTGTGATCAACAAAATAGCAAAAAAATTAGGGCTGCACGATAAGTTACATGTGATTGTCATGCGCTTCTCGTCAGTAAAGCCGGTTCTGTGAATAGTAAACCTCCATCACGTGCTTTCAGATGGAGCGGCATTTAATACACAGAGCCGTAGCTCATCACTGCTATATCGTGTTCATAATCGCAGATGAGTCGCATTTGATTATGAACGCGTATTATTATTGCGTAGCTTGTCAGTGTAAGTGTTTTATTAATGCCATTAATGTTTTTGTTAATACAGCGTATAGCACTAGTCAACTAAATGAATGTAACATGGCAAAGATAAATGCACTTTTGGAAGTTGAATGTAAGGGAAATGTCATTTTGGAATTTCTGTGGTCTAATACGATATTGTTGTTCATGTATGTCCGTGATGATGAAATTTTCTTTTATTGTTTTAATTAATTTATAGCATTAACAAGATTACCTGTTGAATTCATTTGGGAGCGATGACTGATTGAATGTAATTTTAGTCCAGTGCACGTTAATAAGATTAGTATTGACCAAGTTCAGAGGCTGTCATATGTGGATCAACTTACTATGTTGTGTATTTTCAACAGTTTCAATATGAAAAATAACTTTCATATTGATTCAATGGATTTATTGCATTTTGAAAAACAAACAAACAAACAAAATGTTCAGATTTATTGCATTTTTGGGGGGGGGGGGGGATATAATAAATCTTTGAAAATCAAAATCTGGATTTATATTTTTAATGTTATTATAACCTAAAGGTGCTATGTGAAAGTTTGAAACAGAAAAAAATAGTGGTTTTCATCTTGCCACTCTCTTGGTAAAGGAAACACATTTGTACTCAAATCAATCAAAATGGATTTATATCGTTTTGGAACCAAACTCTTCATATATATATATAATTCAAAATTGGACCAAACTGAGCAAAAATGTGAGATTTAGTTCAGTTTCTGATATTTATAATATGAAATTCTGATATATGTAACGTATATGAAATTAAATTAATTTAGCTTGTAAATCAATGTAAATTAACATAAATATCAGTTATAATTCCATTTCTCCTAATAACATTTCTCAGTAGATGATATTTAAATGCTTAGTTTTAGGAGCAAAGCTCTGTAGTTTTTATTGTGGCGAGCCAAAACATATAATACTACGCAATACAATGATAATTGTAGTGCTGCCAAATGATTAAACGCGATTAATCGCATACAAAATAAAAATTTTGTTTGCATAATATATGTTCTGTGTATATTTATTATGTACTGTATATATAAATACAAACACATGCATGCATATATTTAAGAAAGTTTAGTTTTTTTGATTAAGATATGTATATATAATATTAAAAGATAAGAATAGGAATATAATGTATATAAATGTACATCTTTTCAAAAAAATATACTGTATATGTGTGTATTCACATACATAATAAATATACACAGTACAAACACATATATTATGCAAACAAATTATAGTATTTTTAAACTTTTTTTTGATGCGATTAATCGCGATTAATCATTGGACAGCACTAGATGATTGAAATCTTTAATGATTTTTATAAACTAAACATAAGAATTACTTTTATATTGATAGTAATATTTCAAGATGAACACATACTGGACTGAAGCAACTTAAGTTTACTTGATGTGTTGTGCACTACTGGCACCGTTTTGGAGAGAAATGGGCTCTCATTTTAACCCATATAATGGTGTGTGATGCTGAACTATGAGTTTCTAATGGTGTTTGTATTTGCACTGTTCTAAATATTAATATTTTATGTGCAACAACAGCACGCTGTCTCAGTGGCCTTACACACGATTTTAAATCTATTTTTTCAAACTCTTTTGATTTAAATGGGGATGATTGTACTGAGAATAACTTTCAACTTTTCTTCAACTGAATACTGTTAACGTGCTGTTTTGATGTATTTTAAAGAGTTGGCAGTCAAAATTAAAATTGCTGGATGATGGATACTCTTCATTCTTTATGACAAATAAGATAATGTGAATTACAGAATGTACAACGTTTTTAAAATGTATCAATTGCGGTGTACAGCATTTATTATGAGGGGTAGAATCCACAGCTCAGTACTCACTACTCAATACTCACGAGTACTTTTAAATAGGCTACTCTTTTACTCTTACTCAAGTCGTTTTTTTGGACAAGTACTTTCACTCTACTCGCACTACATTTTTTGGAAGGTAATGTACTTTTACTTGAGTATATTTTTTTCAGTACTCTTTCCACCACTGAAATTAACATATATAAAACAAATATAATTTTGTAAACCGCATAAACAATTATGAACAAAACAGCACCATGTATTTATGCATTGCTTAATACAAAGAGCCAAATCGCAGATCACACAGATTGCATTTAAAAACATTTGAGATGCAGTGAAATGAAATAAACCTTCTCAAATTCGCGTCGCGTTTTCTAAACGTTAAAACTGTTTTAACTTTGCATGACTTTCTTTGCATCTCTTGCATGAGACGCGAGTGCAGCAGTCATATTTGTCTGTCTAAAAATGTGCTGAATATGCGTTCTGTGTGAATGGCTTTCAGTTTTAACTATCAAGATCTTCTAAGCATTGAGCTACTATATTTCTCTAATATTTTGATTGAACAACACAGCAGTGGCAAAAACATTCACACAAACATCAAATGTAACAACGTCACTTACATCATCATCACCGCATCTGATGACGCTCCCTGACGCACTCCTAAGATTCGATTGTACCATTTTTGCATTCAAATGCAAATGTTTATTTTAAATTCGACTAATATTAATATTTTTATTCACAATCTCCTCATCACAGGCAGGCACAGCACTCAATTCAGCATGTGTTCGTGTGAGCTGTCTGCGTCACTCATAGCAAGTTGACTTCTATCATGCGCTATATCGACATTTTTGTTATCGTTATCGAGGAAGGTGTACTGTCGATAAATATCGATACCGTTTTATCGCCCCGGCCTATTAGCAGGCCTTACAATTTTGCGTTATACATCCAATATGAACAATAGGCTTTCTTTATAATAGTATATGTGTGACCCTGTGGACCACAAAACCAGTCTTAAGTCGCTTTGGTATGTTTATAGCAATAGCCAACAAAACATTGTATGGGTCAAACAATATCGATTTTTTTTTATGCCAAAAATCATTAGGCTATTAAGAAAAGATCGTGCCATTTCATCTTACCATTTATCATCTTTAGTCCGTACCGTATGTAATCAGCGGTAGTTCTAATTAAGTTATGAGCATGTATTTTATGTACTGATTGAGCAACATCTTTTTCAGACTCTTCAAGATTGTGCAAATTCTATGGTGTTTTACTAGCATCACGGTTTCCATAGGAGTAAAATGTTATACATGTAACTAATTATTTATTTAACCAACGTTTAAATCATTACCTGCTTCAAAATAAATGATGTTAACAAAATAGTTGAAACAATTGCAGTTAGCCTACTGCATGAATAAAAACACTATAACAAAATTACATAAAGTGAATAACTGCCCAAGGCAAATTAAGTTATATGCATATACAAAGCAAAAATCTGATTTCAGAATGAGCACTTTGTCATTTCTAATACATATGTTGAGGATCTGAAAGTGTGAGTGACAGGTCTGTACCTTTTTTTTTTTTAGTGTAACAAAACAGTTATGCAATTGTATAATTGTAAGTGAAACTCTATATATATTATAATTAAAATCCCCTCTTATATGAGATATTTAAAAGGGTGTAATTTCCCCCCATTTTTAGACATGAAGGTCAGGACGTACTACAGCAGAAATCATCTAATGACAAGCCATTTTGATGCTGGAACAGATTTGCACAAGGTTACCATATGTATATACTTACTTAAAACTATAGTCTCTTGATTACTATGACAGAATGTCCAGTTTCAGCAATCAGTGATTTGCTAATGAAGCATTGATTTTTTTAACACTCTGCCTCTCATACTCTTCCTGAACATTTCATAGTAAAACGCACAAATGTGAGTGACACACCAAGTACTACACATTTGCAATTGCATGAATGATGTAATCATCACTAGCACTGATTTCACAATCATATAGTACAGCGGCCATAAAAAAGTACTGAACTGAAATGCGTTTCCTTCTACCAGCACCTGCATTTCCCACAGTTGCTGTGTCAGGACAGTCGTGATGGGTTTTGAAGCTTTGTGCTTGAGGAGTCTTCAAGCACTTGTCTATTTACACCATTTCATGGTCTGTCACAAGAGCTTACTGTGAGTGACAGGCCAAAAAAGTGGAACATTCTTGTTGATGCACCCAGCTGAGACATTGGCTCCCTCGGCAGAGCTCAGCGGCAAACACAACCTATATTTACACAGAAACGCAACTGAGAGACTGAATGGCACTGCATTGTGTTGGTACACCTGCACAACAAAACATTTTACAGGCAGGAAGTAAACAATAGAGGAATAATTAAAATTAGATATCAAAGTCAACTGGGTAATGCAGCTGTATCAATTTCTTATATTTAAATAAAAATTACGTGTCCAGCTTAGTGGTCGACCGATATATCGGCCGATATTTGGCATTTTTCAAATATCGGCATTGGCCGATCAGTTTTTCTGTTTGGCCGATGTGTTCGAGGCGGACTTTTATTTTGACGGCGCTGAGAACGGCAGTGCCTGAGCGCACACAGCTCACATTCTCCCTCTTGTTCGCTGTCGTCGTTCAGTTCTGTCTAATATGGATAGAAGTCTATCTAATAATCAGATAGAACTGTTAAACAAAGGAATTAATGTATACAAAAAAGTATTATAATGATTGCTTTAATATTATTAGTAATAGAAAGGCAAACATTATAATACTTTCTCATTTGCCGTCAGCATTCAGCAAATACGCATTTATATAATTTAAACAAATCTTTGAATGACTAATGAACATTTAAATTTCACAAACCTTGCAAACTTAGTCAAATCTAGTTGAGATCTTGTGAAGTGTCCATGTGACCTGCATGATCGTGTGTTCTCTGTGTGACGGTCGGTCCATGCGAATTGAATGTGGACAGGAGGAGAGTTCTGCTGAACTGGAGGGACACGCGATCGACTAACTTTAAACTCGTGATTTCAAATAGGGATATGCCGGTATCAAATTTTCATGTTGCGATTAATTGCTAATGCTTTTATCACGGTATACGGTATTATCACGATATTGAAATTTTTTTAAAATTTAAAAAAGTGCTGTCATAATACAGCATAACAGGTTTAATAACTTTTTCTTATAACAAAAATAACTGAACATTTAAATACAATAAAGCAATACAGAAAAATGTATAAAGTTAAAAGTTTTAAACAGATTAAAGTGCAAAAGAACCACTTTACAATAAGACCTCATTAGTTAACCTTAGTTCATGCATTAACATTCACAATGAGCAATAGCTACATTTGCTACAGAAGTTATTAATCTTAGTTAAAAAATACAAGTCTTAGTTCATGTTAGCTCATTAAATAACACAGTTGCAACTTTCGATTTTAACAATGTGTTATTAAATATTGGAATACCTAAGATTAATGAATGTTCAGAGGAATTTTTCATTAGCAGTTTATGTTTAAAAAAAAGTGAACAAAAATGAAAAAAAAAAAAAAAGTGGAAAAAAAAGTGACGTGACATGTGGCCAAATATGGTAACCCATACTCGGAATTAGTGCTCTGCATTTAACCCATCCTGAGTGCACACACACAGCAGTGAACACACAGCAGTGAACACACACCCGGAGTAGTTGGCAGCCATTTATGCTGCGGCGCACAGGGAGCAGTTGGGTGTTCGGTGCCTTGCTCAAGGGCACCTCAATCATGGTATTGAAGGTGGAAGAGAGCACTGTACATTCACTCCCCCTACCTACAATCCCTGCCGGTATGAGACTCGAACCCGTAACCTTTGGGTTATGAGTCCGACTCTATAACCATTAGGCCACGACTTCCCCATGTGTTAACTAATGAATTAACTGTGACCGCACAATAAAGAATAAAAACACTTTCAAACAATATCTAGAGCACGTTGTAGTCCAGATTAAAATGTAAAAAAAAGATTGAAAATAAATAGCCTATTAAGTCTAAATATTAAGTATTTGATTGCTGTGATGAACATAATAGCAAATACACAAATCTTAATGGCTGTTTAAATAATTTAAACACAATTCAGAAACAGAAAGTAGTGCAGCTACTTTGTTCACATGGTTTCCGGGGTAACGGCTGCATTTAAAAGAATTATTATTATTATTTCTACAGTTTAGCGCCATCTGCTGTCAGAGAGTTGAAAGTGCGCTTTCATCCAGAGCGTCTCTCACGTTCCGCCATGTGCTTCTCGTCAGCGCTTGTTTACATCAGTGCCCACGCCTGTTTCACGCAGCATACAGCGGTGTTGTGTATTTTGACCAGTTTATGGGAAAAGTATTTTTAAAATGCATTCAAAATTCTGAATAATTTGTAATATATAATTATTCACGGTATTTAGGAGTGCCCACGATAACAATATTGTGCATATTCATTACCGTGATATATCGCATTACCGAATACCGGCACAAGTCTATTTCAAATTATGCTGTGCTTTATGCATTTGCTCACTGTCATATTCATGTCATTTTCATTGTGTGCTGTATGTAAAATGAGTGTTACCTTGGATTTATTTGAAAAAAAAATATGATTAATGCACACAAACATCCCAGAATACTGAGTGCCCTGTTGGTTACAGTGTTTACTCCCTTTTTAATTAGATTTTTATTAAATATTTATTTGTGAAAAATACTTTGTCATCTAAAGTTAAGTATGTTTATTTAACACAATCTTTTAATCCATTTTCAAATGATTTCAAATTTCTTAAATATAAATTAAAATAAATACAATTATATCGGCTTTATATCGGCCACCCTGCTTTCCAAGATATCGACATCGGCTGTCAAAAAGCCCATATCGGTCGACCACTAGTCCAGCTTCTGGATGTCCTTTACATTGAAAAACAAAATCGCTCTGTTTTCTGAGATGCTGGTTGGTTTTCATTCTCATAGGCCCTGTTTACATTCACTTTGGGTAATCAGATCGCAAGTGGTCAGTTGAGACCAACTGACATTTACAGAGGATATTGGCATGCATCTCAAATACGTCTCTTGTGCCCATCTGTGATTGGATTTCACTGAGGGGAAGATCTCTGATTGTGATTACATCACTCAATACATCAGCAGATAAATCATACAAGAACATTTTAAATTAATTAAATATGAAGACTAAAATGTAATTTTGTCCAATAAATTAAATATTAAACACTAATAAATACTAAAAATCAGTCATAAATGTACAATACATTGTAGGGTTTTTTAAAAATTAAAAGGCATTACAACATTAAACTGAGTATGAAAAATAAATAAATAATAATAATGAGATTTGCTAAAGATGAGCTACTTTTGATACATTTTAAAGATGAACTTTTAGAGCAATTCAATCGAAGAACAACTCACAAAGAGTAATTCTTTCATGAATTTGAGTATTTTAGTGTTCCATTCACCTGCAATAAACCGCTGAACATGAAAATAATTTGTTTTCAGATTTTTTTTTTTTTTATCTGCTTCTTAATTCCCCCCCTTTACAATCATAAAACACCAGTGAGGTTACCTGAACTTGCATACTTCAAGAAAGGAATGTAGGAAATTGTAACTGTGAATTATTTGTTATTATGTTAATGTAGAAGCTGATTAGAATCTCGGCACCATCTGTGTTAGATTTAGCACATGCCCTCAGCTATCAGTTGTGCACTGATTCATTTCTCACTCCCAGAGGAACTCATTGTACCTCAGCTGCCTGCGTGAAGCTATCTTTGTACAATGACAAAAACAAAATCAATGCAGATCATATGCAAAGTTGATCCACATCACACTGAGCCAAACGCACAGGAGGTGGACCTTGCTAACAATCAAGCAGAGTCTCTTGCAGTCAGTCAACAGGTCTTGTATAAGATCATCCACTGACATTAGACGTCTCCCCTTTGCCTGATAAATAATACAGAAGCTGCAGTTTGGTTTAATCAACAGACCAGCAGTATGTCCCTAGAGAAATGATGACATTATACCACATGTTACCAGAAAGTTGTACATCCATCCACAATTTTTACAGAGGTAATCTCCCAATCTGTCAACAATGACATTAGACAGGACACTGCCACAATATCTCTGTGACATTTGAAATATTATCTGATAACTGATGGATCTCAGTCTGACCAAACAATACATGCAATTTCAAGACACAAACAAGCGCATACACCACAGACAATAAAAAAACAGCAAAAGGAAAAGCTATATTTAACACTGAAATAAGCATACAAATAGCACACTGCCCTCTTAATTGGACTTTTATATAATAAACATAGACACCACTGTGATTCATAACACTGCAGGCAGGAAACAACCCTCCAGCATTACTCAAGAGTTTCATCAAGACATCTTTCTTACTTTGACCAACAGACACTATGATGGGCCACAGTGTGAAATCAATTTGTAGACTAACTCACTATGCGAGTTAGGAATTACCAGGAGGCTAATTCACTGTGTTCCCTTGGGAATTTTTTGTTGGTTTTAGATTGGTGGTTTTTTTGGTTTGTGTGTAAAATAAGGTCTGTGGTTTACTTATTCAGTTATGTACAGTTGTACCGCAAATGTACCGCTGTACCTCACATGTACATTTTGAAACTGTTGAATGCATTTACTAAAAGGGATCGTTCACCCGTAAATTAAACTTTTGTCATCATTTACATTTACCCTCATGTGCTCCAAACCTGCATTACTTTTTTCTTTTCTTTTGTGGAATACAAGATATTTTTTTACTTTTTTTTCCACCAAGTCAATGGGGTAAAGTTTTTTTGGACTCGTTTGGGCAAAACAGTTGAAACTTAACCTAAAAAAATGTAACTTAAATCTTTTATTTTGTTGTTGAGGGAACGTAATGACAGATTTTATTATTATTATTATTATTGGGTGAACTATCAGTATCAAGTTGCTATGAATTTGCTATTTGGCTGGCTTACTCTAAATTAGTTGGAAAAACTGAAATATGCATTTTTTTTATCATTGTTGTTAGATGTCAAACCAATGCAAGAAAAATACTGTAATGGGATCATAAAGAGGAAAAATAAATTATACTATGTTTAGAAGAGTGAGTGTATGGGTTCCTGCAGAACATTCTACCTCTGACCTGTTACCACACAATCTATAATTTAGTTATTTTAAACTGTAAATAAAAGAGTTAATGTTATATTATAACATATTTTAAAAGTCCATTCAGTAGTTCTTAGGCCCTGTCCAAAATTGCACCCTAAACCCTCACAGACTTCCTCTGAGTCCAAACTTTCATAACGTAATGCTGCTTTGACTGTCTGGTAGAAGTCTGCCACAGAGATCGCATCAGTGCGGGCTCGGCAGAAGTGCGCATCAAGGGCGCATAGCGGCCCCATTGAGTGCCCATTGAAGTCTGAATTCTTGGCCGAAATTTTTCCGCACGTTAAAAATACATACGACCTCACGTTGTGCCAATCATGTTTACAAGCTGCCTCCGAAACTTTCGTCCGTCATAAAAAAATTAAGGTCATGACCTTAGATTTTCTGGTGTTTTTTACAATCCGTAGCAAGCATTTTGATAGGAAAGGATTATGAATAACGAAAAAAAAACAGCATCAAAAATTGATGTGACTCTGCTGTGATGACGTTAGGGATGTAACGATTCACTCGACTCACGATTTTGATTTCACGATTTTGATTTCACGATTCGATTCACGATTATTTTATTTTATTTTTAACTAAATGAGATTTAAGACAAATTATAAATTGTGTCCTTTTATTATTTCTTGGACAAAATACTGTACTTTTTTTTTGTGAAATTGAAATATAACACTATTATAATAATATACTAATATTGCACTTGCATATTACTGCTCTTTTGTTGGTTTTGATTGCTCTTATTGTCCTCATTTGTAAGTCACTTAAATAAAAGCATCTGCTAAATGATTAAAAGTAAATGTAAATGTACATAATAAACACACTGAAATTTTAAAACACGCCCCCAATTCAATAATAACACAAATAAAGCAATCTCTTCATATAACAAAATAGGCTTTTTACCTGTGCTCACTGGCTCCTTTTAAATTAGGCAACCATTGCATTTTAATCTTGATCCAAACAAAGATGCTGCATGAGCAGTTTTTGATTTAAATTAGATTGTATGATTTCGAAATTTGAAGCAAAAACTGAATTTTTGACTTCAGTTTTGTGAAACTATACTACATAAAACATATATCTGAAAAAAACAGCAGACTAGCTGAATGAGATGCAGATTCACTCTCTGCCAGCAGGTGGCGCATAAACCGTTTCCTTGGTTTCCGCTGTAAACAAAGGAGCGCTGAACTTATGAAATTGAATATGCATTATACATAGGCAAGATGAAAAGAAAATATACCATCTAAACTGTTTTTCTAAAGACAGTAAGTTCCCCTCAGATATACATTCATATAAACGTCTACTCCAGTTGTATCGCGATTTGTTTAGCATCTCAACCCGATTTGAATCGTCACATATTTGAAATGATTTTCAAACGCACGACGTGGCTCGCGGACTTAAGATCGTACAACAATCGTGCAAGGACCTTAAATCCGCAAGACTGCAAGTGCATGTGAAGTGTGCCATTTGGGACAGGGCCTTAGTACTCACCATCATTTCTTCGTGCACCTTAAGGGTATGGGCGTTCAAGTTAGTGGTTCAAACGGATTCGTAGTTATCCGTACGGACAACGGCCCCACGGTTCTGCACTGCATGTGATCCGGATTCATTGCGAAATGACCATAATAGAGTATAGTTTATTATCATTTTGTCCTATTTAGCACAAGCATGTGATTTTAAACAATTCCAGAGAGAAAAGGCGAAAGGGAACTCGATTCGTTACTCGCACAGCCACACACAAATAAAGCGCGCACACGCGTTTCAGATGGCGCGCGAACACCGCATTGATTCCTCTTCTGAATCCTGAACAGACACATACACATAAAATTATGACAAAATACCTATCTCGACAATCATTCAGGTAAACGCAGTCAGTTATGTCTCAAGTGAATGAAAACAGCTAAGAAAGAAATCAGATGTGATGTGTACCATTATATTGGATCCGTGCATCAGGTCTTAAATGATCATGTCAATGAATTTGTCAATTTGTCAATGAACAAAACAGCTGTGATAAAAATCTATATTTATACAGTGAACACTATGCAGCGTTATTTCCCTAATTATTACATTTCTGTATTTGATTACTACCAACCTTATTTTATTTGTAAAATATTATTTTGTATTTATCTATGCTTGTAATTTGAGTATTTGTTCTTATTTTTACTGGCTGTCTTGTCTCTTTAATCATGTTTAAACTTTCTTAGTTGATCTAGTAGTATTTGATGTGGTATCAAAGAAGTACTTCGCTTTAAGTAATAAATGGAAAGCAAGTTAAATTGAAATGTTTTTCTTTTCTTGCTGATCCAAAAAATGATCCGATCCGTGGGTCAAAAACCGTAATGTGATTCGAACCATGAGATTTGTGATCCGTTGAACCACTAATCACATCAGTCAGATGATCGTTTTACGATTTGAACGCACATGAACCCCACACAAGTCATTGTTTATGAGTGGGAACCGCGCAATTTTCTTTAAGCAAACAACAAAAAGTTTTCCGAGTTGGGGGCGTATCAGTGAGAAAACATGTCGGATGCACGCATCGAAAGACTAGATATGCAGCATCTGTATCAATGGTTAATTTGTTGAAATTAATAAAATTATAAATATTTTGTAATATATAATAAAATATGAGTTATATACACAAAATATTATATTATTGTATAATTACCAAAGAACAAATAATGATTCAGTTTACATCACCTTCATAAATTGAATAAAAATTGAAAAAAAAAAGCAAAAACACACTGATGCACATTCTTTATTCATCATGTTGTAGATGTAGAGTTTAAAACAATGGTTGAATTTTATGTAGAAAAGTTAAACCACCATCTTGTTCCAACCAAAATGACTTGAACGCACCTGACGTCGTTATTACTTGTCAACTCGTAAGTACGAACGTCACGGGAGGACTTGAATGGTTTTAGACATGTACTTGCCTCTTTGACGCTGTTCATTTTAGGTCTCTAAATTAAATTTAAAGTGGTCTACACAAACAAGTAAACCTTACCGGCGGCGGCCATAAAAAACGAAGCAACTTTGGCATCTTTCTCCATCACAAGTACCTATTCAAACTCAGTCCTAGTGTATGCCGAGACGCATTTGTTTACCCCTGGGTATGGTATCTTTTTTTGCCTTTTTCTGCAAGTAAGGGGGCATGGATTCTACTGGCCCTTTTGTTAACTGAAAAAAAGTTCTTCATTAAAGGAGTTTTACATGCAATGAACGGGGTCGTTCGCATCAAACAGCTAACAGATTCGCGACAGGCATCCCACTTTGTGCGTTTGAAAGCGTTCTACAACAAAATCAACTTGGTACCTTGGTGAAACTCAAGAGAGCAAAAGCCAGAGGTAAGTGTACATACTGAGTGGTAGTCGTATTTATGACTTTAAGGATGACTACGGCAGACC
This sequence comes from Sinocyclocheilus anophthalmus, assembly GCA_018155175.1. Taxonomy (NCBI): domain Eukaryota; kingdom Metazoa; phylum Chordata; class Actinopteri; order Cypriniformes; family Cyprinidae; genus Sinocyclocheilus; species Sinocyclocheilus anophthalmus. Next base: position 722,336 of record JADLZN010003000.1, read on the forward strand.
CCAATACAGAAGAAAAATTGTGGTGTGTGGCATTGACCTAGCCATTCCGCCCCATTGTCATGGCCAACAGTCAATGTCACCTCTATTGCGGTCTGGAGGGCACTCAAAATGGCGCCTACGTGACGGCAGGAGGAGGAGCAATTGGTTTACTAATCTAGCGGATAAGAGCTCCGTTTATGGGTTGGACTATGAACTTTTTCTCGCTTTGCGTAGCCAGAAAGTTGCGTTCTCGGGTGAAAGAACGGGCTTCAGTGAGAATTAAGATTGAACCACGATGACGTGTGCAGATGTACTAGTCTTATGGTGACGATGTCCTGTTGGCATAGCTTTAGTCTATGGGGCCTGACATTGTTAAGCCCGGGTTTTCGCAGTTAACCCAAAAATACTAAATTGACATGCGTCGTTACCGAAGGACAAACAAGCTTTTACGGTTTTGGACGACATGGGGTAAGTGATTTAATGAAAAATTTTCATTTTGGGGTGGAGTACCCCTTTCTTGAGAGAAAGAACTACATACCATACTTGTGAATGACAATCAAATTTAAAAAATAGTAGATAAATATAACCTCCTCTCATTATAATATTACCGCTCCCTTAATCTGTAATTTCCACCCACGGCGCCGTCATTTTGATTTCGCAAGCAACAACGGTGTACCAGCTCTAATGCCATGGCGAAAGTTTGAACAAAACATGCTAACTGTTCTGTCTTTGCTGCACAGACGAGCACAGAACAATATTTAGAGTCCCAACCTCAGAGGAGACAAGACAGCAGTGGATTTACTGATTTATTTACTGTATAATGCTGCTGCCACACAGATCTAAAATAAACATGTGATTTATTCCCAGCTGTTTACCTTCACAGACACCGACTGTTTTTGTAACTCGTGTGTGTTTTAAGGTAAACTTGTGTGAAAGAGAACTTAGTTCAGTACTCGCATACTGTGACAGCCGCTTTCTGTCCGTGTGCTTCGGATGTGTGCATTCAGAAAACCGTATATCAGAAGTTTAAACTAATATGGTTTAAAACGCATGATTTCAGCATGATAAACATGATAATCAGAATCAAAACATATGTTTTTAGCACTTACAAGCTGTAAAGGCACTTCCCTATTCTGGAAAAGAGGGCGGGGAGCAGCAGCTCATTTGCATTTAAAGAGACATGCTTTAATACAGCATGTTTCTGCTTCCACTCAAAATTTCAAATGATATAATAAATGATCTGTGGGGTATTTTTTTGAGCGGAAACTTCACAGACACATTCTGGGGACACCTGAGACTTATATTGCATATTGTAAAAAGGCCATAATATGTCTCCTTTAAAGATGTTGACTATGTACATAAAAACAGCATTTTTTTTTTATTGCAAAATACAAACTATTTTAGTTTGAGAGTGCAGGGAGACTGACAGTGTTCACAGTTTACACTTTATCAATTGTGTTAAAAATAAAAAAAAGTATCACATTGTTTAAAAAAAAACGAATAAACCAAACGTTTGCTTTAAATCTGCTTTAAATTAAAATTGCTTTATTTATATCTACCATCCACCTTGGAAAGCAGGCTAAAAGGTTAATTTCAGCCCTGAGCCGTTACATAAGAATAAACTGACATCTTTGTTGTAGTTTTAGAATTGATTTATGCCGTAGAACAAAATGTGAAGTTTTCTTGAAGTAATGTTAACCACAGATCTTATTTTACTCATAGATCAAAAACCACTATTCCAGAAACTCCTAAGGGAACCCAAGGCTCGAAAATACTCTTCAGGGTTAGAACTACAAATGAACAGCTCTTGGCATTGAGAGAATTAAATGATCATGCTATGACACCTATATTATATATATATACTAGATCTCTAGGTTTGATGACAAGTCCTGCTCACTTGGAGTAGGTGTGTGAAGAGCCCATTTCATGTGCGCTCTAAGCACGCAGAGACAGATGGCCTTGAAATCAAAACATTTGCAGAGGAGGTGATTCAGTTTTGTTTGGAATGGTTTGAGTGCCATAATAATAATACTCTGTCTTAAGCCATTTCACCCTTCACCAAGCGGAGGATGGCAGGACAAGCGCGCACACAGAAACCTCCCTCCCAAGACGTTCAGAAGAGGTTGGCCCCCTGAGTGGCAGCAGCTTGCTGACAGCTCATTAAGCCTCTGTTCGTGCTAACGTGATGAAAGTGTGAAGGAAAAGCCACTCAAACATCTTGTCCATCCCAGCATATGGCTGATCTTTCAACCAATGTAATTCAGCTGCTCAAGTAAACAACAACTGACACCGGATCTCCTCACTGCACAGAAACAGACACTGCTCTAGAAGGATGTTCAAGATGATTGGCTGCACATCCTGACATCGCCAACATGGCCCTTGAGCCATAAAAGCACCTCAAGGAACTCTACTTACTCGTTCCTTGTCATCGAGCAAATCACACATTCATCTAAAGTGACTCCCAGCACACCAACCACAGGAGCAATTGTGGGTCAAGTGACTTGCTCAAGGGCACAACAGTGATAGAGCCGGAACTCTCCAGGCTCTTACCAACTCCTTGTTGCATGTCCATTGACACAACTCACTGTGACTGTATTTAAGCTGAGCAGCAGGGGGTTTGGGGATTGAAGGTGAAGCAAGAGGTGCTGTATATTGACAGGATTGTGTGCCATTCAATGCAAAGATAAGCAAATGTATTTACAGTGGGGAAAAAAAGTATTTAGTCAGCCACCAATTGTGCAAGTTCTCCCACTTAAAAAGATGAGAGAGGCCTGTAATTTTCATCATAGGTATACCTCAACTATGAGAGACAAAATGAGAAAAATCCAGAAAATCACATTGTAGGATTTTTAAAGAATTAATTGGTAAATTCCTCGGTAAAATAAGTATTTGGTCACCTACAAACAAGCAAGATTTCTGGCTCTCACAGACCTGTAACTTCTTCTTTAAGAGGCTCCTCTGTCCTCCACTGGTTACCTGTATTAATGGCATCTGTTTGAACTCGTTATCAGTATAAAAGACACCTGTCCACAACCTCAAACAGTCACACTCCAAACTCCACCATGGCCAAGACCAAAGAGCTGTCAAAGGACACCAGAAACAAAATTGTAGACCTGCACCAGGCTGGGAGACTGAATCTGCAATAGGTAAGCAGTTTGGTGTGAAGAAATCAACTGTGGGATCATTTATTAGAAAATGGAAGACATACAAGACTATTGATAATCTCCCTCGATCTGGGGCTCTATGCAAGATCTCACCCCGTGGGGTCAAATGATCACAAGAACTGTGAGCAAAAATTCCAGAACCACATGGGGGGACCTAGTGAATGACCTGCAGAGAGCTGGGACCAAAGTAACAAAGGCTACCATCAGTAACACACTGCGCCGCCAGGGACTCAAATCCTGCAGTGCCAGACGTGTCCCCCTGCTTAAGCCAGTACATGTCCAGGCCCGTCTGAAGTTTGCTAGAGAGCATTTGGATGATCCAGAAGATGATTGGGAGAATGTCATATGGTCAGAAGAAACCAAAATAGATTTTTTTGGTAAAAACTCAACTTGTCGTGTTTTGAGGAGAAAGAATGCTGAGTTGCATCAAAGAACACCATACCTACTGTGAAGCATGGGGTGGAAACATTATGCTTTGGGGCTGTTTTTCTGCAAAGGGGCCAGGACGACTGATCTGTGTAAACGATAGAATGAATGGGGCCATGTATAGTGAGATTTTGAGTGAAAACCAAAACAAAAAAATCCTTCCATCAGCGAGGGCATTGAAGATGAAACGTGGCTGTGTCTTTCAGCATGACAATGATCCCAACCACACCGCCCGGGCAACGAAGGAGTGGCTTCGTAAGAAGCTTTTCAAGGTCCTGGAGTGGCCTAGCCATTCTCCAGATCTCAACCCCATAGAAAATTTTTGGAGGGAGTTGAAAATCCGTGTTTCCCAGTGACAGCCCCAAAACATTACTTCTCTAGAGTAGATCTGCATGAGGAATGGGCCAAAATACCAGCAACAGTGTGTGTGAAAACCTTGTGAAGACTTACAGAAAACGTTTGACCTCTGTCATTGCCAACAAAGGGTATATAACAAAGTATTGAGATGAAATTTTGTTATTGACCAAATACTTATTTTCCACCATAATTTGCAAATAAATTCTTTAAAAATCCTACAATGTGATTTTCTGGATTTTTTTTCTCATTTTGTCTCTCATAGTTGAGGTATACCTATGATGAAAATTACAGGCCTCTCTCATCTTTTTAAGTGGGAGAACTTGCACAATTGGTGGCCGACTAAATACTTTTTTTCCCCACTGTATATAGCACATTTACATCAAGACGTGCGAACCAAAGTCTATTCAAAATAATAAAAAAAACAGAAGATCTCTAATATAAGGCGGAGCAAGACCAGATAGCGCTTCAAAACAAACAGGAGAATTTTGAAGTCGATCCTAAATTTAACAGGCAGCCAATGTCAAGATACCAATAGATGTGGTCCCTCTTTCTTGCTCCCATTGCAAACCTCACAGCTGCTCTTTACACTAGCTGCAGGCAGACTAACACAGTCTGAGGGAGACTAATATATAAAGTATTACAATAATCGAACCTAGATGAAATAAGGGAATGAACCACAATTTCCAAATTTTCCTGGAAAGAAAATGCTTAATTTTGGCAATTTATCTCAAATTAAAAAAAGCTATCTTTAATTATAGCACTGACCTGTTTATTAAAATTTAGTGATGAATCTAAAATTACCCCTAGACTCTTAACAAGATCATCAAGCTTTGAGAATATTGAACCTAGCTGACCACCAAAGATCAGTGACAAAGGAGAACCTACAAACTAAACCTCAGTCTTACTCTCATTTAATTGAAGAAAGTTGTTAAAGAGCCAGAGCTTAATGTCAGTATAGCATTCATGTACTTTCTCTAAAGAACATGATTCACCTAGACTCACGGGAAAATAAAACTGAAGATCATCGGCATAACCATGGTAAAAAATACTATACTTCTGAAAAATAGTGCCCAAAGGAAGCATATACAAAGAGAACAGCAGCAGCCCCGAAATCGATCCCTGCAGAACGCCACATAGTAAAGGAGCCGATGTGGAAGAAAAGTGTATGACTTTCTTTCAGACAAATACAGAAATATATTAAAATGTCCTGGCTCTTTCAAGATTTAAAATGGCAGTGAATGGCTGTTGATATTCAATAGTCCAATAGAAATCCAATAAAATGCATCCATCCATCATAACAAGTACTCCGCATGGCTGGGGTGGGGGGTATTTTCTTCTCTCCTCCTTTGAAGATAAAAGTTTAAAAGCCTTAAGTCTAGACCATACCAAAGACAGCTTTTTACAAACACAGCAGACCATCAGCATTGTTTCAGCACATGAACAAGTTGTTCTTCATTCTCTGCTGCCTTTTTACAAGGCAAAGTCTTATTATACACTAAAATTACAATACAAATATACTTAATGATATCCCTTTCACATCAGGCTTTCTCTTAAAAGCCATTACTAAATATCAGGCAACGTATAATAGGTGTCGATCCAGGGCCATTTCTGACATTGTGAATGTGTGAATGACACAGTAAAGTAAACCAGGGCATTCACAGCGGCACTGCAGGAGAGAGGAAAGCACACCTCATGTGTCACGGCCTAATGTCTTTCACAGCTTGTGAAATTACAGCAAGATGGCCTAAAATAGAACTAGACTAAGTACAGCTGTTAAGTGTCTGAAACCTTTGATTTCTCTATTGAGCCAATAATTTAGGCTGCTCTTCAAACCTAACAAAATTCATAAAATTGTGTGCAAATCTTGCAAAATAAGCATGAAAAACAAAACATTCTTCTAGAGTGGTCAGGTTTTCACGGTCCTCACCTCAACCATCAATAATTGTGTTATTTCCATCAGCAGGAGTCTCCACCAATGACATTTGGTCTCCTGTAGCAGCTGTGAACAGTTTCAGGCTACTTGGACTGAGGTTCTAAGCCTGGCATATTGACAGAGCTGTAGACTAATTGGGTCTCACACACACACACACACACACACACACACACAATTATATCGGTTTAGCCCCCACAGAGTGGCAAATACTTGCATATTACTTACTTACTGCCGGTCACCCCTATCAGGGTATGGGTTGTCAACAACAGATCTCCAGAGTCCTCTGTCCTGGGCCATTCTCTCCAGCTGTCGCCAGGTAGAACCCATCTTTGTGGTGTCATCTTCAAGGTCACGCCACCAGGTTTTTCTTGGATGGCCTCTCCTCCGCTTTCCGAGGGTTTCACCTCAGTACCTGCCTGGTGATTTGTGTTGGCAGTTTGCACAAGGTATGCCCCATCCAGCCCCAGCTCCTCTTCCTGATTTCTTCCTCGGCAGGAATAATTCCTTTTAATTTAATTAATTTTCTGGGCACTCAAAGCGCTTTACATAGAAGGAGGGAAATTCCTCAGTGTGCAGCATCCACCTGGATGATGCGATGGCAGCCATATTGCGCCAGAACGCCCACCACACACCAGCTTATTGGTGGAGAGGAGACAGAGTGATGAAGCCAGATATGGGGATGGTTAGGAGGACATGATGGTCAGAGGCCAATGGGCGAATTTGGCCAGGATGCCGGGGTTACACCTCTACACTTTTTCAAAGGACATCCTGGGATTTTTAATGATCACAGAGAGTCAGGACCTCGGTTTAACGTCTCATCCGAAAGCAGGAAGCAGGAAGTTGGCAGGTTCTCTCCCAAAGGCTGGCGTTACTGATGGTGTCAGGCCAGCAGATCTGGAGGATCCTACTGAGGCAGCTGTTGATGAATGTCTGGATTTTCCTGAGGATGGTCTTGGTTGTCGTCCAGGTCTCTGCTCCATACAGTAAGACTGTCTTCACGTTGGAATTGAACAGTCAGAACTTGGTGGTCATGGACAGCTCCCTAGAGGCCCAGATGTTCTTGAGCTGAATGGCCGCTCTTGCTTTGTCAATCCTTGCCTTAACGTCTGCGTCTGTGCCGCCCTGTTGGTCTATGATGCTACCCAGGTAGGTGAAGGACTGCACTTCTTTCAGGGGAATTCCATTCAGAATGATTGGCTCTGTACTGGTGGTATTGACCTTCAGAATCTTGGTCTTGTCTTTGTGGACGTTGAGGCCAACTTGTGATGGCATGAATGCCACAACGTTGCATCTGCTGTTGGCTGTGTGAAAGGAGGGCAAGATCATCTGCAAATTCTAAGTCATCTAGCTGTTTCCACAAAGTCCATTGGATCCCGTTCCTGCGTCCACTGGTGGACGACTTCATTATCCAGTCAATGACATGTAGGAAGAGGAACGGCAACAACAGGCATCCGTGTCAGACTCCGGTTCGCACCTGGAAGCTGTTGGTAAGCTGCCCTCCATTGATAACCCTGCAGGACATACCATCGTAGGAGTTCCTGATTAGGTTGACCATTTTTGTTTGGATGCCGTAGAACCTAAGGAGCTTCCAGAGGGTTTCTCGATCCATGCTGTCGAATGCTTTATCGTATCGTAGTTGATGTACAATGGAGAGTTCCATTCCAGTGACTGCTCAACTATGATGCGGAGCATTGCAATCTGGTCCGTGCAGGATCTGTTTTGCCGGAAGCCTGCCTGCCTACTTACATTCATAGTGTTTATTTGCAGGTATTTCATTGCCTTGGCTCTTCCATAAACACTTCCATAAGAGGGGTTTCACAGTGATGCCATATGAACCTCTGAGTAGTGTTAATTTCATTAACCTATGACAAAAAATGTTTGTTGACAAGCTTTTTTCCCATGACTAAGACGAGACGAAGACGAGACGATAATAAGGTCAATAAACGATAACTACATCAACATGTAATTTCGTTGACTAAATAAAACGAGACTAAAATGTATTCAAAAAAATATTTTTACTTTTTATTTTCGTCAAAAAAAGGAGACAAAATGTTTTTGCAGACTGCTCTATATGCCTCTACTACACAAACTTTCATGAGTGCGGTTGCCAGATACCAAAAGTTAAAATCCCCGAATCAGAGCTTCACTAAAAATAAAGAATTTTCAATTTTAGAAATTCCATGACATTTCAATAATCACTCCCGCTTCAGGCTCACATTTATGGTCATTTTTCTACAATCGAAAAATCATGAACAGTTACAAACTGTAATTCTGTTGTGCAAGATTTTGCAGGCAAATAAGGTGCATGGAGGCATTTTGCTAATTATTATAACATCTAGCTACCTCTGGAATACTAATTTCAATGAGTCTTGACTTCATAATTCTACTGTATACGTAGTACGTGAATTGGGACAGTGTCTGTGACTCAAGTACACTGAACCTATTCTAAAGTTTGAAAACAATATTTCCCTTGACAATGTTATCATTTCAGCCTTGTCCCAAGCACTACACCATTTTTCTTTTGTTGTTCAATATAAACAACCAAAGAATAACACTTCAGTCTTTCTCATTCACACTTTATATCTCTCTCTCACACACAGCGTCACTCGGCAAGAAAGTGAAAACAAGCATTTTCACAGTTGTCTGAAGAATCACCACCAAGGATTTGCTTAGTATATAAACAAAAAATAAATAAATTAAATATGGAAAAAGGAAAAAATGTATGTGTAGAAAATCCATTGAAATTACTATTAGTCCAGACGTTTATGCATATCTGGTGATGTATATCCTCTTTAAATTAAAAAATTCTAATTCTTTAACGAAGAAATCCGGTTACCTCATAATGTTGTTATTTCCCTTACCTGAAATGACCTGAACTCAATTAACACACTTTGTGTGAGAGTGTGTGTGAGTGTTTGTGTGTGTATAAAAGCACCAACGGAAGTTCATTTCAGTGTAGGTAAACCAAAGGCTTATTACTTACAGATTTCAGGTAGTCATTAAAAACAGCATAACGCGGTTTCAACCATAAAAGCATTTAATTTCCGGTGCTTTATAATGGTTTATATCTTCCCATTTATATCCCCTAAATGGCACTGTATTTTCAGGGCAAAACTAGAACAAACACATACCAAATGTCTTCAGTATATTTCATTATAATCTAATTTGGGAGCTTTTCCAATTGCCGATTATGTTAATCAGTCAGTGAGTGTTCTTCCTCCCATGCTCATCTGATTGTGGAGTTTCTGTTCAGAAAGCAATAAACAGCGCATTAAGAAGAATGGCTTCAATTGAATCTGTATCTATGAATGAGAATTTCTACCGGGACAGATTAAATCACTGCCTCCTGACACAAATATGCTCTTTTTGTATGAAATTATATTGACGGAAGTGAACTTTGCTGAAGGCTATTACAGTGCTACGATTTGTTAAATAGAAAAATCATAAGAAGCTGTTTTCTCAAGGGGACGCTGAACGTCAGAAGCACACAATCTAATGCTTGAGTGCTTTCCAATGACCATTCATCCTCAACAATAAGGGCTTTTTGGCTACAGGCAGCTAATAGAAGATATACTGTAAAGGGTTAAGCCGGAAAGCATTACATGTGAGACTCGGCTGTCTTCTGAAATAGCTTTATAAGTTAGAAATGCGATTTTCAATGACGGCTCTCATCAGCACATCACCGCTGTCTCCAATGTTCCTTCTCATTCGACTTCCTCGCTCTCCTCGCCTGTCAGTCTTGCTTCATCTCTTGACAGAGTACATCTTCACTATAATAAAGGTCTAGTTTGAAGGGTTATTCAGGAGGATTTAAACCTGCATTATGTAACCGGATCATGGATTTCAATCATTCAGTCAGCAGGTGGCCAGGTTGTTGGCATACATTTGCATTCATTTACATAAATTTGGCTTCAATTCTCTCAAAATTATTTGGATGTGTTTCACTGATAGGAACAAGGTACTAAATAGGACAAGGAATAAAAATTCCCTAAAAGGTCAATTGAGCAGCAAGTCATGCCATATTGCATCTGCCACCATGAAAATAATTCAATAACAACTACTTAACATAAGGGCTTGTAGATATTTGTTACCATTACCATTTAAGACATTAATGAAACATTTTTAAAACAGTCCCATCATTACTAAATGAATTGATTCATTTTTACAGTCTGCATGAACGGGAAATTGCTTTTTTTTCTATTGTGATACGTATCCAAGTGAAAAGACTTGAAAAAAAATGTAGGATATGTCTTGATTTTGTCAAATGGGATATTCATATGGAAATTGTTATATTTAGCCTATATATTCAGAAGACCATGGCGCTCTTACACCACACATCATATTATCACTAGGGCTGTGGAAAAAAAATTTGAATTTCGAATATTCATCAAATTAAAAAAAAAAATTCGTTCATAAAAACGTTGCATTCTAATTTTAGATCTGCGTCAGCCGTCAGGCACCTTATCAGGGGTGCACAAAATGTGACGACAATGTAAGTGTCATTGCATTTTAATGCTTTTGTTAGCCTATCCAGTTGAACCCACTAGATGCGGCGCTGCTACATTGTTCATTTAATATATAGTGGAAAACCAGAGCATCAGTGTGGCGAATATGTTGTTTACGGCGAAACTGAAACCAAGCCGTTCACACAGAATGCATATTTATCACATTTTCTAGCGGGGCATCTATCCCGTTGCACCTCAGCGTCTCGCCAAGAGTAGCAGCATGTTTAGAAAAAGCCTGTAAATTAAGTAGTTCAACATTTGAAAACATGTCTCAGACTTTATGGCGGTTTTCCCCCCCCCATCCCACTGTATTTCATGTTTTTAAATGAAGAAAGTAACCTACCTTTTGTGATTGGTTTTCGGTCCTTTGTGTTAAACTATACATACATGGTCCTGTTTTTTTTTCAAATTGTTTAAGCAACTTTATTAAATTGTATATGTTTTATAAACATTCGTTTTAAACCTTATGCACTTTTTTTCAAATTAGTCTGTTTATTTTTTACTCTTTGAAGAAACATGCTAATATTTTGCTCGATGCGCCCTCGTGTGGTCTCAGGAGAGAAGCCAAAAGCTTTTTCTTTACCCTAACTGAAATTATGCTTTTTAAATTTGAATATAATTCGAATTTTGATTATATTTAAGTGGAAAATTCGAATTTAGATTTTCAGTCATTTTGACAGCCCTAATTCTCATGTAGTGAAAAAATGCATCATGGAGCCAAGAGGACACTGACAACATGGCATGAGTAAGTGATGACAGAAATTTCTCCACCATCTGGAAAAGATGTCAGCCTTCTTTGTGATTACATTTTTGTTCAATTTTGTTAATGTTCAACCAACTGAGATAACATTAGCCTGAGTAAGCACATCATGTTTGGCCTTGAAATAAAAGAAAATAAAAGAAAATAAAAAAGAAAACAAAGGACAGGAAACTCCCTCCACCCAGTCCAGGCCTCTCTGCAAGCAAACTCAAAATAACAGACTGTAAACAGAGTGAATTAAGACCACTGTATTGCGTCATGCAGACACAAACATGCAGTAATGTCTGAAGGTGCCGGAGGCAGGAAAAACCGCATGATTTTTTGCGCAGCTTGTCAGTGAACAACGGCTCTGTTTATTTAATGCTGCTCAATGTGAAAGCCCGCCTTTGATGGAGATTTACCGCTGATTACAGACTGGCTTTACTGACAAAATGCGCGTTAAATATCGCATGCGATTTATCGTGCAGCCCTACTGCATAGCCTACATTCCTCACTGCATATGAGGGATGAAACAGGAAACTGTGACACACTGAACATCCCCTCTGTACCCTGCAGGTATACTACCATTTAAAAGTTTGGGGTCAGTAAGTACAGTAAAAACAGTCATTGTGAAATATTATTACAATTAAAAATGTCTGTTGTCTATTTACAGTAATATATTTAAAATGTAATTATTCCTGTGATGGCAAAGCTGAATTTTCAGCAACCGTTACTCCAGTCTTCAGTGTCACATGATCTTTCAGGAATCCTTCTAAAATGCTGATTCGGTGCTCAGAAACATTTCTTATAATTATCAATGTTGAAAGCAATTGTGTTTCTTAAAAAATTTTCAATGAATAGAAAGTTCAAAAGAAGAATTTTTTTGGAAATAAAAATGTTTTTAGCACTATAAATGTATTTACTGACACTTTTGATCAATTTAATATGTCCTTGCTAAAGTTTTAATTTCTTTAAAAAAATATTTCCTGTAGTGTACAAGATCATAGAGTGTTGCTACTGTACGCTTCAAAAATTAAATTAACCCAATAAGAAATGCAACAAGAAAGTATTTGATTGATTTAAAGCAATTAAAGGTAAGTACTTTCGCTGGCTCTTCTTTATTCCAGTAGTTTTGATTTTAGTTTTCTACTGTGTTGGATGTTGAATATTGTTTACTACAAAAAAAAAAAATTGCAGAAAAAAAAAGAAAAAGAAAAGCAAGCTGCCACTTTACAGCTCCTTTTGTTACTTTTCATCTAACACACATTCTCATGCATATCATCATGTTTATGCTTTTTAAAGCACTCGAAGTCACATCTGAAAGTAAAAGTATTATTATTGCAATTTACATTTTTATTAGTAATAGTAGTAGCTCATACAACACAGCAAGAATAAAGCATTTTCTTCATCATGTGTACATAATTTCTCCAAAGTGTTGTTCATTTGTAAAACTGAACTGTCAAAGTGAAAATGGAAAATCAGTGTGAGATGTCTATGTGGTAAGCTACACTGCACATCAACAGGTGTGCTAAAATCCCATTTGCTATATCTATCTTCAAGCCCAATTATCCAGAAGCTCATAAATAGAGGGATGAATAGAGCGAAAGCACTGGAGTGAACAGATGCGAAAGATAAAACATGGACTAGTAGACCGGCTAATTTTGGAGATTTACTGTACTGTATCTCTCTCTTCCATCACGGCACCCTCAAACACTGCCATGAAAGTTCAGTGATGAATTAAACCATAGACCACCACTGAAACAAATGTGAAAGAGATCCGTGTTCACACTGCCAATGAAACATGACACCGGCACACATACAACACAATGTTCGACTATGAACGTACATTCATTGCTGCTACAAAGCCTTAGTTGCGTCAAAACAGTGCTTCTCTTTGAAACTCTGTCAGTTTTGCCTACGGCCTGAAAGCCACTATTAATGCTTCTTTTATAAGGGTCTGACTGTAAACGGCACCATTCATGAGCAGAGCATATACCGAACCCTTATACTATCAAATTATGATGAATTTAGCGGAATATTCTGCAGCCATGCTCAAAAGACCAGAAAAGATTCCCACCGCAGCCACTACTGCTCACAAAACTGATGACTGATTAGTTTCCTGCATGGAATCTGTGCTCACAGATATTCTCTGAAAGCTTTGAAGATTTCCTCAGAACTTAAATGTCCACACAACCTCCAACCATATTGCAAATGCATTTTGCAGAAGCTTTCTTTAACATATTTTTACAATATTTAAAATTTATTCCACAGAATCTGGAAGCAATTTTCCTTCATTATCAGCACAGATTCTGTGTGGGCTGCTGACTGGCTCTCCTCAAAGTCAATCCAATCTAATATCAATTGGGATTTGTTTGGATTGTGAAAACTGGCCATTACATACTATAATTGTGCCAGACTGATTGCAAGTTTGCTAAAACATCTATTGGTTAACATTATACAATAGTCTGTGTAAGTAAAGTGTAAGTAAGGCAAGTTGTTTCATAAAAGATGTCATATTTTTCATTTGGATTAACATTCACCAATGGATCACTCACAATATCACCAGGAACGAACAACAGGAAAGTGCAATATCGTTTAAATGTTAAAGAAAAATTGCGAATTTTTTTTATTTAAAATAGCAGTTTTCTACTATATATTTAAAATTTGCCTAATTTATTGAATTAAAATAAATTTTCTCTCGCCATTGCTCCAGTCTTAAGTAGGCGCGTTTCCATTACAGATTTGCACAAAACTTTGGCAATATTTTCTGAATGTCAATAAAAAAGTATTGCGAAATGACGGCGTTTCCATTAACCAATGTTATGCGGCTAAAATGTAACCTTTTGCCTCTCGCGATAATTCATGGCAACGGATTTTGGTGGGATTTGACGGATTTTGGCTATATTTATTCAAAGGAGGCTTATGCGTGTATCTTTACAGAAGCAGCAAAAAGAGCCGCTTCAGAAACGTGCGTGGCGTGGCTGGAATAAACCATAGACTGTATAAAAACATAAACACAAGCATTGAGTGGCCGGAATCAGATTCAGTGACCGTATCAGAGCAACACTGCATTGCAGACGTGTGCAGTGTAAATTGTCCAATTATTAATAGTAGGGAAAGCCCCTTATTCTGGATCGCGGCCACTTATGAAGTGTTTCTTGGAGGTTATAGTACATTGAAGAATGATCATATGACTTTTTACATACGCCATGTGACTTGTAAATGCGAAAAAGCCGTTTCCATTGCAGTTTTGCGAATTAATCCTTTTTTCGCATTGCCTGAAAAACCACCTCATGTGAGCGTAAAAACTTTTTTGCGATATATGGCCGTTTTTGCGAAATTGACGCGTTTCCATTAGGCGTATTTTCAATTCGCAATTTCAATTTGCGCAATTTGAATGGTAATGGAAATGCGCCTAGTATCACATGATCTTTCAATTCAGAAATCATTCTAATATACTGTTGTTGGTACTCTAGAATGTTTTTTTTTTTTTTTTTTTTTTTGTGTTTTATTTATTATTAGTGTTATGACTATCACATCATCATCATCAATGTTGAAAACATTTGTGAGGTTTAATAGAATACAGAAATTTCAAAAGAGCAGCATTCATATTAAATAGAAATATTTTATAACATTATAAAATTATTTAATGCACCTTTGGTGAAAGAAATACCTCAAAAATTTTTGAACAGGCCAATATAGGGTCAATAAAGGTTTTATTTCCTGATGACTTTAAAGGAAACATTTAAAGAAAATCTATTAAAAAAATTATCATACAAGAGTTGCAGGTATTTTACAGTCATTTAAAACTGGCACATGTAAAATTACAAACACTATCAAAGATAAACTGAAATAAAAGAGCCAAGGCATTGTGAGGTGTGAAACTCAGTTCAGCTTGAATTTAACACAACTGCTCAACACAGAGGTAAAAATATATTTTATCAAGCAGTGGAATATTATTGTTTGACTGCTGCTCTGTCTACTAATCTGGAAGAGTCAAATAACTGTTTTCACACTCCAAGCATGGATTAAAGAACTGCTGTAACTATTTCAATTGAAGTGGAATTACAACAATTACATCCCACTGTGAAAAGAACAGAAAACACTTTTAAAGTACCTCTGAATCTCAGCAAAAACATAAGAGCACAATGTACTTCCTAAAAGTAAAAGAAATTTAAAAGAATCTGCATCACCATTTAGAAACATATTAGAAAAATGTTCTAATGTCCAGCTAAACAGATCTTTGGATACTCCAGTGTACAGTATTTTAAAAGCATAAAGAGCTATCATTCACTCCAAGAAATTATATCAGTATGTCCCTGAGCCCCGTAGTGCTTTGCTTATTGGTCTCTGTTTGCCTCACACAAGTGAGAAAGGTCTACTGGGTAGTATTAGAAGAAAGCACAATCATTCTCACCAGTAATGATAGCTGAGCCAGCGCTAGCATAATGAGAACAACAACAGTTAAGACAGCATGACCATCTCTAACAGTGTAGAAGAGCAACCTTTCTAATTTAAGACGGTCATGTGCTGCAATGTGTTGCATAAACACACATTCAGTAACCTTACCTGCTTCCATTTTGTATAGTCTGCACAACAGAATAAAAGAGCCAGTTAAAGTACACACTTAGAAATGAAGCACAGTGTTAATTTAACAGTGTGAGACATGTAAGAGTTAATAGATTGAAAGTTTGAATCCATTTAATTACACTATGATGATAAATCAAACAAATAATTGATGAAAAATTCATATTTCCTCAAATTAAGGTCATTTAAGACTTTACAGACATGAAAATCATTGAATACACATTACAAAAAAAGTATAATTCAATTGATTTCTTATATAATTATTATTAACTGAAAAGTTCAAATGAAAGAACTCAAATTAATCATTTTAAATGATTAAATGAATTTAGGCATTACAACATAATGTACAGTACAAAATATGTACATTGAATACAATGCTTGATTATAAAAAGAATTTATTATATTTTACATTTATTTATCAAATATTTATGATAACTAATTAAGTATAAATTATTAATACTTTACTAAATTAATACTTTACTATTTTAAAGATTATAGCGAGTGTTGGATGACAGCAAAAATAAACGTAAAAATGAAGAAAATAAGCATGCACCACTGATTATTCAAAAAGGTCAAGATGGACACGGATTAAAAAAAAAAAAAAGCGGATATATACTTGGAATATATTGTGCATCACCATTTCAAGAAAAGTTAATTCAATCTAAGCCATAACTTTGCAGTGCTGGATATTAGACTTTCATTTCAATGAGTTGAAATCATTTTCAGCAGCGATTGACAGCACAGATGCTGCTGACTGAGCTCAAGCAGTTTTGAACTCTAATATTCCTCTACACAGATGTCAGCTTGTCTGCGTCATGCCAAACTAAAGTAGGTTGTGTAGACAGAGCACAAGTCAAAACGATTCAAATCAAACCACTCAATGAATTCAATCCCAAACAGCACCCTCTGTAACCTGATAAGGCCAAGTATATGAGCTTCAGGGGCTTAGATGCTCAAGGCAGATACTTATTCACCTATTTAGAATTATTTAGCCACAAAATGTGTAACACATTGTTTTCTTCTTGCTTTAACCATATGGAACCTTGGCTAAAATCAAAGGGATTGTTTTCAGTCTTGCAACAATGCAGTCTCTAAAGAGCCTGGGCTGCCTAGGCATAGTAATCCAATCTGTGAGAAATCCAGGGGAGGACATCTGTTCATTTTGTGGCACAGCGGTGCCCTGCTGACATAACAGTGTTGGAGGAAATTAAACTAGAAGCTAAACTAGACCCACAATCTGAGGGCCCAATCAGTAAGAACACAGTATCCTTTTCTCAGAACAATCCACTTCTGTGACAGATACTTGACATAAAAATAAGCGTGCATATATTTTTTTATAGATAGTATAAATGGTGACCACTTTTAGTGATGTATATGTCAGCATTCAATATTCTGTTCTGAAAGTGGTTAACAACAACAGTTTAAACAAGTTAAAAGCTTTCAAAATAAATGATCATATTTGTAGCTTTCAAGTTCATGGCCACCAAGATCAAGTATTGAACAGGGGTTGGTTTCCATGTAATCATGTACAGATGATAAAATTCTGGCCAATATTGATAAGCTGATATGGTCAATATTAAAATTGTATAGGCCTACTATATTGTCTAAAAAACAAGAATAATGCATAAATAAAATTATGTTTTAGGCATCACAACATTATGTGCGCACATATTAATTTTGAGACCAGTTAAAACTCATATTACTTACATTTATATTAAATAACTTAAATTGAGCGCTAAATGATGAAAAAGGTAGTCTAAAAGTAAAAATGTTCTTGCTTTATAAAAAATGTTCACCTTTTAATTATTGCTATTAGTAATTCTGTGTGTGATTTCTAAATTCCAGTCCATTTTAAGCCAGCAATACAGTAATTCTTAAAAAAAGTTTTAGTTTGCCCAGCATTAGGGCATTTCGGCTTCCAACGATTATGAAAATTTAATAATTGAGATAAAATGATTATTGTTACCCATTCCACCCCTTTGTGTGGTTTTGCTCCTCCATAAAATCCCAAACTTCACTTGCAAATCCGTAAAATCATGTAACGTGACAGTCGCAAAATGGGACGTGCTTGATTTATTAAAGGGGTCATATGATGTTGCTAAAAAGAACATTATTTTGTGTATTTGGTGTAATGAAATGTGTTTATGCAGTTTAAGGTTCAAAAAACACATTATTTTCCACATATTTGATTCTCCTCTATGCCCGCCTTTCAGAAATGCGTCGATTTTTACAAAGCTCATCGTTCTGAAAAGCGAGGTGTGCTCTGACTGGCCAGCTATCCAGTGCGTTGTGATTGGCCGAATACCTCAAGCGTGAGACGGAAATGTTACGACCCTTACCATACTGTGATGCCCTGCCCGGCCGGAGCGACGAGACAAAAACATTAAAGCCAACTATAAACGAGGCATTTGTTGCATCCAATGGGGACATAATTACGGTTTATAATGATTTATACTGTCTTTTTACGGGTTGCATCGCGCCGCGTAAACATAAAAACCATGTCGATAGACTACAGCGCGACGTTGACTGTATTGCCTCAGTGACCAGCACGGCTCAGCTTAGGCAGAACGAAGCGGGTATATGTCCTCTTTGAAGACAACAAGTAGTTCGCTTCACAACGAAACACAGGCGACTTCACACAGGGGCGGCAACAACAATATTACACGCGAGAATAAAAGTTACGCCTTCTTTCTTTTAACATTTGGGCGGCGTTATGCAAATTCCCACATCGTTGACGTAGACATGTGGGAGCGTATTAGAACGAGCTGTTTTAGGTAGGCGTGGTTGAATCTTAACTTTTATAAAGAATATCTCTTGGATTTGAGACTTTAGTCTTTGCAAATTTACAGATCTTCTTTATGCACCAAGAGTTGTAACACTTCAAAGAGAAAGGAAAAAATTTAAATCACATCATATGACCCATTTAAAGCATGACAATTATTAGTGTTGCAAGGGCGAAAGAAAACACTGCTTTCCGACACGGAAAAGAACACTGACAAGTAAAGTGAACTTTTATCTTGAGATGCATGCCTAAACGGTCAAATACACGCAAAAATGCGGCGCTTAGTGATTATTTATGTACACCCTCATCAGTATTTTGAAGTGAAACGTAAACTAGTTAAAAATGAAAATAGTATAATGTTACTGGATCCATGCAGCCTCTTAAGCAAACAACAGGTGAATATCCTTCTTTCGTATGTGTGTGGCTTAATATAATCAAACAACAAAAGATAAAGAGAAAATCACTCACTGCACTTGACTGAAGGAATTTTGTTGCTTTAATAAGAAACAAAGCGTGTTTAATTCTTACAGTGAAGACTATGCTGTTTTATTCCATTGGTATTCAATTTGGTAGGTATTAGCTGAATATTTCGATATGATTGAAAAAAAAATTAGCACTGTTCATTTGTATCTTTTTTCTATGATATTGACTTGCTTTTTGTTTTTATGATGTTATTTTTTGTCAAATAATTTTTTGGGATTTTTTAAAGGGGGTCATATGATGCTATTTAAAGATCATTATTTTGTGTATTTAGTGTAACAGAATATGCTGACATGCTTTAATGTTCAAAAAACACATTATTTTAAAATACTGTACATTAGTAGGTCCTATAGACCAGCTCATCTCAAACGCTCGTTTTCTACAAACAAGTCCCGCCTCTGACAAGAGCCAGTGCTCTGATTGGCCACTGACACAGGCATGCGGAATGGCCGAACACTGCAAGCAGCGCGGAAATGAACGCCCATTACATAATCGCCTGTGTGTCAGCTTTCAGCGGCAATATCAAAGACAGTAATATGTCGTTCGTTTTACCATGATCAAGCAGAAGGGCAACAGAGCGCGGATGACAGGACACAGTTGTGTGCAGTACACAAGCCGCGGTTAAGACAACTGACGTGCTATGATTTCTGACAGGCAGTCACTCTCCTGTGATGTGACCCTGTTCCCTTCTCACACACACACACACACACACGGCGCCTTATTCTGCGCTGTGCAAAACTCTGCATTTGAAAAGTCAATAGCAAATACTTAAACTAGTAAAAAAACATACTTACAGTCGCTGATTCAGAAGCCCAGATTGTCATAGCCAAGTCCGGAATTGAACCTTTTTTGTTTGTTTTTTTTTTTTTAGAATAGCTTTGTGCACAGCACCTTTGTACTATTCTAGGTTCAAAAAACTGTCGTCCATTAAAATGCGTTGCACAAATTCGAACATCTGGGTCGTGCTGTTCTGTTGTAAATAATCTTAACCAATGATCCCTAATTGCATCTACTTCCGGAAAGCCAAATAAAATGCTTTTACTTTCGCCTAGAAACACACAGCGTTCCCTGCAATGGCTGCATCAACATACTGCTGTTCTGACTAACCAAGCTTCTTTCTTTGCGTGCACATGGTGGGGCGCGGCATTATGCTAATATTTCACATGGTGTATGGTAGACATGTGGGGGCAGCTCCGTGTTATACATGAGTCATTTAGGTAGGTTTGGGGCTGACTCTTATTTCTAAAGAATATCTCTTGGAATTTGGAGACTTTAGTCTCGCAACTTCGACTATCTTCTTTTGCATCCAAGAGTCGTAACCACTCAAGAGAAAAGGAAAACTTGAAATCGTCATATGACCCTTTAACTTACTGCATCCTCAATAAACAAGCTACAGGTGGTTCAAAATGCAGCGGCTAGAGTCCTTACAGGTCAAGAAAATATGATCATATTAACCCAATTTTACAGTCTCTTCACTGGCTACCTATTAAGTTCCGTATCAGTTACAAAATATTATTACTTACTAATAAGGCCCTAAATGGTTTAGCTCCTCCGTACCTAACTAGTCTTCTACCACGCAAAAATCCATCATGCTCCCTAAGGTCGCAAAACTCCGGACTTTTGGTAGTACCTAGGATAGCAAAGTCCATTAAAGGAGGTAGAGCTTTTTCGCATTTGGCTCCTAAACTCTGGAATAGTCTTCCTGATAATGTCCAGGGCTCAAACACACTCGCTCTGTTTTTAAATCTAGATTAAAGACACATCTCTTGGCCAAGCATTCAAATAATGCATCTAATAATCTTCTACTGCAGTTATATCTGATCAAATGCACATTACTATTCTTCAGCTTGGGTTAAACAAATCATTTTTGCTTGGTTGGAACATCAGCTACGCTAATTATGTCTCTATTTATTTTTCTGTTTCTGCCACGGGATTGACATCCTGTGGTAACTAGGATTTAAACAAGCTTCAGTTTGGATCCAGAACACTTGAGAAGAGATGATGCCAACCCCTCAGAGGACCTCAGATGATGCCAACCATGAAACAACAAACATAACTACCAAATTTTGCTATAAGTTTGATTGCAACATATAATAATTGCTGTTAATAGTGTTCATCGTCTGTTTGATTACGTCTTTAATTGATTTTTCCGTACATTTCTGCCATATGTACATTAACGGACAGCTACCACTAATTATATTGTAGAAACTTAATTTTCTGTTAAGCTGCTTTGCAATACTTTGTATTGTCAAAAGTGCTATACAAATATAAACTTGAATTGAATTGAATTGAATTGTATATAATTACCCTAGTATTCTGCTGTGGTATTGAGAATTGTGAAATTTTGCTGGCATGTAAAATGTATAGCTATGTCAAAGCAACCTTATTTACATGTATATTTGATACATACTGCTATCTTTAAATTAATCACTCGTATAAAGTTTTGGTCATATGACCCACTCATAATCGTGATTTCAATATTGACCAAAATAATCGTGATTAAGATTTTTGCCATAATCGAGGAGCCCTACAGAGCATGTTGGGTCAAACATTTAACCCAACCAGGGCTCCAGACTCATTCTTCCCACTGGTCGCTCTGGTCGAACAGGTTTTTGCAGTTTTGCAGAAATGTAGCCAAACTCACGTATTTCCAACGAGCCTGGTTGGATAATGCATATAAATAAAAAACATGAAAAAATTAAATGCAAAGATATCAATAACAGAAATTGTGAATAGATTCCTGGAGGAATAAAGTATTGTGTCGGCTACAATGATCATATCACATTCTAAAGTCTGTTGACCACACCAAGATATCATATATGCACAATCTATGACTGAAGGGAACATATATTATTTAAGAATAAACAACTCAAGTGTAGGGCTGTCACGATAACTACTTTTTGTTGTGCGATATATTGCACCAAAATTAATTGCAATAAATTATATTATTGTAATTTTAAGACTATTTTTTACCACTGATTAACACTTAGCATAATATATAATATAGCATAATAATGCAAGTACACTCTTTCAAAGAACAAACATTTTTATATAAAATAAAGAATATTTAGACATAGGATATATTTTTTCACATTCAGATTCCATAGTAAATAAAAAAATAATAATAACTTAGGGATGCACGATACCAATTTTTTTTTAGAACCAATACTATCCGATTAATGAAATATGAGTATCAGTCAAACAGATCCCAGACCGATACCGCACACTTTTTAAATCAATGTTAGAATTAATGTTACTGTGTGTGTTGCCTGATCGTCACTTCTTTGTGTGGGTAAACTGCTTTAATGAAAAATAAAAAAATATCCAATCATAATCTAATGAAAATAATTATAAAAATATTTCGGTATCTGGACAAATCTGCCGTGCACAATAATTTTATACAAATGTAAAAATTTAGTGAATAACATGATTGGGGAAAAATAAAGGATACGTGTAGACTAAATCTGGCAAATGTTGATTGAAATTGCCTCTTTATTGTAGTAAAAATACATATAATGAAAAAACACGAAATATATTTCTATATAAAAAGGCACCGCAGTAGTAATGAGGGAAACAACAGATTTACATTTAGGCCTTTTGCAGCCGTTTATCCAAGCGACGTACAATTGGGGCAAGAGATCCATTAAAGCGATTCTCTTAAAAAGGACAACAGACACAGAATGCTGTAATCAGTTTATGCATTGTTCAAAGTAAGTACAGTAGGAAAGGGAAGCGAATAAATAAGAGAACGGACAAGTATTTGTGTTTTTTTAATAATAAGATGCAGTCAGTAGGGGGAAAGAGATGAGGTTTCAGCTGTCGCTTGAAAATTGTCAGTGATTCAGCATTCCGGATAGGGGTGGGAAATTAATTCCACCAGCCAGGAACGGTGAACGAAAAAGTTCTGGAAAGTGATTTTGTGCCTCTCTATGATGGTACCACGAGGCGTCACTCACTAACTCCATCGCTCCTATTCTATATAAATATACAAGTTTAGGGCTGGGCGATATAGCTAAAAATGTATCAACGATATTATGTTTCATATCGTTCGGTATCGATAGTTATTGACTTTTTTTTTTATAACCTTTTTTAAAACAAAGTGCAACAGAAAAAATGTTTAAATTTAACCACTGTATTAGACAAACAACAAATATTTTTTCAGCGCATTTAAATTGTCAATGCAAGGAAGTAACTGTCTATAAAAAAACATGCATTACGTCTAAATAACTCATAAAAATCAAATATAATTTCGTAAATTGCATAAACAATTATGAACAAAACAGCATCATGTATCTATGCATTGATTAATCCAAAGAGCCGAAGCGCCATTCAAACAGACTGCATTTAAAAACATATGAGACGCATAGTGAAAAGGACTAAACCTCGTGTTAACTGAATGTAAACAGTGGAAAGGTTTAACTTTGAATGGCTTTCTATACATCTCTTGTGTGACGTGAGTGCAGCAGTCATATTTGTCTGTCTAAAAATGCGCTGAATATGCATCTTTGTGAATGGCTTGGTTTCTGTTTTAACCCATTCAAGATCTTCTCCTCATTGAGCTACTATATTTCTCTAATAATTTTTTATGAATAACGCAGCAGCGGCGCATCTTGTGGGCTAGAATAACAAAATATTAAAATGCAACAACGTCACTCACATCATCCGCTCGCGCGCCACTGATGATGCTCGACCTGCAACTCCAACATTAAATGCAAATGTTTATTAAATTCACTATATTCAATTCTTTATTCACAATTCATACTCACAAGGCAGCAGCAGCATCATATCAGCATGTGTTCAGTGTTGTGGTAGCGGTCTGCATCACTCATGACTGCCTATATCGTGTGCTAGATAGAAACATTGTTCATCGTTATCGATGAAGGTGCACCGTCGATAAATATCGATACCGTTTTATCGCCCAGGCCCATGATGCGCTTGAAGCAACACAGAGTCACAGAGCGCAGCTCCGCATCGAGAAGTTCAAAGCAGAAAGAGAAGAGATATTGATGCGTAGTGTATGAAATCTGTTATGTAGTTTAATGAGCCTTTTCTTTTAACAGTTGTAAACTTCATTTACTGTGCGCTCTCGGAGGGAGAGTTCAGCGTCTGAATGTCGGACGAACGCGAACGAGCTGAATGCTGCCGTTGTGGTTTGGTGGGGGTGTGTGTGTGTGTGGGGAGACGCTTGCGCCCCGCCTCCACCACAGAGAGCAGACGAGATAACAGAGGAAGCGCGATCGAATAAAATGTTGGTGACATTAATTTTTTGTATAAAATAATATAAATCATTATTTTTAATTATACCAAAAATTATCACGCTCATTTCCATATATCGTACATTAAGTCGAAATATTGACTATTGCGACAGGCCTACACAAGTGTCCATCCCAAACAGAGTGTTATCTTCAGAAACTCTAAAATAACAACAACAAAAAGCTACAATACTTATCCAGGCACTACTATTAACATCATCAATAATAGCCTAAATCGTTTTTTCACTGCAGCATCTTCTACCAAACTGTCCATCATCATGGAATCAGCAACTGAAGAAATATGGTGCCGTCACAGTTTCACACAACAGTGCTTGATAAATCAACCCAGTGATAGAATAAGACAGGACAGAAAGCAGGTCACCATCTGCTTGTCTTACCCAGAGTGCTGCACTCTTGTGAAATGGCAGCAGAACAGTTTGCCTCATTGCAGTGCTATTAAATCATCATCACCACTATCGACATGATTAGAAAAACAAAATGATCATATTGAGGAGAACCTCTCAGCCTCAACGAATGAAAGCAGATAAAAGCTGCAAGTAGCCTATGGATAATGACAGTCTTTTTACAGGTCACTTCACAGCATTGCCACCCAGAAATGTCATCTATTACGTAGATATTTCTTGAAACTCGCTGTAATCAATCTTTGCACACAAGAAGGTGGTGTTTTCTTCCATATTTCCACCCCACAGACGAGCATAACTACACATAGTTTCATGAGACATCTGAAATGGACCGAAGGTCAATCTGTGTGAATTTCGATTTCGATTGCCATGCCCTTTCAAGCCCCTCAAAGAAAGCAAGTGGTCAATATCTGCACTTTATATAAAATGCATAGCCCCTGCTTCCTTATGTTACCATGGTAACAGAATCGGGAATAACGAGACAGTTTCCTCCTCCTTTGAATAATAAATTCCCACACTGAAGATCAGGAAAACACATGCAACTACAACCGCTGCTTTATGCTTTCATTATCAAAAATGGCAGCAGCACAAAAAGTGCTATGGACTTTGGATCATTGCAGTGTGGGTTTTCTCTTTAGTGAGGAATGCCTGAGAATCATTATTCACACCAGCTGCTTGAGGAATCACCTGAGACGGGGCAACAACGATGGTTCTTTGAGTTGAGCTGTAATGTGACAAACCACACAAAACCAAATGGTGAAAAAAGGACTGTGGGCACTATTTCAATGGTGTGAACATGACAGGAAACGAGGACATAAAACAGCCAGACATTACCAAAACATTTCCTTGTTGCCCCTGTCCTTGTTTCATTGAGACTGCAAGCAGCAATTCTTTGAATTTAAGCAGCGCAAGTAACACGTCACAGAGGGAGCAGAGATTTCCAAGAATTCCTTTACAATGCCAAGAACATGATTACAGCAAGACTACTGATAGTAAATACTTGAAACCACAACAAAGCTCAAATGCTGGTAGTTTGAGAGGTGGAAAAGTTTCATTGTCACATACATGTGTGTCTTTTCCAAAAGCTTCTTGCATTGAAATAAGTATGAAAAGGCTTTTAATATTATAATTTAAAATTCAGCGCATGCTTCACTTGAAATCTCTGTCGGTGCAAAGACCATGGTTTAAAAAAAATGATGCGAGTAAACATTGCAGTGCTGCAGACTTACAAACGCCATATTTACTGATTTCATTTTTTTTTTTAAATGTCTAGACTATTCACATGATATCATTATGAATCTCTGTACTGTTGCCCAGTAATCATCAACAGATTATAGTCAGAGCGTTACAGTATACACATGCTGCTAAAAACCATTTCCAGCACAATTATAAAGATGGACTTACAGAAGGGTAGAAGTCTAAATTAAACATATCAACAACCGTGCCATTCCACAAAAATGGTGTCTTTTGTGTCAATCAATGTGTGCTGTTATAGCCATTTTTCTTCACATATCAACAACAATCAAGTAACTTTACCTTAAGAGCTTTTCCTTTTAGGCTTTTTTACCAGATCTGTTTTCAACTACTCCTTGCTTTATTAGCAATAATGCACATTTTAATCTGAAAAAAAATTATTGGTTATATTATTTATATAGCTTAATAATGTTATTTAGTATTTTTAAACACTGATAAAAAAAAGTCCCTTATTAAATGAAACTTCAAAAAGGATTTTAACTTGAATTGTTAACCCCGTTATCACGATTATTATTAAAAACTGATTATTTTAGGCACATCTGGTCTACACTAGCCTATATTCCAACACAGTTTTCCCCCATTCAGTTTGACATGGTCGCTATTTCCTAAAATCTTCAACATTTACTTTAAAGTCAGCTTTTCAGTATGAAAGAGATACATATTTCGCGGAAAGACCGACCAGAAAGAGAGAAAAAAAACTGTATTAAAAGCTGTGCGCACTTACAAACTGCAATGTAAGGGAATCTCTCTCACCAACCAACCTCCTCCAGAGCCGCGCGAAATGCACCGGTTGGTAAGAATGACAATTATTTAATAACGTTAAAAATGTGTTCAAGTATTCAAGCCTCTCAGTAAGTGGGGAAACCTTACGTTTGAACGGATGTGCTTCTTAAACAAACGTTCATAACTGTCAAACCAGTCTGCGTTTTGTGGAACAGTGAGTTGTCGCGTGCTCCAGCGCGCGTAAGTTACCCTCAATACTCAAGCTGTTTGTGTGCTACATATTACTTTATAAAACACATGTTGAGCAGCATCAAGCGTGGTCTGGTCAAGAGTGAATTAAAATAAACTTTCTAAAGCAGAAAAGCGCTCTCTTTCCCATTCCTGCGACACCGCGTCCGATTCACTGTTATTGTCAAATGAGAGTAGCCAGTAGGTTACTCCTG
This sequence comes from Sinocyclocheilus anophthalmus, assembly GCA_018155175.1. Taxonomy (NCBI): domain Eukaryota; kingdom Metazoa; phylum Chordata; class Actinopteri; order Cypriniformes; family Cyprinidae; genus Sinocyclocheilus; species Sinocyclocheilus anophthalmus. Next base: position 749,382 of record JADLZN010003000.1, read on the forward strand.
TGCATAACTATGTGAGGTTGATAGGTGTAGCGACCACACAAAGATATTGAATCTCTAATAAATTAATATTTTTCTCACCTGTGTGGTTGAAAGAAGCTTCTGAAGGTTTTCTGCGTTTCTGCTGCGCTATTTTCAATATGCCGTCCGATTATTCTCTTGATAAATTTACATTGTAGTGCTCTTTTGGGTTTGCAAACAACCAAGACTCCGACGGAGCTATACATTTACCGTAATGTCACACATACACAATATCAGCGCAGCTCTGTCTACCGTAATAAACACAGCGCGCTCGTGTACACGTGACAGACAGATGCTCACAGAAATACGAATGAATGGAGCCTCTGCTGCTATAAGACAGTGGCTAAGCATAATACTGCCATTCTGTTAATATATCTGAAATATCTCTATATCTTTACAGTCTGAGAAGTGGTTTTGTGACGATTTTCATAGCTGAATGAAGATTTTTAAAATACAAGCAAGGATGATTGAGGGGAAACAAATATTGAAGGATTAAATCCTTCAAAACACATTGGTCGACCAGCGATCCCAATATTTTGAGGGGAAAGTGTCCCTTTTGATGTCTACAGTGGTTGTAGCACTGCTTCCAAATGCATTTCAGACACCTTCATAAATGTGAGCGTTGATATTAAGATATTATGGTGCGGAAGTGTCATACGTTTAGGCAACAAATAGCTTGCCTACTGCTATTAGAGAGGCAATCATGCAATCAAATTGTTTCTTCAAAGATGGTAAAGAGGTGAATGGGGTTAATCTGATCATGTTGATCTGAAGATAACTGATGGTTTCAAGTGAGGAGTAGGTGCCATAATGATCTGTTCATCTAAATAACCTTGTCTAAAATATGTCAGTCTGATAGCTTACTTGCTATTTGCGATTAAACAAATATGCACATAAGTATTGTTTCAGCTGTGGCTCCGTAGTAAGAAAATCTTCCACGGGAGAGTAAAAGCATGCATAGTTATAGTATATAGTTTGGACATGAAAGCAGCCCACATAGTATTCTGAAGTAATCTCATGAGACGCCAGCCCACACACTCTTTAAACTAAAATGTCTTGCCAACATAATTTTAATATTTAAACGTCAGTATACAGTAGCAAAAAGGGTACTCACACTCAGCATTCAATGTCCTTGTTTTCCCAGTGAGGCATGAACTTGAATAATATTATATAAGCCTCTATCATTGTGAGTTCTACTGATCAGTTTTTTTACCCAAGCGTTCTTGTAAAAATGTACTGTTTGCTAGCAAGAGCATGTTGGAAAAAGATTATGATATGAAAATAGATATAGTTTACTTAACGGTAAAACACTTTTCCTCCAACTGAGACATTCCTAGAAACAGTTTGACCCTATTTAACTTTTGAATCTATTTAAGGGAAGGAATGAAATGTCCCACAGCTCAGTATTGAAAAAAATGTGATCAAAATGCCAAAATCTGTCCTGTGTCTGTCCTGTTTGTAATAAGTGGTTGATTTCATGTCATAACTAAGGTTTCCAGTCTGTGTTGACTCATTCATTACTCAGGGCAATTAAAATGATTATGAGGATCATAAGACTTTAATGAGAACAGTAATTTGCACATTCAGTTCAGTGTGCTTCTTCCCACAAGAGCTGGATTACTGAATAGTGCAGTGTTGAGGGCCATTACATTTAAATGCCTATTGGTTTGTATTGCAGAGACAATTATGAAGTAATTTATTAGACACCTAAAGGAAGAACATTTTATCAATCTGAGCAGCGAATTTCATCTCAGGATGAATTTTTGCAGCGTTGAGACTAATCAAAGTATTCAGTTTTCAGCCTGCTACTCGAAACAATAGCTTCTTTTTGCAAAGTACAGTTTAATTTATTTTGGATTTTGATTGACACATTGGATTTTGCATCAAGATAAATCACGACATTAGTCTGCTATACTGGAAACCAGACCTTATTTTCATGAAGTACAGTTGAGTTTCTATGACTGTCCTTAAAATAGGCCTATAAAAGCTGTGCGAATGCAGCATTCATATACTAATTAGATATGATTCATCAGACCTCTAATAACAATTTCAAGGCTTTTCGCTTCATGTAATTCAACTTTGAGTACACAGTAGTTAATCAGATTGTCAAGATGTCTGTCAGCGGGAAAAAAAAGAATCAGACATTTTACAGACAGCATATACAGTAATTCCAAGATAATTCCACATAATTTTTTGCAATAGTCTTGGAAAAAAGACCTTTGTAAGGAATTATATCAATAGTTTCCTTTGATGAAAACTGCTCCAGCTAGCTCTGAAAAAAAAACTGAAAAAAGAGGACAAGTGTTAAATGTGTTGATACTGCGGTTGTTAAAAAGGCACATTACAAATCTGATTGAAAATAAACAATATTCATTACTCATGCAAAATCTTTGCATCTCTCTAAGGATAGAGGCATTTATAAATGTCAGACGCAGGCTTTTGAGAATAAGAGGATGTGAATATCAATGCATTCTCACAGCCCTTCATCACATCTTTGCTGTGTAGCTGCTCCAGTGTTGTTTTTTCAAGAGCACTGCATTGCAGTGATGAAATCCTGACTGTTTTATTCTAGCACGCACTGCAAACATTCATTCACAATGTTATATCAAACATAGTTATAGTTATTCTGTGTGTAAATGGAGTGTACAGAGAGTTGAGTCTTACATTTTTCTGCACACTGAAAAGCAGCTGAATTTTAGCTTGTGCATGAACAAGAGCTTGGGCACGACAGGAAAACATAATGATTCAACAGGACTAACAAGACTGCAGAAAGCAAATGTTTAATTCTACCACCTACACACATCTGTATGGATTATCCATAGATCTGAGCTCAGATATGCCAGTTAGATCTATCAGAACATGTCGAGAAGGAGCTTTGTTCATTTTGTTGCTCTGCTTTTAAGGATAGCTTTGATCTGAGAGCAGTCATTAGAGAGGAGGGTGTTCCTTTACATTGACTAAACCTGAAAGGGGTAGTGAGATCCCTATAAAGCCTCATGGCTTACAAACTTAGTCAACCCAGTCCACAACTGAACAAACATGACCTAATCATGATCAAATCAATGATACTGGCTGTTATTTTGCACTATGCTGATCTCGTTTTAAACCCCTTTCAGTTCTCCACTCATCTGGAACTGACTGACTTGCAGTAATTCAATATTATACTGGCCTGAGATGAGCTAATGTTAGCTTTGGGTTTGGTAATAACATTACAGACATGATAAACATTACAAGAACACACTGGGAAAAAATTGTGTACTTTAAAACAATTTTCACTCAGGAATTGCTAGTAAAATTCACAAATAATTACACAGAAACAAGTAAAACGCTGAATTACATGAAAACTTTTAATAGACAGACTGAAATAGTATTTTCTTGTAACTCCAAAAAGCTTTGTTTTATTGAAATTTTATTTATTTTTTTACAGTGTACATCCTGAGAGCCAAATGAATAATATAGTCTTATCAGGGTTTTAAATGCACCTGATACTGATTTTTAAAGGGGTCATTCACCCAAAAATGAAAATTTTGTTTGTGATGTCATTAGACCCCAATGACTTTCATTGTATGGATAAAAAAACATTTAAAAAAAATATTTTATGAAAGTCAGTAAATTGATAAAGGCAATTTCCTGTTTTGCCATATTTGATTTTAATTTGTGTATTGAAAATGTAGACAGCCACTTTCAAGTTGTGCGAAACTAAGCCAGTTATAAACTTGCCTTTCATACGGTCACGGAATGCCAGGAACAAGGTTAGATCTAAATGCAGTAGTTTATTAAAGTAACAAAATTAACAGAACAAAAACTAAACAACCGGTAACTTCAAACACAGGGAACAGAAAACACAACGTAACCTCAAACAATACTGCAGCAATGACAGACAGTGAGAGCATGGTATAAGTAGTGATGAAATGATGAGTAAATTGCAAACAGGTGATAATGATCAGAACAAAATGACAAAGCAAAGGACTATGGGAAACGTAGTTCAAAACATGTAACACAGAAACAAGAAGAGCGCCCTCAAGTGGCCAGTCCAGGGCACCACAACCAGACACTGTGACACATACACACAAACTCTGCTCTTTACAAAATTGTTGAGTGAAGCCGCTAATGAATTCTTTCTGTCTTCCAGTCAAAAGAAAAAAACCTGGTTTGTTATCATAAATTATGACAGCACCAGGGCTTTAAAGGGGTCATATGATGCTGCTAAAAAGAACAGTATTTTGTGTATTTGGTTGTAATGAAATGTGTTTATGCGGTTTCAGGTTCAAAAAACACATTATTTTCCACATACGGTACATTATAGTTTCTCCTCTATGCCGGTCGATTACAAAGCTCAGCGGTCTGAAAAGCGAGGTGTGCTCTGATTGGCCAGCTATCCAGTGCGTTGTGATTGGCCGAATACCTCAAGCGTGAGATGAAAATGTTGTGCCCCTACCATACTGTGATGATGCCCTGTCCAGCCGGAGCAACGATTCAAAAAAACATTAAAACCCATTATAAAAAATGCATTTGTTGCATCCAGTTATGCATCCATAATTACGAATTATAATGACTTGTACTGTCTTTTTAAGCATTGCGTTGCATCGCGCCACGTAAACAAAACCATGTCTGCATTTGAGATCAGAGAAACAACAAACAACAAGCCCTACTCTACATCATGCCCAAAAAACTCACCCACTTTACATATTAAAATATCAAACCTTTAAATGTGAAAACTTACTTATAGACTGTGAGTCAGAACAGCCAGCATTTGTAGTCTACTCTTCCAGGATCAGGACACAGTCCTACATAAAATGTGCTGCACACATCCGGATATTTGGGTTGAAGTGTTCTGGAACAGTGTTGTAAATACAACTTAACCACTGATTTCTAGTCATGTTCATTTTTGGAAGGCCAAACAAAGTAGTTTTGCTTTCACAACGAAACAGCGTCACACACCGGGGGCCTGAGTGAGCGGAGGCCGGCGGCTAGAGTGAGGAACGGTCGGTGGGTTGAGTGAGCGGAGGCTGGTGGGCTTGAGAACAGCGCGGCCGGCAATTTCAATTTCAATTTCATCCGGAAGGAAATGTGACATGAAAGCCGATCCGGCGATCGACAGCGCAAAGTTGTAGTATTTCCTCAGCGACCAGCACGGATCAGCTCCAGGCATGACGAAGCAGAATCATCTCTTTTGGAAGAACCAAACAAAGTATTTGCGCTTTCCAAAAAAGTTACGCCCTTCTTTCTTTTGCATGAACATTTGGGCGGCATTACGCATATATATTTCCACACTGTGACGTAGACATCTGGGGGCATGTTTAAACGAGGCATTTTAGGAGGGGCGTGGACAAGTCTTAACTTTTATAAAGAATATCTCTTTGGGTTTGAGACTTTGCAATGTTAGGGATCTTATCTATGCACGAACAGCTTGTAACACTACAAAGAGAAAGGAAAATTTGAAATGGAATCATATGACCCCTTTAAAACTGGGCAAATGTCCCATATTTGGGCATATTTTGGCAATTTTTTAACTAAAAGCAGTAAAAACTTGTTGAAAATAAAATAATGTTTGTGTGATTTAGCAATGAGGTTAAAAGGTTTGAAGACATGTGACACTCTCTCCATGCTGTCACTTTAGATGCAAAGTCTCACATTAGCCTGAGCGTTAAAATTCCCTGGTGTTCCCGCTCTGTCAAGACCGTCCTTACATCTTAATACCCAGGTCACGAATCCATTCAGTCCAAGAAATATCAGGTTTTGACTGTAAGCCTTTAACACCTGACATTTTTATTGCAGGTAAAAAAAGATTCCTTTTAGGCCAGCGTTGAAAAAAAGGCCAAGAGTGTCAGCGCACAGTGGGGTATACTGAATGTCATTGTCTGCCAGAATCATCTTGTCCATCAAGTTCTCACACATCTGATGGAACTCAATCTTCATACTGTATATTCATTGCTGCAGGAATCAGTGTCACCTATTTCATAGTCATGATGGTGTTTGACTTTTACAACTTACTTTTGCTCAAAGATCAATTTATCCATGGTTCTGCATTTAGATTGGTGCCTGTGAGTGTGTGTACACGTTTATGCTTGAATCTTCTCAACATTTTCCAGTAAAGTACAGTAGGATGAAACCAATGAAATTTTAAGAGCTTTTTAAACTGCACTTAAAGGGATAGTTCACCCAAAACTGAAAATCTCTTGTCATTTTTTTACATCACCTCATGTCGTTCCAAACTGTATGAAGTTTCTTCCCTTATGTTTGAACAAAGAGATTTGGTTCCAAACGCGATAAATGCCATTTTTTTTTAAACAAATATCCGATATCCTCCGAGTTATTTTGTCATTTTTCTCTCCCTTCTTTCCGAAACCGCCACAAAACCATCCGCTCCCTTCTCTGCAGAAATGCGATATCTGCTCACCACTCACCACGCAAACCATTCCACGCAACTCTAGACATAATGGCGGCAGCTTTGCATACACCCGCATCCTAGTGTTTCCCCTCATCTACTTTGTACTTTGGGATCACCTAAACAAACTTAGGGCGGCACGATAATCGCAGTGATTGTCAGCACATCCTCTGTCATTAAAGCCGGTTCTGTGATAGAAAAACCTCCATCACGTGTTTCGATAGATACACAGAGCCGTAGAATCATTGACAAGTTTTCATCTTGCCACTTTCTTGGTCAAGAAAAACACATTTTTACTCAAATTAATCAAAATGGATTTATCGCCAAACTCTTCATATTTTGAAGAATGCTGTAATCAAACAGTTGATGGTCCCCATTGACTTCCATAGTATTTCTTTCCTTACAATGGAAGTCAATGAGGACCTACAGGATTCTACATGATAGATTCTACATGATAAAATTTTAATTTTTGGGTGAACTATTCCTTTAACCCTGGCTTATCATCATCCTGAACCCCCCACATCCCGGGGTTATGAATCCCTGCTGTGGCGCAATGTTTTGCAGTGTTACTTTGCTTTTGCAGTGTTAAATATAGAAGTTGTTTCCACCATAGGAAAATTAACAGGTATTTCTGACTTTATATCTCACAATTCTGCGTTTTTATCTAATTCTGTTTATATCTCACAATTCTGATTTTTTTCTGAACTGTGAGATATAAAGTCACAAATTTCAATGCTATCTCACAAACAATTTATACGTATTTTATGAGGTGGCTAATTTGTACGAATTCATACGACCTCACTCGCATGATTTTGTACGATTTGTGTGAGGGGTAGGTATTGGGGTTGTCCTTCATACAAATTCCTACAAATTTGCCAGTTCGTAAAATACGTACAGTTTTTCACAAATCGTACGAATTCGTACAAATAAGCCATCTCATCAGAAATGTATGAATTGCCGTGAGATTGGGTTACAATTTTTGAAATATAAACAATTGCAAGGGGGAAAAAAGTCAGAATTGTGATTAAAAGTTACAAAAGAGTTGTGAGATGTGAGCTCAATGTTGTCTGAAAATAAGTCAGACTTGCGAAATATAAACTCAAAACTGAGATATATATATAAACTCAGAATGCAGGAAAGAAAGTCTGAGTTCATGATTAAGATCCTTTTGCCTGGGGTTTAAAATGACCCAGGATGAGTGAAAGAACTAAAGTGAAATATGAAGATTCAACCCCCAAAAAGGGGTTGTCGGTCTTCATGTCTGAACCCTCCTCTGGTTTAATTGTTCTCATAAATTACGACTGGGATAAAAGCTCCAATTAGAGGGCAATTAAATCAGTAGGTAGTGTGATCTGTGGTGACAAATTGCATTTAGCCCTTGTGCTTCAGTCTAGCAGGTGGCTTCGGCAAGCAGAGTTGTCAGCTCTAATGAGAAACGCTGGATAGATTGGAGGTTTTAGAAATCATCGACCGTGGCGATGCTACACACAACAGCAGGGGCGCAGGGCTTGCTTGCTGTAGCCCCAGGCTCTCTTTCAATACATAAAGCACTGAGACGTGTGGGAGGAAGAAGGAACAGGAGTGGGAGTATTAACTTTAGACAGCAGGGAAAATGAGGACAGCTCTGAAGAGAAGAAGGACAGGGCGAGGGAAAAAGCGAGAGCGAAATTGTAGCTTTCAGGCTGAAACGTAGAGTTAATGTTTTGTTCTGCTAAATGAGGCTGAAATTAAAGCAGCCTCTGATGCCAGTTAGAGTGAATGAAAGTATGAATGAGAGAGATCTGTGCAGAGAAAAACAGTCTGGCATGCAACACAACAGCTTAAGATATATGGAGAGGTGGTGGCCAACATGTAATAGATGGAGAGGTAAACACAGCTGACAGGTTAATGTTTTTAGACACACAGCACAGCTTTTAACTTTTAACTTTGTAACAGAAATACAATTCACCATTAGACAAACAGCCATCATGTGTCCATAACTGAAATAATGTCTTAATTTTTATGCCTCAATTCATTAACAAAACAAATTGCTCACCAAAAATTTAACATTTTGTCATAATTTACTCACCCCCATGTCATCCCAAACCTGTATATCTGTATATCACATACATCTTTATGTGGATCATAAAGAAGATATTTTGAAAAATGTCTCCAGTGGGACACATTGCACGACCAACAACAAAAACAACTTAATGCAACAATATTTGGGGTCGGTAAGATTGTAGAAAGAAAGTATGCTCACCAAGGCTACAGAAAAACAGTGAAATATTATTACTTAAATAATTTAAAATAATTTTACTATACTTTTAATTGCAATTTATTCCTGTGATGCCAATGATGAATTTTCAGCATCATTACTCCAGTGTTCAGTGTCACATAATCATTCAGAAATCATTCTAATATATTGATTTAGTTATTAATATTTTTCGTGGAAACCATGATTTATTTATTTATTTATTTATTTTTAAAGAACTTTTCAATGCATTTGCAGAATGTTAAAAGGAACAGCATTTATTTGAAACAAATCTTTCGTAACATTATAAATGGCTTTACTGTCATTTTTGATCAGTTTAATACATACTAGCTGAACAAAAGTATTAAATACTTTATAAAAATGACTTCAATCATTTGAATGGTAGTTTAGATTAGACTGTGTTACTAAGATATAATATTGTGCATTGTCAGTTTAAGAGTAGTTAGAATAGATAGATAGATAGATAGATAGATAGATAGATAGATAGACCACCAAAGTTCAGTCATACAGTATCACACAATGCTGACTGACTTACTGAGACATATTCAAGTTAGAAAGCTATTAATAAATTGACATACAGAAAAAAAGAGATTTCCAATAACTTCAGAAAAATTACTCAAGCAGGAAATCAATTTATAAGCCAGCTGAATTAAAATGTGTGATACAATTAAAAGTTAAATATGTCTTTCTGCATTTGTGTTTAGTTTATCGTACAAGGAAATAACTTTTTACATTACTCACTTAAAAGCACAGCCATGACAGACTGAAGGAAATCAGATCCATGCCTAGAATAAATCTGGGGCAAAGGCAGGTAAAATGAAGCGATGTTGCCTGACACAGGCAGTCAGAGCTGCATTTGTGTGGGCATTTGTGTCAGGCAAGCTGTAGGCGAGATATACTATATACAGTGGTGTGAAAAAGTGTTGGCCCCCTTCCTGATTTCTTATTTTTTTGCATGTTTGTCACACTTTAATGTTTCAGATCATCAAACAAATTTAAATATTAGTAAAAGATAACACAAGTGAACACAACATGCCGTTTTTAAATTAAGGGTTTTATTATTAAGGGAAAACTAAATCCAAAACTACATGGCCCTGTGTGAAAAAGTGTTTGCCCCCTAAACCTAATAACTGGTTGGGCCACCCTTAGCAGCAACACCTGCAATCAAGCGTTTGCGATAACTTGCAATGAGTCTGTTACAGTGCTGTGGAGGAATTTTGGTCCACTCATCTATGCACAATTGTTGTAATTCAGCCACATTAGAGGGTTTTCGAGCATGAACTGCCTTTTTAAGGTCATGCCACAGCATCTCAATAGGATTCAGGTCAGGACTTTGACTATGCCACTCCAAAGTCTTAATTTTGTTTTTCTTCAGCCGTTCAGAGGTGGACTTGCTGGTGTGTTAGGGATCATTGTCCTGCTACATAACCCAAGTTCCCTTGAGCTTGAGGTCACAAACTGATGGCCGGACATTCTCCTTCAGGATTTTTTGGTGAACAGCAGTATTCATGGTTCCATTTATCACAGCAATCTTCCAGGTCCTGAAGCAGCAAAACAGTCCCCAGACCCTCACACTACCACCACCATATTTTACTATTGGTACTGTTCTTTTACTGAAATGCAGTGTTACTTTCACGCCAGACGTAATGGGACACACACACACCTTCCAAAAAGTTAAACTCTTGTCTCGTCAGTCCACAGAGTATTTTCCCAAAAGTCTTGGGGTTCATCAAGATGTTTTCTGGCAAAACTGTGACGAGCCTTTATGTTCTTTTTGCTCTGCAGCAGTTTTCATCTTGGAACTCTGCCATGCGGACCATTTTTGCCCAGTCTCTTTCTGATGGTGGAGTCATGAACACTGACCTTAAACTGAGGCAAGTGGGCCTGCAGTTCTTTGGATGTTGTTGTTGGGTCTTTTGTGACGTCTTGGATGAGTCGTCGTTGTGCTCTTGGTGTAATTTTGGTCGGCCGGCCACTCCTTTGAAGGTTCTCCACTGTTCCATGTTTTGCCATTTGTGAATACTGGCTCTCACTGTGGTTCGCTGGAGTACCAAAGCTTTAAAAATGGCTTTATAACCTATTCCAGACTGATAAGATCTCAATTACTTTCTTTCTCATTAGTTTCTGAATTTCTTTGGATCTCGGCATGATGTCTAGCTTTTGAGGATCTTTTGGTCTACTTCACTTTGTCAGGCAGGTCCTATTTAAGAGATTTCTTGATTGCGAACAGGTGTGGCAGTAGTTAGGCCTGGGTGTGGCTAGAGAAATTTTACTCAGGTGTGATAAACCACAGTTTTTAACAGGGGGCAAACACTTCTTCACACAGGGCCATGTAGTTTTGGATTTTGTTTTCCCTAATAATAAAAACCTTTCATTAAACTGCATGTTGTGTTTACTTTATCTTTGACTAATATTTAATTTGTTTGATGATCTGAAACATAAAAGTGTGACAAACATGCAAAAAAATAAGAAATCAGGAAGGGGGCCAACACTTTTTCACACCACTGTATATATATACACATGTATAGGAGGTACAAAGAATTCTGTGACATCAATTACAAGATGTTTCATTTCATGGAATGGATTGCACATAAAGGAAGGTGACAACAGTTACTGTTATAAAATCCCTTTGAACAGCAGCAATAAGACATGAAAATGAATGTGCTGTTGTTGAGGCTGAATCTCAAACGAAAGACCTCATGAAATGTCTTGACAAGTGCTTGTATTTGTTATTCAATCATAATTTTTCTTCTACTGAATCATGTTTTTAGCCAATAGGCTTTTTTATTATTACAGTTTAGTGAAACTATGAAGAAAAGGAAATTCATGTTCAAGAAAGCATTTGAAAGTGCCTCAGAAAAAATAAAATCAATATTCTCATTGTCATCAATAATTATGATGACATGTTGATGGCTAACTGCTAAAAGACATGGATTAAAAGGGTCATATGATGCGATTTAAATTTTTCCTTTCTCTTTGGAGTGTTACAAGCTCTTGGTGCATAAAGAAGATCTGTAAAGTTGCAAAGACTAAAGTCTCAAATCCAAAGATATTCTTTATAAAAGTTAAGACTTGTCCATGCCCTCCTAAAACGCCATCGTTTAAACACGCCCCCACATATCTACATCACTATGTGGGAAGATTTGCATAACACCGCCCATATGTATACGCAAAGAAAGGAGGAGTAACTTTTATTCTCGCTGTAGTATTGTTGGCGCCGCCACCACCGCCAAGTCGTGAAGGCGCTGTGTTTCATTGTGAAAGTGAAACTACTTTGTTTGGCCTTCAAAAGAGGACTGAAATCCGCTTCATCATGCCTAGAGCTGATCCGTGCTGGTCGTTGAGGAAATACATCAACTTCGCGCTGTGGATCACTGGATCGGCTTTCACCGTGGACGAAGCAGAGTCCAGCCCGGGGTCGTCACATGTGGTTGCCGCAAGCCTCCTTTGTCGAATCCGCCGGGCGCCGCTCACTCAAGCCGCTGTGTGTTTCGTTGTGAAAGCGAAAATACTTTGTTTGGCCTTCCAAAATAGGACATAATGTTTCTATAAAGTGGGGCAGTCCCAACTTTGCAAGGACAGTCTGGCGCTTCTGACTCTCAGCCTGTAAGTACGTTTTTTTATATTTTAAAAGAATTTTGCACTGAGAGATTCACCGCGATTTTGAGGGCAGTGTAGAGTAGCGCTTATATTGTTTTGTCCATTTCTCCGATCACAATTCATACATGCGTTTTTTATGTTTACAGCAAGCGCATACACAACGCAACGTAAAAACACAGTATTGTCCATTTAGCATCATTAGTTCTGTCCCCCTACTGATGCAACAAATGCCTCGTTTGTATTGGTTTTTAAATGTTTATGTCTCGTCGCGCCGGCACATGGCACTATAGACTGAATGATGGAACACGTATAGTAGGGGGCGTAACATTCTTGTCACAACACGCTTGAGTTATTCGGCCAATCACAACGCTCTGGATAGCTGGGCAATCAGAGCACACCTCATTTTTCAGACTGATGGGCTTTGTAAAAATCGACGCGTTTCAGAAAGGCGGGGCTAGAGGAGAAACAATAATGTACCTTTGTGGAAATGAAGCGCATAGGACCAAGATTTTTCCGAAACTAAAATGTTAATTGGATAGTTCACGCTAAAAATGCATTTCCGTCCTATTTACTCACCCTGTCATTTTAAAACCCTATGATTTTTCATTCTCCTGCTACAACACCAGAGGCGGACAAAGTACTCCACTCCATTACTTGAATGAAAGTACAGATACTCCTGGTCAAACATTACTCTATTACAAGTAAAAGTTGTAAAGACAGATTTTTACTTAAGTAAAAGTACAGAAGTACTTGCTTTTAAAAGTACTTAAGTACCAAAAGTAAATTTCCTTTTTTATGTCAATGCACTGTTTTATTGTTGTAAGTAGTATTACTTGCAATACTTCTGAAGCAACTTACAATACATTACACCTGCTGAATACAGTACAGTGAAATCCTGTAAATACAGACTGATAAGGAAGCTAAAAAAAATCAAACCTGCTTTAAAACCCAGCAACACAACTGTAGCTGTATAACTTTACAACAGCAACACTGCTTTAACAAAAAAAAGCAAACAGCAAGACTTATTTGACATCAAAACAAACATTTTAAAAATGCTGTCTAATCGCTCTCGCGGTACTTTGATGTCACACACAGAACGGTCTATGCAGTTCTGCTTCAAGTCCAACACCTATTGTGTTTTATTAGGAGAGGCACAACAGTTCTTCTGTGTCTTTATAGGTAATATTTTCACGTACACAATTTAGCAAAGTCAGACAATATTGTGTGTAATGTATACCACAATATTAACTTCTTATTATTGAATTGTTGCATTTGCAACTGGTCAGTGTTCAAAAAATGCTGGGAAATCTCTTCATGTAGCCCTACAAGAGTGATTACTGATAAACTGTCTGAAAAAAAGAAAGTCACGTTTTAGAGAAGAAAAAAATCACCCACTGACTTTCAAAGCTGCTAACGACTTTCTACTTTGAGGGTCTTGATAGAAATGTCGTGGAGTGAAAACTACAATATTTGTCTTTCAAATGTAGTGAAGTTAAAGTCATAAGTTCCCAGAAAAAATAATACTCAAATAAAGTACCGATACTCAAAAAGTGTACTTAAGTACAATACTCAAGTAAATGTACTTAGTTACTGTCCGCCTCTGCAAAACGCAAAGGAAAATAAAGGTCACTTTAATAAGGTCTTCACTTCAGTATCTTTTTTTGCGTATATTGTTTGCAACACAGTTGGAAAATATTCATCCACACATCATTATAGTGACATATGTTTAATCATGAGGTGTTCAAACAATTACACGCTCAAGGAAAAATCTCTAGAGCGTGCTTAAGATGTTATGAAGTCATAACCCAGTCTCTCAACAACAATTGCTATGAGACTCCTAGATGTGAAGCCTCTAATGTGACAGCAATAACGTGATGACGTCAGCCAGAGCAAGATTAATGAAAGCAGCCAGAGAAAGCTATAGCCAGCAGCAGGGAAAATGTGCACTGCCACAGAAAGGCCCATATCTATACAAGTCTTTGAAACAGAGTCATATTCCCTTATGCAGAGTTAAATGTCACTGATGAGGGACACGTTTTCTCAATGCTCCCTTGTCTCTGGGGTAGACGATGACCATGTGATCTTGCACTGTCGAGCATTTCCCAACAGCCTCAAAGTCTCCAAAGAAATGACACAAATGAGATCAAACTGGATTCTCATGGCATGTGACATTTTGGGAGTCACAGAGGATTTATGGGAGCTAATTTTTTTTGCTGCTTAGGCCTCAAGCACCTAATAATGACTTTAAATGCGATAATGTCTACTACATGGCACTCATCCCAAAAAGAAATATGTGGACATGAAATCTTAATCTGACGTCTTAACCCCCTGGTATTGTTCATTTCCAATAGTCATTTTTTTGTGTGACTATTTTTTAAATACCATTTAGCCTTTTTAATTAATGTCCACAATTTTTATTTTGTGCTCAAACAGCAAATGCCACAAAAGTCACCAAGTTTCATAACATTCCAATGATGTGAAACATTTAAAAAAAAAAAATTGGGTCTAAAATGACCAAACAGTACCAGACTGTTAAAGGGATAGTTCACCCAAAAATGTAAATTCTGTCATTAATTACTCACTCTCATGTTGTTCCAAACCTGTAAGACCTCCGTTCATCTTCAGAACACAAATTAAGATATTTTTGATGCATTCCGAGAGCTCTCTGACCCTCCCATAGACAGCAAGGGTCCTAACACGATTAAGGTCCATGTAACATCAGTAGTTCAACCGTATTTTTACGAAGCTACGAGAATACTTAATCCAACAATTTGTCTCCTCCGCGTCACCCTATAGCGCCATTTTGGAGAGTATCACATACGTAAACAATGTATTCAACGTATGTACATTGTTTACGTTCAGATCAAAGCATAAACAACGTAAACAGCGTATCCGCGTACATACGTTGAATCTGTTTGTTTACGTTCAGTGGATACTGTCCAAAATGGCACCAGGGTGACACGGAGGAGACGAATTGTTGAATAAAGTTGTTATTTTTCTTTTCTTTGCGCACAAAACGTATTCTCGTAGTTTCATAAAATTACGGTTGAACTACTGATGTTACATGGATTATTTTAACGATCCCCTTGCTACGTTTCTGGACCTTGATCGTGTTAGGACCCTTGCTGTCTATGGGAGGGACAGAGAGCTCTCGGAATTCATCAAAAATATCTTAATTTGTGTTCCGAAGATGAAAGAAGTTTTTATGGGTTTGGAATGACATGAGGGTAATTAATTAATGACAGAATTTTCATTTTGGGTGAACTATCCTTTTCAGTGCTTCTGCTAAGTAAAAGAGCACTGCAACAATATTATATTAATAACAGTGCTGAAGTCCTCTTAAGTAATTTTCACTACAATCTATAACTGAAATGCATATGGCGTCATTTGCGTTTGTATGAAACAAGAGCAGGCAAGTCATGTAATACGAGAGACATTATGTAAGCATTAAATATCCAAATATTCATTGGACATGAGGGACACTATATTATTTTTTTTTTTATAATTTTTTTTTTTTTATAGTTTATCAAGTGGGCGAACTTGCATTATGTTCAATAATTCGTCGCCTGTATATAGCAAGCAATTATATACATATTTTAAATTAATGTCGTTTGTGTGTACTTGTGTGTAGCATAACTCTTAACTAATAGTTGCAGACCTGACTTTCTTACAGTGCCGGTTTCAGTTACCTGGATGAGCGGTCTGATACTGTAAGGTGAATTACAATTTTAAGTGAACATCACTACGAACACAAATGGACTTGTGTTTGAGTAGACTGCCAATGTCAGTTTACAAAGCCGTGTAAAAAGCTCAGAAAACATTTCCATCTTACTGCCATCTCAGTAAAAGTCCTGCAAGCATTAAACATGCTTAGGAGCTTGTGCTGTATGTACATTTGTTTAGAGTGGCTGGTTATGTCTATTTCGATTACAATACCCAGAATGTCAGTCTTAACTGTGAGATCTGTTCCATCCATCCTAATTGTGGTCTCACTGAGTGACAGCTTAATTAAAGGACTGACATACTCTGTCAAACCCTGAGAGAGGAAACAACATTGTTGTTAGTATGCTTTATGTGTTGATTGTGAGTGAATTCCCTCAAGTGAATATTTCCGCTTAAATGAATTTGCTGCCAAAGGGAGCTGGTTATGTCACTTTTCATTTTAAGATGGAATTATTAAGACTGGAATTCTTCATGAATCTCAAAGTTGGTGGAATAGCTTAAATATATAGCAGTGTCAGTCATATGAGGATGATGTCAAAAGTCCTTTGAGTGGTCATACTGAATACTTTATATTGTGTATATATATAAAGCTATATTTATAAATATAATGTCACTGAATTTACCATCAAAGCACCTTCACAGATTTTTCATTATGACAATTTTTTTTTCTTCAGTGTTGCCATTTTAACCTGAAAAGTTAAAGGGGTAACCTAACACTGACCCAACAGGGTGTGATTTTTATTATTATTTTAGCTGCTAAAGTCTGATTTTGTGGTGGCTGTGCTTTAAATTAAATAATTATAATCTTAATTCAAGAGAAGAGGGATTTTGAAAGTCTGACACTATCCAGTGTTGAGTCCAACTATAAAGTTAATCCTGCCTGCTTTAAATGTTTGAAAATGATTAATATTTGAAAACATTTGTTAAAAATTTAGAACAATAGGCCTAATCAAATGTAATCAGTTACATTCCTTTAATAAAGTAATTGAGATTTACACTACTATTACATTTTAAATAGGGCAACTTCTAATCTGTAACCTATTACATTTCCAAAGTAACCTTCCCAACACTGTTTTTAGGTGATGCATTCTAGGGTCAAGTAGGTGGAAACTAAGGCGTTTTATATACAGTATACACTGTGTTCCGGGTGTGAAGTCACACTGAGGACAGTGTCTCCTCTGAGAGAGCTCTTGGAATATGTACATTAGCCAGCTGGTCATGTCTCCTGTCCCATGGCCATCTGTGCTAAAGGCTGAAACGAACATCCTCATGGGAACAACAATTTTAAAAAGTGAAGAGAATGATGAGGCAATGTACCCAGAGAATTCAAAGTCAAATCACTAGAAAATAAGATCTGCCTTAATGGCACAAAAAAGTCTGCAAATCCCAGACAAAAGCTCCTTGAACTCCGGATTGCCGTTAGGTATAATAGTATATTCCGGGATGTGGAGCAGTCAAAGACGTTGTTGCCAGGGGAACCATCTATAGATAGTATATAAGATGTTGTATACACATGAACAACAAAGGGCTTCCTTATGGCTTACAGACAGTTCACTCAAAAATGAGAATTTGCTGAAAATTACTCACCCTCAGGCCAGCCGAGTTTATTTCTTCATTCGAAGATTAATTTAGCATTACACACTCTGCAGTGTGAATGGGTGCCGTCAGAATGAGAGTCCAAACAGCTGATAAAATCATCACAACAATCCCCAAGTAATTGACACGACCATCAATTCATGTATTGTGAAATTAAAAGCTGCATTTTAAGAAACAAATCCATAATTAAGTTGTTTTAACATCGATTCTGGCCAAAATACGAGTCCATAAACCATAATAATGCTTCCTTAAGTGAACAAAGCTTCCCTTTTTGTTTGATGTCCTCTCACGTCAAAATTCACCAACATATTATTTTAGAACTGTTTTCGCATGTAAACAGAGCTTGATTTGTGCATATTTCTCTCCTGATTCAGACAAGATGACTTTTGCTCTGGAGAAAGCAATATTATGGATACAGGACTTTATTCTTATAGTATAGCCTATACTTTATTATTATAGTGTTTTAGATGGAAGCACCAGTTTGATATTAAAAACATCTTGATGGATTTTACTTCACAAGATTGATGGTTTGGAGTCGTGTGGATTATTTGTGGATCATTGTGATGTTTTTATCAACAGTTTGAACTCTCATTCTGACGGCACCCATTCACTTCAGAGGATCAGAAAGTATAATGTCAAATTTCTCCAGATCTGTTCCGATGAAGAAGCAAACTCATCTCTTGGATGGCCGGTGGGAGTAAACTCTCAGCAAATTTTCATGTTGGGGCAAACTATTGCTTTAACTAAAGTGCTCTTAAAAACATTACAAGTGAGTGAGATTCTAATGATGCTTATTGCATATGCTTATTTGAAACGTACATACAGGAAAAATACGTACATACAGATGCTTTAAACTAATGGGAAAAGCATATGTTGCCATGACTTATTGATCATTTTTTACAGCGAACCAATTCAGAACATTAAAGTGATTTCCCCAGAGACAAAGACAAAAGTGCAAATAAGGTCATCGAATACAGCTTTGCTTGTTTCTTACTACCACTTCATTACGATGTAAGAGAGGATGTCTATATATATAAAAAAAAGAGTTGATTAATTCTGAATATTGTAATATCAAAAATAACACACATCTAGCATCGTGTACTCAGCCCTTTGGAAAAAGACATGTCAAATGAATTTCTCCAGTAAATTAGATTGATCTCACTGGGACTGGGTGTCCTCTTCATGTCTGTTTTGAACTGTATAAATTCACACTGGGATAGAAACAACGTGTGTGAGCAGCTGTAAGGCAGCTCAGATATTTCTGCCAGTTACAGCAGTGACAGCGGCTCTGCACCTGTTTTTCAGGCAGCTGGGAGCCAAATGACCCCTGACTAAATGTCTGTACCGCTGAGATAGAGCCTGGCTTAGGGCACAGGTTTGTTGCCATGGCAGTGTACCTAGTTTGCCTGTAGAGATGTTCTACCAAAAAAAATGTGGAGGTGGAACTTCAGAGGAAATGTTTCAAAAGTGAAATGGCGACTCTCACAAAACTGAAAGACTAGGTTATAGTTCACATCAAAAACGGAAAGAAATCATTTCAGTATTGTGAGATTGTAAGATTTTTACATTTTAAAACTTTTTAAAAAATAGAATAGAATATTGGCTGACTGAGTATTTAACATTTCAGTTAATCGAATGAATTGGATTTACTTGTGAACTAAAGGTGCAATAAAAAAATGTACACTATAAACAAATGAATGATTTATCAGCATGGCAGAAGTCGTTTGAATCTGTCAATACAGGCATGTATTGACTTGCCAAAAGGGTCTTATCACTTCTTCACTATATGTTTTCTTCACTTTTTATTTGTCTTTATTAACCGGGCAATTTGTATTGATTTGAAATGAACTGAATTGTGTGAGGGTACAGAGAGATGTTCTTGGAACAGGTGACTCACTTTGTCTTGCACTCCTCACTCACTCCCACCAGTGACCACATCGTTATTTACAAAACACACAAAAAAAGAGAAAAGCTTTTCTGACAATACAATGCAGTACAGTACAGAAAAAAAATTATTAGACAATTTTTAAGAATCTTCTGAATTTAATTCATTAAGCACTGCAGCACAGTTCAAACTATCCGTTTGATGTTCTCAGTATGAATTAAATGTCAACATGTGCTCTGTTTAGATATTGAACAATACTGCTACCTACAGTTGAAATGCAGTATTCATAATATACACAGGCTGAAATATTACTGCCAACAGTAATTCAACACTGGCAAAACCTATAAAAGATGACATAGATATGGTAGTAAATATTTCAAAACCATCAGAAAATTGATTGAGATACTAGTAAAAAAAGAGATACATAAACATAAACCTGGATAATGAATGGAAACATGAAAAACTCAGTGTTTATTATTACATTTATTCTAGATTGAAATAAGACTACGAGGCTTCGGAAAGTAACTCAGAAAATCTCTGAGTTTCATTTGGAATGTTGAATGGTTGTTGTCTTCAGATTTTTGGACAAATATTTTTCCTGGCCTTCATTTGATTTTAATGTGTACATGTAAATACAGTGCAATTTTATTTTACTCGATATAAAAATACAAATGATTTATCTCAAGTGATAAAATTAATCCTAGCAAAAACATAAAAAGAAGTTCAAGAAATGGCTGAAAAAGATAAAAAGGCTGTGCAAGATTGTTTTGGTAAAACACCATTTCCAATGTATATATAAATGGATATATAAAACATTTTTGGAATGGAAATAGATTTTTAAAAGGTCATATTATGTAAATCCTACCCATTAAAAATCAGCAAATACCAAAATCATCAATCACTCAGAAAAAAATAGGACATTGTTTTCAAGACCTCTTACACTCTTGGGGGTTCAGCAGTTACGACATGGAAATGATGTTTTGTGGAATGTAAAAGTGATTTGTATTGCTTAAAGGAATAGTTCAATAGTAAATAAAACAATGCTGTTTATTTACTCACCCTAAAGCCATCCAAGATATAGGTGACTTTTTTTTCAGTACAACATTAAAGGTGATTTCTAGCTAAACCCATGGTCTTTGGTAATTCCTACAAGTCACTTTGAGAGGAGAAAAATCAATACAAAAACACAAAATGAATCCCAGTGGCTCCTGATGATATTTTGAGGTCTTATGAAGTGAAACGATTAGTCTGTGTAAGAAACTAAACATTATTTTGAAAATTATTACCTGTAATTCATAGCATCAGATAAAAGGTTGATGTTTGCATGGATGTGAACTGACAATTTAGCATTATATCTATACTTGTATTGTTCAAATGGTACTTTCTTTTGATCCTGTTGTAAACCACAATGGCGCAATTTCACATTCGCACATTTGTCTGAGGCTATGGATTACAGGAAAACATTTAAATAATGTTCAGTTTCTTGCACAGACCGATCGTTTAGCTTCATAAGACCTCAATATATCGTCAGGAGCCACATGGGTTTATTTTGTGTTTGTTATCTGCAAAATGATGCTACCTCTTCTTGACTAGAATTTTATAAATCACAAAGGATGATGGGCTCAGCTAAAAATGTATACTGGAGAACGAAAGTCACCTACATCTTGGATAGCCTAAGGGGTGAGTAAATAAAAAAAACAATTGTGTGAAGTATTCCTTTAACATTATAATAAAACCTTTCATAAAAGCACAAACATAGTCTAGTCTGTAGTGGTCTTGGTAAATATATCACAGATGCTGAGCTGAGTTTTAGAAACCGCCAGTGCTGGATACAGTGGCTCAGTGAACACATGCTCAAAACTGTAGAGCAAAGAAAGAGAACCCTCCCTGGCCACGCTATAAAAAGACAAGCAACCCTCACTAAAATTCAGCAGCACCCCGACCTTCCAGAGTTCAGCAGAACACACAGGTGAAGCTACCTTATCGTGCAGGGCTTCCAGCTTTCCCTTCTCGTAAATTAAACACCAAGAATTAGGGTAGAAACCAATACGGCAGATGTCCTTTTGCCCCTTTCTGCCTATATGTCCATCACAGACCCCCACCTTCCAGCGGCCCTCATCCAGAGAGACCTCTACTTCCCAGTAGCAGCAGCCTCCGTCTATGGCACGAGAGCCCAGCACCTGAGGGAAAATGTTGAAGCGTGACTCCTGCTCGGGGTAGTCCTGCTGGGTCTCACTGTACTGCACCGTCCTGTTCTCATCTGACAGCAGCAGCTTGGGATGGACAGTATCAGGATCTAGAGTTGGGCTTATCCCATCTGCAGACAGAAACATCAGCTGTCAAACATTATATTTGTGTCTGCCAATCAAGTCTTCCTGTGGCCCCAATTAATATTTTTACTTTACCAGGCAGCATTTTTCATTTTTTTAAATAAGCTTCTTATGCTCAACAGTGCTGCATTTATTTGGTAAAAAATAAAAGTAACAAAAAGTAATATTATATTAACTCATACAGGTTTGGAACAACTTGTGGGTGAGTAAATAATTAATTAGTAGATGAATTATCCCGTTAATATAATTCTAATTCTTTTAAAAATGCAATTGACCGAAAACGTAGGTGTACACACATACAATATGTAACCAAACATGATTATAAAGTATGATGATGATGATGATGATGCATTTATATAGGGCTTTTATTGTGTATTGTTGTTCACCCAAAGCGCTTTACAATCATGTGGATTATGATTATGATGATGCATTTATATATACGCTTTTCTTGTCGTATTGTGTTCATCCCAAAGCGCTTTACATCATGTGGATTATGATTATGATGATGCATTTATATAGCGCTTTTATTGTGTATTGTTGTTCACCCAAAGCGCTTTACAATCATGTGGATTATGTATCTAAAAAAATAGATACATAAACATAAACCTGGATAATGAATGGAAACATGTTCCAAACATGTAAAGTATGTATAGCATATATTTGTACAATTACTGACATACATTGATCAGTGGACTCATCCCCCCAAAAAATAAAGCTTTGAAATGCTTCAGTTAAATTGTCAGTCATACAAATAGTGAGACAGTTCAGTCATTTAAAAATAGTGTTACAACTCCACTCGCCCTCATAGGCGCGCCGGATCTGTTTGCTACGTTGTTGTGATTTGATCTGAACGGAAACAGCGTATCCGTGTGGCGCAGCTGACACAAAACAACATACGCTGTTTACGTCCAGTAGATATTCTCCAAAATGGCACCAGGGTGATTTCGGAGGAGACGAATTGTTGAATAAAGTCGTTTTTTTTTTCTTTTGCGCACAAAAATTATTCTCATAGCTTCGTATAATTGCGGTTGAACCCCTGATGTCACATGGATTATTTTACAGATCTCCTTGCTACGTTTCTGGATCTTGGAAACATTTCAGTTTGTATTGCTGTACCTATGCAGGGTCAGACAGCTCTCAGTATTCATCAAAAATATCTTAATTTGTGTTCCGAAGATGAACGAAGGTCTTACGGGTTTGAAACGATATGAGGGTGAGTAATTAATGACAGAATTTACATTTTTGGGTGAACTATCCCTTTAACCAACAACCTGGAAACAACCTAGAGCAATCAAAATATTAGACAGCAGCATTACTGGAAAACAAAGCTAAATCTCGAAATCATTTTTTGCTAAAAAAAAATAATTCTTAAATCACTTTAATGAGCTTGTTCTGAATTCATATCATCACTTTTTAGATGTTATTCCAGTATTACAGTATGATTTATACTGTGAAGTGTGTAAAAGACTCACACAGCAGTCTGAAAGGGTCTCGATGAGGCAGTGATATGAGAACAGTCTCCAGTCTCCTCTCGGTCCAATCATTAAGACAGTCCAGCCGGTTATGGTTTATCTCATCGTGAGTCTCAAGATTTTGTACAGGATCAGACAATTCAGTCAGTCTGGAGGAGGACATCAGTTTTACTTAATAAACATAATTATATTATAATCAACAAATATTTGAACCATTTTACTTACTGTCCTGCCATCTTGCTGTATTCCTGAAATAACCAGTAAAAATTGCATTACATATATGCATTACTAAAATAAAGTAAAAAAATAATTATATTTTCTATTGAATATTCCGATCAGTTTAAGATCACTGCTGCTTGTCATACCATGATGAAGGCCTGGTCTTGGTACTGTGATGCCCCTTCAACATTGGTCATTCCCTGCAGGGTGTTTAATATACTCTGGCTAGATATCAAGGCACCCTGTAATGTGTCCAGCTGCTTTTCAATGCTTCCCAGCACTCTGTCCTCTTCCTGGGTCACACAGAGTAAAGCCTGCTCCTCCTCTTGCTCCAGAGTCACCCGCATGGCCTGATACTGCTGCAATACGGCCGCCCGCACGTCCTCCAGTCCCTCCTGCAAGAATCACAAAACATGAGGGAAGCAAAAGCTGCTGTGCACAGAGTTAGCATTTTAGTTGATGCTATTGTATCTTAACGTATTACTTTTATTTATAAAGCTTTTAGTAATTGTAGTACTTTAACTTAAACTTGTTTTTAATTTTTCAATTTCTAATTTTCTTTTAAAGGGGTCATAGGATGCTACATGCACTTTTACAAGTTGTTTGAACTGAAATGTGTGTCGGCAGTGTGTACACACAACCACCCTATAATGATAAAAATCCACCCAGTGTTTCTTTTAATCGTGTTAAATGTTTTCCTCTTTCTCAAATCGAGCCGATCTCAGATGCCTGTCTGTGTGACGTCACAAAAACAGGCCCCTCCCACGATAGTTTGATTGACAGTAGCGTTTCAGCACAGACTGGACTGGTGTCTTACCTTATACCCACCCTGAGTGAGCTGTCATCAGTCCGCCATTGTATCACCGCCGGAGCATATGTAGACAAGAATGACTCCTAAGCGATTGAGGTGTTCTGTTGTTGGATGTAATAATGAACATAGCAGTCCTCATTTACTCCCGACATCTGAGCCGCTGAACACGCATAGGATTACGTTTGTTTTTTGAAGGGAATGCGCCCCTGATCTGCCTAAATGCATCTATGTTCGCTCAAATCATTCTTGATCCAGCCTCATCTACAGAAGAAGTGAGTATGTTTTGTAATAAATCATTGCAAATCGCCTTACCTAATAATGTGCTAATTAGCAAGTTACACGATGAATGCTACTGTTTCTCCATTCACTAACAGTTCTCTCGAGAGCGGCTCGGAGAGAGGGGCTGGGTCAGCAGAGCTCATTAACATTTAAAGGAAAATGCTACAAAAACGGCTTGATCTGAAAAGAGCTGTTTTTGACAGGGTAAAAATGTGTTTTTTACACTACCATTGAGAATTTTTAACCAAACTATGTTACATACTTTCATTAAGACCCTAAAGAATCATAAAAACTTGTGGGAAATATGGCCCTATGACCCTTAAGCGCTTTAAGTTTATGTTTTTATCTAATACTGATATTTTATTTTATTTCAATTAATAAAAATGATTTTAAATAGTTTTAGTTAATAACAACATTTGACAAAGAGACCATAGACCCATGAACAACTCAAAGGGGTAGTTCTTTAAGTTGTTCAAAAGCTCTCGGATTTCATAAAAAAATATCTTAATTTGTGTTCCGAAGATGAACGAAGGTCTTACAGGTTTGGAATGACATGAGGGTGAGTAATTAATGACAGTATTTTCATTTTTGGGTGAAAAATAAAATAAATAACTGTAACAATAAAAACATCGCTAAACTGCAACAACTAAATCGACAAACATTCTCACACTTACCTGGACACCACGTTTTTTCTCACTGAGCTCAGAGAGTTTCTCCTGAATGGACTTTTCAGTTTTTTGAATTTTTTGCATCTCATCCTTCAGTGAACCCTGAGAAATTAATGCAGATAAACCAATGAGCAACACGTTTTTTGAAATAAAGAAATTAATACTCCCATTCAGCAAGTACACATTACTCAAAAGTAAGAGTAAAGGCATTTATAATGCATTTATAATAATTATTATGCTACAAAAGATTTCGATTTCAAATGAATGTTGTTCTTCATGTGAATTATATTTTAAAATAGAAAGAATTTATGATCAAAATGACTTCAAAAACATTAAATAAATGTTACCAACATTTGAACAATAGTATACTACTAAAAACTACAGGTTTAACCGGAATCTTAAAGGGGTCCTATTATGCTTTTTCACTTTTTCAACTTTAGTTAGTCTGTAATGTTGCTGTTTGAGCATAAAAAAGATCTGCAAAGTTACAAAGCTCAAAGTGAACTTCAAAAGATGATATTTTATTTAACAGAAATCACTTTTCAAAAACTACAACGAACGACTCGTTTGGACTACAATGCATATTTTCTGGAATTTATGATATCACAAATACCCACGAATGGGACGAGACCTGGTTGATCTGCACTAGAGAAGGCAACGAGTGAGTGTTATCACTATGTCGGAGACACGCTAGCTTTCCCAACGCAGACACACTTAGAGTGGTTACAATCATCCGGATTAAAATCGCGCTCAGATTGATTTGATTTTGACGCAAATTTACACTGAAGCTCGACGGGGGCGGCGATGGTACGGGGCGTGACATTCCCAGACCAAACGCCAGTGCTTGCCAATCACAGAACACTCTGGCCCAGCTAACCAATCACATCACATTTCATATTTCAGAAGGCTTAATTTGATACAGGAATTATTTGGAGCCGTTCAGACTGGGGAGAGAGGTGTTGTAATAATGTAAAATATGTGAAAAATAATGTGTTTTTCGAACAACTTAGTATGAGAGCCTGTTCTAGTACACCCCCAAAATAAAATCAAGACTTTGTCTTTGGGGGGAAAAAAAGAGAGGAGATGGTGTTTAAAAATGCCCAATAGTATCTCACCCTGAGCTCCTGCTCTGCCTCGCGGATGCTGATGCACTCGTGCCCCTTGTGCAGGCCGACCAGGGAACACACAGTGCAAACACACACTGCACATGATCGACAGTAGATCCGGTTCATCTCCTGGTGCTCCTGGCATCTCCACAGAGACACATCCTCCACAGCGTTCACCAGCGGGTGGTTCTGGAAAACCGGCTTTTCCAGGTGTGCCCGCAGGTGCTCGGAGCACATGGAGGCCCCACAAACCAGGCAGGTCTTTACCGCCACCTTCTGTTCTGAACTGGGACAGTAATGGCAAGGCACAGAACTGCTCCTACAAAGTCTGTCTGAGGATGATGCTGCTGCTGAGATACTGAGGGGCTCTCCACTGTTAAAATCTGTTTCCTGCCTTCCAGGTGTATGAGAAGTGGCATTGACTGCTGGTGAGGGGGTTTTCTCTCCCTGAGGTGTGTTGCTCGTCCTGGGTGAGCCGGTGTCACTGCAGGAAGCCACAGGATGCTGGTCTTGCTGAGGGGAACTTGTATTCCTCTCGGGAGATGATTCTACATGAGGAGACGTGATCTCTGTATCTGGAGGTGTGCGTTGTGAGGATGTGTCATTCGTAGAGGTGGTCCCCCAAACCATTGATGGAGACTGGCTTCCAGAAGAGCATTCGTCTGCTGCGGCCTTTCTTTTCCGTGGTATTGATGTGTCTTCATCAGAGTCAATGATTTTGATTACATCATAGTCACTGACGGGGTTATTAGATGGGGCTGAGCCCAGTCTGTGTCCACCAGCGTGGAATGCTGAACTGAATTTCCTCTTCCCGTGCCATTTCTTCGAGTGCCGGCCGTGCAGCTTCTTTCCAAATGGCCAATCTACTTGAAAACATAGTATTACATTAATGTATATAAGTGTTTCTTGGTTATTTATTTTATGGTGTCTTTGTTACAGTGTAATAGACCTTAGTCAGGTTATATTTCATATTTAATTTTAAATGAATTAAAACGAGGCTGTGAGGGAAAGGTATGCACTGTATAATAGTTCTAGATCAAGTTCTATAATCTTCACAACTTACGACTTTTAAAACAGTTTCATGTAATTACTGAGTAATATAAATTATCAACACGTACTACTTACATACTATAGGGTTAGAGATTGGTTTAGGGCTAGTTACATGTCCTAATGCATATTGTACTGTTATTACTAAAATAAGTACATGTAAAGGGGACACTGCAAAATAAAGCCCAGCTTTGGGCAATTTTAGATTTTTTAGGGATCGACAGATTTCAACTTTTTATTATTGATATTATGAATAACAGATTAAAACTGTCTTGGAAAAAAATTTCCACGCTTTTATTGTTTGTGATTTACAATTGCAATAATTTCATAATTTAATTTTTAAAATGGATTTTACTTATTTTATATATTTCTTTATTTATATTCAGGGTTGTTTTACCCCATCTTAGACCCTTTCTTCTTAATACTATGAAAATTAAATGTACAATTTTTAAAAACATTTTGACAATGATTTTGCTTAAAACATTTTTCAAAAATGCAATCTCTCAGTTGTGGCATGCACATCATTTTCCCTCACAACTACTATTTCCAAGCCAAATAATATTTTTTTTTCAGAACTTGTTTTATCAAAGTAACTTTCTGTGACGAGCTTAGTTTGAAATGCTCTACGTCCTTTATTTCAAGGTCAAATCCACTAAATATTTCAAATAATTTTGCAATTGTACAATTTTGCAAATATTTTATTTTGATATTATATATATATATCTATATATATATATATTTATTTATATTGTGTGTGTGTGTGTGTATATATATATAATATATATATAATTTCAAAATGTGTTTTAAAATACATTCAATAATGTATTTTAAAAATCTAGCTATGAAATTAGGAGGCAGGTATTATCATTGTGGTGTAAATAGTCATGCCTAAAAGAATAAAAAAGACACAAATACCATAATTCTCCCAACACGTACAGTATTTTGGAGACAAATTAAATAAACTAGTAATGTGACTGAGAAACGTTTTTGTTTTTCTCTGATTTTATAAGACCCATACATGCATCATCCTATTGACTATTTAAAGCTTGATGCTTGGAACCTGATAGCAGACAGACAACTTACCAACTACAACAGATCAGTACACAGGAGTAGTTGTGGCCTACTACGTAACGAGCATAGACTGCTCACGAGCAACTTGCACATGTGCAATATAATAATAACATACACGTTCAAGGTCAACAAAGCCAACATTTATTTTGTGTTAATGAACGTAACGTTACGTGTGTTTGGTGTGGCTGCAGATGTTGACGCTCCGTCAGTATAGTCCGGCAGATGCTGGTACTCGTATCTACACTCAGGGCAGTAATATGGTCCGGTCTGAGATCCGCTCCACAACTCTCTGATACAAACCCGACAGAAGCTGTGAGAGCAGGCCAGCGTCACCTGCTCCCGACACTCCTCATAACACAGAGGACATTTCAGAGGTTTGCCATTAGATGCGCCCATCTTTAAAACGTTATTTACACTTACAGCAGACGCCTCACGATCGAACAAACGAAACTGATCTAACACAGAGTGGGCGGAGCCTCGCCTTTTGAATCATGCAAACACAATATTTACTCTGCTGCTCTTAAAGCGACAGTGCACAATATATTCTGTGCAAGATGGCATCGTTTTATCTCTCTATCTGTCTACTCTTAAAGCGACAGTGCACAATATTATATCTTAGTAACATTCTGTTTCTACAGAATAAAAGTACAATCATTTGTGTCCTAAACTTTATGCAAATATGCTTCAAATAAGGTAAGATTCAATACATTACTAACACAACATTCATAACGCAATAATTTGGGTTTATTAGAAATAAACTGAATGGCCACAAAATTAAAATACCACAGGCTCATTGGGTAAAGTTTGATTTGTTTCATGTGGGTAATCACTGGATTATCATGACATCATCATTATGGGCAGGTAAAGTCTAATGTACGATATGCATTCTCAGAAGACACAAATTGACTTGTTGCATAATGGATTCATAGGTTACGTTTATCTCTCTATAAACATAACAATGATTTACTTCACAAACAAGCACACACACACGCTTAAAGAGTGTGTTGAAGCACTTTTATTACTAAAAGTTGAACAATAGACCATAAGAGCAAATTTAATAAAATGATTAAATAAAAGTAAAACAATACAACATAAAGGCAAAGTTATCCATATTACTGTCAATCACATTCTTCCTCCTCCCTGATATTGGTTACTGGTTTATTTATAATAGCCCTTGGTGATGTATTCACATAGGAAGTCCTCTCTACAAACACAGGGATCAATGTTCAGTGTGTGGACACTTGAACTTGAAAAGAGAGGAAAGGCAAAAGTGAAATGGCCTCCTGCCCATCACTACCAAAATCAAACATTGTTGATCAGGCTGGTCATCATCCAGCAACTCAATATGCAGGAGCATTGCGGATTGCACAGCAGAGGACCATGGTGAAGATCATCTCAAAAACCTAGACACACAGCAGAGAGAAATTACACACCCAGTTGTCTTTAGTTATTCCTAGCACAAGTCTGTAATTTGTGCATGTCTGTGCATGTGTGTGTTCATTCTCACCATAATGACAGCAATCACTAGGGCGGCCAATCCAATGACATGGAGTTTCTCAGTGAACAGGTCCCTTAGCTTCGTGTGGCAACTCTGAAGCGCACAACATCAATACATTAGTCTATCCACAATCAAACAGACTGTCAGCTATCAAAATATCCCTTTTTATAAGATTGTTTGTTTTGGTTATAATTTAGTGTAATTCCAACTCAAACAATATTTAGGCCTAATTTTACATTTATGTATATGAATTGCATTTAAAATGTATATGCATTTGGATTGCACAGTTTTAAAATAAGCAAACTATAAATGTGTGATGCATACATAAATGAAACAGGTAAGATTTTTGCACTCAGAAAAATATATCATGGCATAGCTTTTTATTAAAGGGTTAGTTCACCCAAAATTGAAAATTCTGTCATTAATTACTCACCCTCATGTCGTTCCTAACCAGTAAGACCTTCGTTCATTTTCAGAACACAAATTAAGATATTTTTGATCAAATCTGAGAGCTCTCTGACCCTCCGTAGACAGCAATGCAACTGTAAATATTGTTTAGGCTAATTTTCATTTTTGGGGTGAACTAACCCTTTAAGAATCTTTTCATAAGAATCAACTGAAAAGTGAAGAGTTGTAGAGGAGTTAAAACCATAACAGTCCATCAAAATATGCTTTAGAAAAACTTGACTCTTTCATAGAAATATATTGATGTGTTTACATTCTTGCCTTAAGATCAGGCTGAATTGAAATGAGTTCTCTATCATGGTCTTAAACATACTGAAGATACCTGGGAGATGAGCGGGTCAAGTGGGAATGTCCTTTTGGGACACAGAGAGGCCTGGACAACTGTGAAAAGTTGGTTTTCATCCCCTTTACCACAGCAATCCAGCTAGATATTGAGAGAGAGCAAAATAATAATAATAATAATAAGCGATGGGGATTATTAACTGTCCAAAATGAAGAATTTTGATGAAGGAATATATTTTGGCAACTCACTGAGTCATGGAAGACCTCCAGAACTTTGGAAGCTGCCTGTCTGGATGTTGTGTCCACAGGATCCACAGCTTTAATGTATGCAGCATCATAGAAGTTAATGAGCTCAGTGGAGATCTGGACAGACAGAAAGTGAGAGAGTGACAGCCTTAAAATGAAGTCTTAATCTACAGATTTTCTGAGTGTACGTCTACAGAATGTTTAGCCTTACCGTGTCCCTGTTAATAAACCCCCATATTCCTGCTGCCACCTCACAGGCGAAGAGGATCACTAAACATGTGAAGAACTGAGCAAGAAAAAGAGATCAACTGTGTGATGAAGAAAGAAATACTGGAATAGGAAGAACATTTAAGGTAAGACTGTGTGTAGAACAAAAGATGAAACAACTCTTCAAATCACTTTTTCATGTTAAACACAGAGCTTAGTTAAAAAACAAACAAACAGAAAACATGCCGAACACCCATAGAAGATTCCACATGGATATTAGCTTTAGCGAATTAGCTTTCTGGGCTGGCCTACAAATTGACATCATGATGACTACCCTTGTGAAAAAAAGTGTGCTTAATTGTGTTGAATTTTGCAGTTTAGGTGTACATTAAAACTTTTAAGTAAGTTTTAAGTTTACAGTAAAAACTGTACTTGCAGATAAGATAATATTAGTAACACTTAGGTGTGCTTACACTTTCAAAGTTAATATACTTTATATGTGTCAGTTCAGAAATTTACAACTTTACATGTGTAATTACAAAACCATTTATAATTACAAATACAATTAAATATTTGACATACACGTTTCAATAGGAATTGTTTTAATAAAAGTATGTAGTGTACCATAAATGCTTGTCAGTATGTTCGGCAGTACGCTTTAACCATATTTTAAAGACAATAGAATAGTGCTTATAAAAATTTCATATACTGATGCATTTAAGTCCTACTTACGTGGTCAAAAAATATCACTCTAAAGTTCAGCTAATTGCACTGCAAACAATAATACATTTTCAATTGCAACAGACATGCAGCTAAGCGCCCAAATACATTACATTATTTCACAGTGAAGTAAATTATTTCTGTAATAAATACCTAAAAGTATGCTAAACTGTTCTTTTTCATAAGGGTATTGTCTCCTACTAATAGAATCTGGTTGAACTATTAAACAATTAATGCATAAATCAATGTTTATTCATCTTTCCGGATGAATTTTAACTTCTGAGAAAATAACACATGCCAGTTTGTAAATAATACATTCCATTATAGTCAAAAACGGCATCATCATCATCATCAAATGCTACTGGCTAAAGTAAAACAACACCTATAATTTTTAACCATAAGTAAAGTGTAGTTTAGTTCTTGTAAAGCTCTTTTGAAGTTGAATTGTAAATCTCTTCAAGGCGTGCAGCATGAATAGTGTGAGTTGAGTAAAAACCCACCGTTCCTAAGAGACACTGAGATTCTTGAATAGCTCCATAACAACCAAGGAACCCCACAAACATCATTACAGCCCCAATCGCTATGAGAACATACACACCTGAAAAAGCAACAGAGACAATGCATGAATGAGCTTAACATCATAATCACAGATTCATATTAATTGCACATGTTCATACAGTTTCTATAGCTCTCGTTCCTCATTTTTATGAAGGCGTTGAGATTTGTAGAAATGACCTGGTAACTGCAGTTAATGCAGTATGTTGCCATTAGATGGCATGTGTGCAGCAGTGTTAAACATTACCACACATTTGAACCCTCTCAGTATATATTTGAGTGTATCTGAAACTACAGTCATCAATCAGTCATAATGATAGATTAATAAATGAAATTATTGATAAATAAAATAACGCACTGAATAAATTAGAAGTAGCTGCTATTTTTCGTCTTACATTGTATTGCAACTCAAATCTGAGCTGGTTAACTCGATTCCTCTCTTTGCTCATTTTGTTGTTGGCAGTGAAATTCAGACAAACAATGCAAATGGGAAAAAAGCTCATGTGGATTTTCTGTGGATTTCCCATAGCAGAGTTAAGCAGCAAAAGATCAGAGAGAGGGAGGAGGAGCAAGACGAGAGACGAGAGAGAGAGAGGTAAAAGAGCACTTCACCATACAAACTATAAACAAGCATGGGAAGATCTAGTCCAAACAGGAACCCTCTACATAACAGAGCCAAATTTGTCCTCTGTTCTCCATCAGACTCCCACAACAGCATCTGAAAACAAACCTAACACATCTCTAACACTATCTGCTTTTCAGCTTCCATGTAAATCGACTGCAAATGTATTATTATTGTTCATACTAAAGTTTTTGTTGTTGTTGTTTGTTAGTTTGTTCTAAGCCCATAAAGTATAAACTCTAGTTTGTGCTGCAAACATAGTGACTGATAAAACATGCAGAAAAAATACAATACACTTACATTAAGAGAATTGGCTGTTTTGAACTTCACTCACCCACAACACCCTATAACAACTCAGCAACCACTCTGAACACCCTAACAACCATATAGCAATGCACTAAAAGAACAATATTGTTTCAATATGTTGTATTGTTTCTAAAAAGAATATTCTAGTAGCTGCACAGCAACACGCAACATCCATACAGACCACTGTTTATTGTTCAAAAGAACACATTTCTAATTTTTTTAAGACTATCTAGCATGCCAACTTAAAAAAAAAAAAAAAAAGGCATAATGAATTTAAGTTTCATACACTTAACTGTATGTTAACTGCAATTTAATGAATATCTATTATACTTCCAAACTTGTTCCAAACGTATTTTCTTCTGCTGAACGCAAAAGAAAATATTTTGAAGAATGTTGGTTGACGGTAGCCATTGACTTCCACAGTATTTTTTCCATAGTGTGGAAGTCATCATGACTGGTGAACTATCCCTTTAAGATTATTATTATATGTAATTTCATAATTATGTACTGACAAGCATGTATGGTAAACTAAAATATTTGTCAGTGTCCTTTCTATTGAAACTTGTTTGTCATGTATTTATATATTTCTGTAATTACACATTTGTAATGAAGTTGCAATTAAGTCTATTGAAAATATATTACATTTAAATGAAAGTGTGCATTCAATGCAATTAAGCACACTTCTTTTTAGCTTGGGTTGTTTTAAATGAAGGTGTGCTTAACTTACTGATGCAACTGGGGTTACATAAGATGAAAAAATTTAAGTATGTGATGTATATACTTGTATCATATATCCTCAAGTATATTATGTGCATCCTCTTTCAGATATATGTCTCCTTGCGCAAAATACACAGCTATCCCTGCTGCACAAGCTCCACTCTCTGTTTAAAACTTATATTTAGGAATCTGTAAGTATTCTCCAGCCAGATTCCTCTCTAAGCTATAATGATTTGCTGCAGCGGCCGGGCTTGAACATATTTTTAGGGTTGTCTAACCAGCACTTGAGCGAGCCCAAGCACTGCTCATTCTAATTTGTGGTGTAACGGGCATGAGCAGGGCTTTTTCAATTTAAACACAGATGTTCAGTAGCAGTGGGAGGGGAACGCTTCATCTTTCTCTTCTTTCTCTGGGTGGGCCAGACCAACAACCCCAACTTCTTTAATCAGAAAAGGTTGTTGCTGCTATAAAAAGAAACAGGCGGAGCTCTGGTTCCTCCATGTACTTATACTGAGTGGAGAGAGACAACCCAATGCCTTCTACAAAAATGAATGGGTGCTAACGCTACAATAGTGCCCACAACATGCTGACCTTCTGCCACTGAACTCTCTGCATACATCTGCTGTGGTTAAGTGTGTAAACTTGAGAGTGTGTGTGTGTGTGTGTGTGTGCAAACACATGGGTGGAGTATGAACACGCCCTGTGGTCACTTTAGTATTTCCCTGGTTCTTTTAAAACAACCTGTGGGAGTGTCTGGAGAATCACTGACTTCATGTGAAAGCAGAAGAATGCAGCGTTATTAAAGAAAATACGAGAACGACAACATGACTCCATCTGACTACATGACAAACAGGATCAAAGCTCTTATGCAATGATATTGTGCTGCTGCCATCATAGTTGTTTAAATATACTTGTACACACACACGACACACACATGTTAGGTTCCCATGTTTTATGGGGACATTCAATAGATGTAATGGTTTTTATACTGTACAAACTGTATTTTCTATCCCCTTACCCTAAACCTGCCCCATTTTTAGATTTTCAAAAAACCTCATTCTGTATTATTTATAAGCCTTTTTCTCATGGGACAAAAAAAAATGTTTCCTCAAATGTATGGAAATAGGTAAACACACACACACACACACAGGTACGTATTGCTATCTGTGGGGGCTCTCCATAGGTGTAATGGTTTTCATACTGTACAAACTGTATATTCTATCACCCTACACCTAAACCTACCCCTCAAAGAAAACTTTCTGCATTTTTACAATTAAAAAAAAAAAAAAACTTTGTTTACTTTATTTTTATTCCAGTTTTACAAATAAGGACATCCCCAAAGGGAGGTTTTGGTGATTTTGTCAGGTTTTGCTCACTTTTGGGTACAAATTTGTACCCAAAATATGGTTAAGTAGGGACACCACACACACACACACCCAGTGATTTAGCTGGGTCCTCTCAGAGCCCAGCTTAGACCCTGTTTCCTATTTCTATCTTTCGAGGAGACATGCTCCTCTATTTTAGATAATTAATTTAATTGTTTCTCAAAGTTCACAGTGCAAAGGCTTCTTGAGCATGCATATTAACAAACTATTATAACATTTATATTTTGGACATCATTAGTTTGTTGGTATTGGTTATTGTTTCATTATTAGAAAGAAAGAAAGAAAGAAAAGAAAAAAGAAAGAAATTCAAAAACAAAAATCACCATCCACACCACACTACTACTACTAATTATTATCGTACAATAATAATGATAATATAAGAAATGTCTAAATGAATTCCATTAAAGTAAGTGATTAAATATATTAATCATAATAAAATTCATTGTTATTTATTATTATTGCATCAATGTCACTATTTCTATATTAATTCAGAATAAGGTCTTATGTCAGTGCATACGGTTCAAGTTTACTTAATTTATGAATGATGTATTCTGTATGATATTCTGTATGTCTCTTTTGTCATTTTTTTGTAAGCAGAAGTAGAAATACATACTAATTTATAATAATAATAATAATGATTCAAATATTTTACATAGTTTACAACTTCTTAAATCTGAAATATTACAATGCACAGTCCAAATAAATGTTCAGCATCTAAATTATACTGTAAGAGGATATAATTAACAACATCGGGCATAAGTGAGCATTTAGGCTGGAAATGAATGGGCTGGATCATTTTCAGAGGGTTATGATAGTAGGGTTTGGGTGGCTAGTTTAAAGCAGCACTGTATGTAACTTTTGGCGCTCTAGCGGTTAATAAACAGAACTGCACGCATCCCGCGGAAGAACATTCCAACCGGAGCTACTTCTCTAAGTTTATGTCTATGGCGATTCACGCAGGTATGTGTTACTCCGCAGCGGTGACGACCCGACCAGGCTACAACATAAACCAAATATCCAAATATAAACACTTATTATAAATGTACTGTAGTTATTCGGAATAAGACAAAAACTCGGTTTGGAAGATGAATTCATGATGTACTCGCTCATTATATACATTTTACAAATTTTGAACACAGAAAAAGTAAATAGTGCTTCTTTAAATAACAAGGTTGGTTAATTGGAACTAAAGTAGTAAAGTAAATCTGAACCTATTTGAGGGATGAAGCAGCTGTTGGTACCATTCTTAAAACTGATTATTATTTTTATAATTGAACTTAATATTAATATTTATACTTAATATATTAGAATTGCCAAGAAACCAACTTTGTGATCAATGGTTTAGCCTTCAGCCACCTTTAGTTTGTGAGTGGCAATCACTTACTGATATGAAAGGTTCCTGGTGCTTGACTCCCCTCAAACTGCAGCATTAGGAGGTTGCTGGTTTGACTGTCATGGCGAAGCCATAAAGCTACACCCAAAATCACACCACCAGCCAGCTAAAAATAAGAGAAAATAAACAGAATGTTTACTAGCACTTTTCAGCATAAATTCACCATTTAAATACTTTGACTGATTAAAAGAGCTGGAATTTAAAATCCCTCAACAGATGTCATCGCCCAGAAATGTTTGTTTCAATTCTTTTTCCTGAGGTCATTCCAGAGGTCATTTCTTCCTGCATTTGGGGAAGAAACTTCTGACAGGTTTAGTGTTATTCACGCACAAACAAAAGGGTGGGGGGTCCACTTCAGCTCTGAGAGTCAGTCCTCTGTTTATTTTTTTGTAATTCGCAGAGCAGGAAGCGGCAGCTTAAGTGACAGAAATGTGGAAGCCAGGCCAATATATTTTTGTGTTGGCAGCGTGTAAAGTACAATGACGGGAAACAATACGTAGCCTATCTCAAGAGGGGTTGGGATTGGCGCTGTATATGATAACACACAACATCATTCTCATGTAAATGAAAGGTCTTGAATAAAAACACAAATTTAAATTTGTAGGCTTTTATTAAAATGAGTCTAAAAAATGACATGACTTTTCTTTTTAGGACTCTGAATTGGTGTAAACATTATTTATTTTCAGTAATAAATGTTATTCCATAATGTTTGTCTTGCTGCTAAATGCTAATTAGACATTCCTCAAAACTCATGATTAGTTTTACTCTGTGATGTCCTTGTTTGAACATCATGTGATGTTTTCTGCAGAGTGTAAAACATTTTATAAAGTGATTGCAGCAGAATGACTGCTCAAGCTATTAAAAAAAGGATTTAATATGAATAAATATCACATTTTACTAAATTTACTCCAATTTTTTAACATGTGATTTTCGCTCTCTGTTCTTTTATGGTTTATTTATGTCACAGTGTCCCTACAGTACATGGACATAATTATAGAAAGTGTAAAAATACAGCAAAGCCACAGTTAACCCTCACTCTACAGGACGCTCTGTGGAGCCTGAGACACATTTTTTTTCTTCATGTCTAGGAATACATTCACAACAAAAACACTGACTATACCATTTAGCCGACTGTGAGATGCAAAATAAACTTATTGTATGCTTCACAAAATATTTTGCACAGAAACCTCCAATTATCTCTGACATGACATGCTTTTATTACAGTTCACGTATAGACTGTGTTCTAAATATCCTTAAATTCTAGGTTAACAACATAAACAGCGTAAAAAAACCCTGAAAGAATGGTGAGAAAAAATCAGGGGAAAAGCACAGACGATTGTTTACAGAGTCAGACTCACAAGAAGAACTTTCCGAATGACACTTATTGTTTTCTGCTCTGAAGACTTCGTTGAATAAAATCAGGACATTGGTATTCATTTAACTAAAGCAATAAAGCATTGCTTGAGAAATTTGCAGAGGTCGTACAATAAACTAGTAGTACAGGAAACAATAATGAACTTAAAATAATATTGGTAAACAAACAAACTCACCCAGAAAATGAAGTTTAAGAAGAAGAGCATATATTTGATGCACTGAGAGCAGCCGGTAACAGCCATGGCTTGATATCGTCGAAGCTGCTGAAAAGATGCTGGTCTGGAGGAAGATGAGTGAGTCTGTTTCACGGATGGATTTGAGTCGATTTGCAGGCAGTCCGGATCCACTCTGAGAGACTACCCACGACCTCATGTGCTTATATAAACGCACTGAACCAGAAAAAGAGAGGGAGAGAGATGTCCGTGTCCCGTGCCAAGCTCTGCCTCACATTTACACATGTAAAACTTCGTTTTAATTGATTAAACGGCAATGCATAACGAATCTAAATTCACACCAATCATTTGTTTTGTCTGAAATGTATGTTATATTATCATTTATGCTGTATTTTTGGAAGCTATTCTTCCAGAAAGAAACGGGGTTTGATGTTGTTTTGAACTCTTAACACTTATTTCTACAAACAGTAGAAGTGAATTAATAAAGCAATTTCCTTTACAACAATTAGGCTAAAATGTTTCTAAGAATGTGTTGATGTGTTGACTCAAAATAGCTACGTTTTCAGCGCATATTTTGAATAACAAAAACCAGATTTCAACTGTTTTTCTTAACAAGTGATAGTTCCAAATGCTGCTGTTGAACATACAAAAGTGGTTTCTGCCTTAAATAAACTATGTAAAATTGCATATATGTATATAATATTTTGTTAGCAAAATAAGAAGATTCATTAAAAATAGAGGTTAAAAGTCGATTTCGTGTCGTTATAACTACAACTCCCATGATGCACCGCGTGGGTCAAGCTAGCTGCTAGCTGCTAAGCAAACGGTGGAGCAGGCAGGCGCAAGCAATGTTTATTTGACAACTGTAGTTCAGAATCTTTGAAAATCATGAGTTCTTCAGACGAAACGTGTAAAGGCACGAAGCGACCCGCATCTCCAGATAAAGTATGTGGTTTCCATCATCATGCACTTTTTATTTTAATTACTACAGCTGATCTGATATTTTGGTGAACCAGCAGTATTAGCAGATTGTTAGCAATATGTTGTAACTATTTTTAAATGTTATTAGTGTGACGAAGATTTGATATATGCATGTTATTAGTGTAATAACTGCCTGTTTGCTACTGTATTGCGTTTTCTTCAATAATAGTTTTGCATAATAACTACTATAACGTTACCAGATCATTCAGTTCCAGGTTATGTCTGGTAACATTTTTTCTGCATTCTTAGATAAACGTCATTTTAATTTTAAGGTTTGTGCTACTAATGTGCTTTTTACATATATATATATAAGATATATATATATCTATATATATATTATATACCACACACACACAAGAAAAAAGTAAGTGCATAGGCTTTTTCGGTAACCCTAATGTCTGAAATCAAACTGAATCTGTTTTGACCTGTTATGCAGATAGGAGCCACACAATGGAGATCGGCAGATTTAGGGACAGACGAAAGGAAGCAGAAGTTTTTGAAGCTGATGGGAGCAGGAAAGGTACATTGCTTTCTGTTAAGTAATTTCTTTGTTTCAGACAATTATGTAATTTGAACGTAACCACTATCGCCCATTCTTGCTTCAATTGCTTTCATGCACTGGCAGAAAGAGCACACTGGACGCCTTGTTATTGGGGATCACAAGTCAACGTCCCATTTCCGCAGCGGTGAGTCTCTAGGGCGGAAGTGAAGGGTTGCTGGATTTGAGTGCTTGACAGTTCAAAAAGTGATTGCAACCTCCTATTGTGTTGGATGAGACCCTTCCAAATCCCCAGTTGTGCGGAGACTGCGACCATCAGATGACATCCTGTACGCCACATATCCTTTTCCCTACAGCGATCACTGGTCAAAGAGTACATGCTCTGACCTTTAAAGCAACCACTGGTAATGTCCTGTCGTTTATTGTGCACATAGGACCAGGTTACAATGCATTCTACACTTGTAAAATATAAAACAACTACTTTAATCTAGTTTCATACTGATATACAACCATCAGGGAGACATTTTATTGTTATGGGGTAATTTGAATGTCTATCAATGCTATATCAACAACATTGGGAATATGGGAAAATGCTGATGGCCTTTAACTGTCTGTAATGAAGAGGGTATATTGTGTGTCTGTAGGGGCAGAGGATCGGAAGATTAACACAGAGCTCGAGCACCAGTATCAGCAGGGTCTGGATGGGAAGTTATCAGGAAGGAACAGGAGACACTGTGGACTGGGCTTTAGTGAGGTCAGAGCTCTTTCTTATAAGCTATGGGTTGACATAATGTTGATATATCGAGACTAACATACTGTGAATTACTCCTGATAAGCTTTAACTGAGATATACTGTGTGTCTGTGAACACGCGTGATCATCTGTTGTTGATTTGTTGTGAACTGATGTGCTTCCTCTTCAAGCCCGATCCACCTGCTGAGAGTGCGAGCGCCGCTGTGCCCGAGAAGTCAGACAGTTCAGAAAAGGCCCCTGAACCACCATCAGAACCACACAAGGATGAGAAAACACCTTCATCCAACTCAGAGCTCAAGAAACAGGAACTACACACAGACTCAAAGGAGGACAAGAAAAATACTTTTAAAATGGCATTTGTAAAATCCACATAAATGGCATTGTTTTTGTTGTAATTTCTTGATCTCCTAAAATGTTCCAGTGAGGTATTGAGAGAGAGAGCACATTTTTATTTCCATTAAAATTGAAAAATTGTGGGTTTCAATTTTAAATGTAATTATGTCTGTTGTCAAGTCATTCGGACTTGCCTGGTCTTGTTGAGAATGGTTTATTCTCTACAAATTAAAGGCATAGTTCATATAAGAAATGAAGATCCGGTCTCAGTCTACTCAGCCCTTATGATGTCGTATACACACGAGGATGAGTAGATGAAATCTTTATAGAATTATCAAGAAAGTGAGGTACAGAAATTTGCAGACAAAATGTCACCTGTGTGTATTAAAAGGTGTAGGAAAATATCAATAAAGAGTAAAAATTCTGTGATTGTGATCATAAAAAGCTTTAAAACTTTCCATATATGTATTTTTGTCTCCCCCGCCCCCGAAAAGATTTCATAAAGAAAAAATAAAAATGAAAAGCAGTCAGAGTTATACTAGGAAACATGCACTGCATGTCTACAAACAGATATGAAAAGACTATGCAAATTTAATAATGGTATATCTGGAACCTTTATTATGTTTTAATAAGAAGGAAACCACTTTATATGTAATAACTTTGTGCAAACAAACTTTATTTAGAGCTTGAGCTCTATTGTCTGTCAATGTATGAAAATTGGGAATTTTTAATGATCAGTCTAATATATGAAGATTTCAGTTTTGCTGAAATGAAATGCAATGTACTCCACAATCTAAATAAAATTAAATATTTTTTATACATAATACACAACACTGCAAAAGAATAAGTACCTTAAGTCACGATTACATGGTGATAAAAATGTCATGCAAAATTAAAAAATTGTCAGAATTGTAAAACTGAAAGTTTAACTTTCAATGTGCTCACCAGTAAAATTAATAAAAACAATCTCACATATAAAAAGTTCTGAACAACAGAGAACCTGAATGATTGTTAATTATAAATACGTATTAGGTACAAAACACGCACACAAAACGATTGATCTTTGGTTCCCAAGAAAGCTTCTCAACACGTTTTAGCACTCAGACATGGCTTTGGCTGCAAAACAAAACATTGAAAATTCACATAAATATCAGGATGACATTGTGTATGATAAAATACTATATTATAATGTTCCCAGAGATGCTGGATAATGTCTCACCGGTAATCTGCTTCCTCTTTATGGAGGCCTCTGTGGCGAGAGCTCGATGAAAGCTCATGATCCTCTCCTGCTGCTGCAGCTCTTCATCCAGCTCACTGAAATCTGTCTGCTCGGCATCCATAGACTTCACACTGAAATGCCACAACAGAAGACAACATCTTATTACATCATCCATTTACATCTGTTTAAGTCTTATTTTCCCACCATACCTCGACTTAGACAGTAGGCTTTTTATCTTTGCTACGGTGCGAGAACGAGTCTCCTTCTCTTCTGGACTCAGGTCTTCATCTAACTCCACATCCATGAGTCTCTCTGGGATGGACACCTTCTGTGGCGTACACAGCTGACAACAGAGGAATCCCACAATACACTGAGTTTATCTCAAATAATACAGACTTAATAGTTAGAATGAACTATTCCTTAAAGGGTTAGTTCACCCAAAAATGAAAAATCTGTCATTAATTACTCACCCTCGTGTTGTTCGAAACCCGTAAGACCTTTGTTCATCTTCGGAACACAATTTAAGATATTTTTTATGAAATCTGAGGGCTCTCTGACCCTCCCATAGACAGCAAGGTAACTACCACGTTCAAGGTCCAGAAAAGAACCAAGATGATCGACAAAGTAGTCCGTGTGACATCAGTGGTTCAACTGTAAAGTTACGAAGCTACGGGAATACTTTTTTGCTCAAAGAAAACAAAAATAACGACTTTATTCCACATTTTTGTCTCTACTCAGCACTTTGGACACTTTGGACGCGTGTTCACAACAGTATCATGACGCGAGCGTGTGGCGGCGCCGGCACTGACCCAGATCCTGCGTGATGACGCCATTACGCCGGATCTGGGTCAGCGCCACCACACGCTCGCGTCATGATACTGTCTTAAACGGGCGTCCACAAGTGACGCAGTAGAGACGAAA
This sequence comes from Sinocyclocheilus anophthalmus, assembly GCA_018155175.1. Classification (NCBI taxonomy): domain Eukaryota; kingdom Metazoa; phylum Chordata; class Actinopteri; order Cypriniformes; family Cyprinidae; genus Sinocyclocheilus; species Sinocyclocheilus anophthalmus. The sequence goes on from JADLZN010003000.1 coordinate 792,497, forward strand.
ATGTGGAATAAAGTCGTTATTTTTGTTTTCTTTGCGCAAAAAAGTATTCTCGTATCTTCGTAACTTTACAGTTGAACCACTGATGCCACACAAACTACTTTGTCGATCATCTTGGTACTCTTCTGGACCTTGAACGTGGTAGTTACATTGCTGTCTATGCAGGGTCATAAAGCTCTCAGATTTCATCAAAAAATATCTTAAATTGTTTTACCGAAGATGACGAAGTCTTAGAGTTTCCGAACACACGAGGATGAGGGTAATTAATTAAGAATTGTCATTTTTTGGGTGAACTAACCCTTTAAACCCTTAAAAAGGTACCAGCTGTATTGCAGGCCGTTTTAGCTTAAATATCACGCTACTACTCTTGAATTCATTTTACTAGTAACAATTCATTAGAGAGCTCTATAATTCAGTTCTTACTAGTAACAATTTTGATTATAGAGCTCTCTAATTCAATTTTTACTAGTAAGAATTACAATTAGAGAGCTCTCTAATTAAATTCTTACTAGTAAGAATTTAATTAGACAGCTCTGTAATTACATTTTTATTAGTAAGAACTGAATTAGAGAGCTCTTTAATTCAATTACAGAGCTCTGCAATTAAACATATCTTTAATGTGGTTTTTACTAGTAAAAATTTAATTATAGAGCTCTGTAAATGTATTTTTAAATTGATTTGTAGAGCTCTTTAATTGGAATTGTTACTAGTAATAACTGAATTAGAGAGCTCTACAATTCAATTCTTACTAGTAATAATTGAATTAGAGAGCTCTCTAATTATAATTGTTACTAGTAAGAATTTAATTGTAGAGCTCTCTAATTGAATTGTTACTAGTAAAATTGCAATTACGACGAGTAACGCTGGTAATATTTTAGCTAAACGGCTTGCCATAAGATGTATCGTTCGTGATTGTATTATTTAAATTTATAAGAACTCTAAGTTATCAATATGATCAAAACTTTGCTGAAAACCTGTTGTACACAATCTACTAGCCTATATGCTTTCTGTCGTCTGATTGATAGTTTATATTTTTTAGCAACTGATTCAGGTCGTGGTACACGTTTTTGTGGTGAACTGATTTTTATAAAGCAAAGGTAAGAAGAAGTTTTATATTTATAGAATTTGAAGTTGAACACTTAACTGGACTGCAACAACGTGGCTTTATTTAATTATCCATACATTACATGACTGATATTTACATGCATTTTTAGTCTGCTATGCTGTTGTAGATTTATAGGTAACACTTTACTTGAAGGGGTGTGCATAAGACTGACATGACACCTTCATAATCATGACATGACACATGTCATGAATATAAAGGAGGTTTTATGCATGTTTATGACACCTGTCATTAAGTGTCATTCACTCAGTTATGCCATTTTTAATGCAAATGACTTATTTGACCTAACCCCTAACCTAACCCTAACCCTACCCTTATCCCTAACCATAGCCCATAACAAAGACAAACAAATGTCATCTTTGCATTAAAGATTACATAACTGAACGAATGACACTTAAAGACAGTTGTCATAAACATGCATAAAAAAAAACCTTCATATTCATGACATGTGTCATGTCATGATTATGTAGGTGTCATGTCATGATTATGAAGGTGTCATGTCAGTCTTATGCACACCCCTTCAATTAAAGTGTAACCGATTTATATTATAAGCTATCAGAATTTCATCTTACATTTTGCTCATAAATACCAGCAACTGCACCAAATTTAATATTTTTGCTTAGTTTGGGCCTCTGAGTAAATTTTTTCCCCTCCTCGAGTATGAGCTCCATATTCTCCTATATAATACGGCCATGAAAGTCATAACAAATATGATACTTGCACAAACTTTTTTCATATTTTATCTAAAGGTTCAATTAACTTTTAAAAAAGTTTTGAATATTATTTCTTACTTCAGGGTTACAACCTAACTGGTTAGGATTGAATCAGGTGATTTTGGTTCGTCAGCAAATGTCACTAAAATTTGACTATACCTCCCGTGTAAGATCAAACTCAAAGTTCACAGGCTCCAGCTCCTGTGCGTTCATTGGACGGGCCTCAACAGTCAGCCATTCATCTGATCCCAGCCGCTGTTTTTCGTCATACAAGGCCTGTTTTGGTTGCTGCAAATCAATGACTTTTTCCCATCCCTACTAGGGCGAAGACAACAATATACAGCATTTATGCAACACACACTTCAATTCCTCTGGAAATGAGCCTTGATCGTGGATTTAAAACCTCATGGGTCAGACACAAAATATCTTTGTCATATCACAAAGATGACTAATCTTTACTTAAGTAACTAAGTCAGCTGTTTTTATGCTTTTGTAGTTTCTCCTGCACTTAAAGAAATAGTTGTGATGAAAATTTTCTCCAAATGTACTCACCCTCGAGGACCATCCAACATAGTTTTTTGGAAACTTTAGCATAACATCACTTGCTCAGCAATGGATCCTCTGCAGTGAATGTGTGCCGTCAGAATGAGAGTCCAACCAGCTGATAAAACATCACAATAATTCACTAGTAATCCACATGACTATAATCCATTATCTTCTACAATAAACAAACGATGCATTTGTTGCAAACATGCAGCTTTTCCGCTTGCCAGACCATTAAACGGAGAGTCGTGTCAATCGTGTGGCTTACTTGTGGATTATGGAGATGTTTTTATGAGCTGTTTGGACTCTCATTCTGACGGCACCCATTCAGGTTCAATTTATGAGTAAGTGATGCAATAGATATAACAGAAACATACTCATCTACATCTTGGATGGCCTGAGGGTGAGTAGGTTTTGAGCAAATTTTCATTTTTGGGTGAACTACTTCTTTAAATTTAAGCCTGGTTTTGTTGACAAATTGGTGAAGAGACAGAAAAAAGGAGAAAAAAATACAGGCATTAGGCAATTGTGTCACTATTACAAATCACACCCATCACCAAATTACAACATGCTATAGAATTTTGTAGTTGAACACATCTAACCATGCAAAACAGCTTACAATCAGCTTTAACAGTTAAAGAACCATGCAAACCCATCCATTCATTCCCCCACTCATAGGCATGTATTACTCAGTTGTCAGAGATACATCTACAAATAGTCACACTGCAATGAAAAAAAGGTATTTAGAAAATTCTATTTATTTGTGCCTTTAATGCAAACCTCAACATTAGAAAATGAAGAAAATACGATGTGATTCGAGTTCAGAGGTTGGTGTATTGATGTACACAACAATATTATATTTGTCTTACAGCTAGTCTGCTATCACAGTTTTGTTGTTAATTAATTATGGTTCTTTTTGTCACTGTATACAGTTCATATAACAACATACAACATCACTGCCTACTGACAAACAGGTCAACAGTGATGAAGGTGCTGGTGTGGTTAAAGACCCCATGAAATGCCTTGACGAGTGCAGTTTTTTTTGTTCGTCCTGCGTTGATATACTACTCTTCCAAAATTTCAGGTCAAGAATTTTTTATTTTATTTCTTTTTAAAGAAATGTATACTTTTATTCAGCAAGGACACATTCAATTGATCAAAAGTGACAGTAAAGACATTTATAATGTTACAAAAGAGTAATGGCTACTGAATTTTCCCACCACAGGAACAGATGACAATTTAAATTATATTATAATAGAAAACAGATATTTTAACTTGTACTGTTATTTCATAATATTACTGTTTTTACTGTATTTTGATCAAATAAATGGAGCCTTGGTAAGCATTAGAGATTTTCTTTAAAAAAATCTTGCCTTAACTATTCCCTTTTATTTAATGTGAATTGATTTTCCTCTTGCTATTGCTAGTCAGGTGGTACAGTTTTGATTTGAGGAACATTCTCACTCTAAAAATAATTTTTTGGATAAAAATCCAGCCAGTCATATTTTTGGTCTGTTTTTCCAGAAGTGAAAGTCTATAAATTGTACATTTGGCCTGAAAGACAATTTTAAAAGCACACCAGCATACAGATGGCCTCAAAGCTAACAAACAATTTTCATTCATGGGGTCTTTTGGCCATAATAACGGTTAAGAGGAAAGTTCGTATCAATTGATAATGATGTGAAGTTTGTCAGTTTGAAACTAGGGTTAGTAAAATGTTACACCCTTCTGATTGGCAGCTGTTAGTGAAACAACAATCAAACATCACCATGATTTTTAGAGAAGTGAGTGCACTTTTTCAATTTTCATTGAGTGAGCCAAACTGGAATTGGTGTTAGTAGATTGAATAGATATTTTTCCTTAGATAACTCAAAATAAATTACTGTGAGTAATGTAGTTTTTAACTGCTGTAATATGAAACCCATTTGCCATTTTTTAGCCATACAGCTGATAACTATCTAATAAAGAATCTAGATCTGAGTGGTGTTAATTGTCCCATGAATCAAAACAATGGGGCAATGTGCAGCGTGACTCAGAAAAAGATGTGAAGTTAGTATTGCATGGGTTTCCAATTGATTTAAGTGCTTGAGCGGAAATGTAGTTCCCAAATGCAATCCTCAACATTGATGTAACCAGTCATTAACTGAGAAGTCAGTGAAAGATGTTAGAGCAAGTGAGCAACAGAAATACCTTTGAGTGCAGCATAATTTAAAAAAAAAGACAAAGGAGATTTTAAGCAAAGAAAACCCAAATATCAGGCAGCTCCTGCTGATTACTCTGATTGAAGTAAATTGAAAGGTGGTTAAGCGTTTGATTTGGGCCAAACGCTCCTTTTGACCCACCGAGTGTCTACTATTCTCTATGAATATAACTTGTCTTGTGCTAATCAAGACACGATTTGGTTCTTCTCTTACTCAAATGGTTATTTTCTCTTGGATCTCATTAGTTACAATTTTTTGTGCTAACACACAAAGCCATTATGGACTAAATGTGTTAATGTGTCATATTGTCTGTCTGTTTTTTCTTTCTTTTTTTTCAAGAGCACCACTATATTTAAATGTGGCACAATAGTAGGTTGCAACATTGTCCTGGTGGTTTCCAAATAGTAACAATCTGACAATTGCTTTTCTCCAATTAAATGGATATTGGTTTTTTTTTATATCGTACATTAATTGTTAAAGGACAGACCCATACTGTGAGATAACAGAGGGTTAGTTAATCGTGGCGAATTGTTTTGTTTTGAAGCCATCTATTTAAAAGTTATATTCACATTTTCACATCATTTTTAAAATTCCTCTTTCACACAGGCGGTGCAAAGTCCTGTGATGAAAAAATAAATTTCCCCATCATTCTTGCAAAATAATCCTCAATCATTTCATGAGATATTCGTTGTGAAGCAAATTTTGTGCGCAAATCCTGATGAAATTATAAAATATATATTATATTTGTGACCCTGGACCACACAACCAGTCATATGGGTCAATTTTGAAATTGAGATTTATACATGATCTGATTTGTTAGGATAGGACAATTTTTGGCCAAGAGATACAACTATTTGAAAATCTGAAAACTGAGGGTGCAAAAAAATCAATATTGAGAAAATTGCTGAATTTAAAGTTGTCCAAATGAAGTCTTTAGCAATGAATATTACTAATCAAAAAATTAAGTTTTGTTATATTTATGGTAGGAAATTTACAAAAATATCTTCATGGAACATGATCTTCACTTACTTATTTACTTAATATCCAAATGATTTTGGCATAAAAGAAAAAATCGATAATTTTGACCCATACAATGGTTCTTTTGGCTATTGCTACAAATATACCACGTTGCACTTATGACTGGTTTGGTGCTCCACAAGAGTTCATTATATAGATTTAACAATCACTATTGGAAAAAAACTAATGGTTTAAAACTACTCCGGAAACACCAAAGTGGTGCAACTCATAAGTTTCATTTGAAATCATCTCAGGTTGTTTGAGCTGAAGCATGGTTTTCACACTGATGGTTAGGTTAGAATGAGGGCACCTTCTGATTATTCTCGCGGAGGAGAAGATGATACAGAAAATGCACACAGACAGAAAACACATTCATAGCCAGTTTAATTACCAAACAATAATTAATTTGGTTGTTAAGACGAGGGACAGCAGGTCAATATTCCCACCCCTACAGGCGTATGTTAATATATAAAAATATAGCTTTTAACAAATGAATTCAGAAACTATATATAGTTTATAATAAATAATTTAGATGAATAATTCAGTGTTTTGGAGGACGAAAAAAACAGGCATAAAAAATGTTTCAAATCCATTGTGAGAGATCAGAAAGGCAGTCAGAGATAGTGTTATCAGTTTCTCTTCACATTCGAATATATTCACAAGTCTGTGCAGGAGAAGCCAGGAGTCGATTTCTGGACTGTAACTCTCCATGTGTCTGTCCACATTCTGGCCAATCCTTAAACACACCCAGAGCACGGCCCCGTCCCACCCATGGCCTGTTAATGTAAAGCTGTGCTTTGTTCACAGAGTAAAACGTGTGTTAGCATGTTAGCTTTGTGTTTGTGGCCTTATGGTGGAGGGCCGTAGCGAGGGTCCCTGTGTTTATTTGGAAGGGAGTAACGTACTGGTCCTGGGTCAGAGCTGACGGGTCGAGTGGAGGTGCGGGAGCCCATGGGCTGTCGCTCACCCTGACTCAAGTTACGTTTGCGCTCGCGCACTAGAGCTCTCTGGTGCCTTCTCATTCTCTCCAGCTGCTCCTCCACACTCATCCTCCCTCTCTGCGGCGGGTGATCAGGCTGAGACTCTCCCGAGCACAGCCGCTCCAAGGCACTCTTTGGTCTCTCCAACATGAGACAGAAAAAGATTCAACATTTTACATGTAGCTATTGACGGCTGAAGAACTTCAGCTTTGTAAAAAAAATAAAAATATCCACAATGCAAAAGGATAACTGTTACACTGTTTACAGGACCACAAAAAAATTAATAAAAATAAAACTACAAATACAGTGGGTACGGAAAGTATTCAGACCCCCTTAAATGTTTCACTCTTTGTGTATATGCGGCCATTGCTAAACAATCATTTAAGGTTCATTTGTTTTCTCATATGTACACAGAAGCCCCCCATATTGACAGAAAAAACACAGACTTGTTGGGACATTTTGCCAGGCTATTATTAAAAAAGAAAAAACTGAAAATTCAAATGGTCCTAAGTTGTTCAGACCCTTTGCGTGGGACACACCTAACATATTTCAAAACTCAGTGCTGTACCATTATTTCCTTTTGTTGGATCATCCTTGAGATGGTTGTCTACACCTTCGTTTTGAGTACAGACGTGTTTTGATTATACTGATTGGACTTTGAATTAGGCGGAAAGCCAAACATCTCTTCGGTTATATAAGGACCGTACCAGCCTCAACAGTTGCAGTGTCAGAGAATTCAAAATGAGGAATCATTGAGAGGGTCAAAGGAAACTGCCTGAAGAGCTCAGAGGGGACAGGAACGTTGGCAAAGTGCGTCTAGATTCTGGCCAAGGTTATCAAACAAAATTTTCTGCATGTACCTTAAGGGTCCTAAGAGCACGCTACAGTGGCCCCAAATCCTTAAATGGAAGACGTTTTGGGGACGACCAGAAAAACCCTTCCTGAGCTGGTGCATGTCCGGCCAAACGGAAGTATGGGGGAGAGAAGAGCCTTTGGTGAGAGAGGTATAGAAGAACTCAAAGAATTACATCCTGTGGCTTTGAGCTCCAAGTAGATGCAGTCGGGAGATGGGGGAGAACAGTTGTAGTTGTAAGAAAGTTTCAACCATCACTGCAGCAGCCCTCCACCAGTCTCGGGGTTATGGGCCAGAGTGGCCCGACGGAAGCCTCCATCAGGGCCAAGACACATGGAAAGCCCGCATGGAGTTGGACTATAAAAAAAAACCGAAGGGACTCAAGATGGATGAGGATTCCAATTAAGATTTTCCTCTGGTTTGCATGGAGACCAAGATAGAATTTTTAAGTGTGTGGAGGAAAACAACCAAGGCACTGCTCATCAACCGCCAATACAGTCACCAACTAGTTGATAAAGCAGGTGGTGGCAACATTCCAAACATCATGCTGTGTTGGTGTTTTTCAGCTGCAGGGACAGGAGGATTGGTTGCAATCGAGGGAAAGATGAATTAGTACAGGGATATCCTGGACGAAAACTTTTCCAGAGTGCTCAGGACCTCAGATTGGGCTGAAGGTTTACCTTCCAACAAGTCAATGACCCTAAGCACACAGCTAAAAGTTGCTGTGAGTGGCTTCACAACAACTCTGTGACGTTTCTTGAATGGCCCAGCCAGAGCCCTAACTTAAACCCAATTGAGCATCTCTGGAGAGACCTAAAAATGGCTGTCCACCAAGTTTACCATCCAACCTGACAGAACTGGAGAGGATCTGCAGGAGGAATGGCAGAGGATCCCCAAAATACAAAGTGTGTGAAAACACTTGTTGCAATCTTTCCCAAAAAGACTCTGGCTCTGTATTAGGATCAAAAAAGGGTGCTGTCTACTAAATACGAGCAATACTTAGGACACCATGTGATATTTCAGTTTTCTTTTATAATCTGGCAATAAAAAAATTGTGTCAAGCATATTCTGGGTTTTTCTGTCAATATGGGTGGGATGTGTGACATTAATGAGGAAAAACAAAAAAATTAACTTAAATGGATTTTAGCAAATGGGCTGCAATACTACCAAAGATGTGAACCCCCAATTTAATGGTGTTGAATATACTTTCCGTACCCACGGTATATAAATAGATACCTAGATAGCAGCTATTTATGACTTGATTTATTGGACAAAGATTGTACTTATAATCCAAACATACAAACTCCAACAAACCACTATTTAACCCTTTATAGTACACAATAATAAAACATTAAATCTAATATATATATACATTAATCTGTGATACTGTATATGCTGGAAGAATAGTAAATAAAAAACTTAAAAAATGACATTAAAGTTTTTATTTCATAAATATGGTAACAACATTCATTTATAAAATATATAAATTATTAAACTTTTACCCATCAAATTACATAATTTGTGTTGGTATACGATATAGATTATAAGATATAAATTTGCGTTTGTATTAAATTATATATATATAGATATGGGTATAATAAAATTTATCCATTTATTATTTTTTATCATGTTTGTATCACTAAGATTAATTTATACCTACCAGTATCAGGTGTCTTCACATTTTTTCCGATGGTCGATAAGCTGGATCTCCTCTACTTAGTGAACAGGAAGTCAACACGTTAATGGTTTTCTGGATGGAGAGCCTAGACAGGGACCTAAGTGACACCAAACAGTATTATTTTTTTTTAGGTATAATGAGTTATTACCAAATTGTTAAAATGGCATTTTTACCACCTAAAAGCATCATGTGCCTAAAGATAACCTGATGAGAAACCGCTGTAATAATATTTCACCTCTTCTGTGAAGAGTCGGGTAGCCTGGGTCTACTTTGATCTGTCCTGCTCCAGGAAGCTCTGGTTCAACCTGCAGGTAGGATCCGCAGTTCTACCTAATAGACCAAAATCACTTTATTTACTACATTCCCCTCAACTGCAGAGTCTAATTCAAATCACAATTGCAAAAGGAAAAAAAGTTATGGTTCAGTGAATGGTATGATTAAAACATTGAGGCCCACTGAATTAACAATTACAATTATTTTATTCAGTGACAATTGCATTATTTCACAGGTACCTGCACTTTGATCTTCATATTACTGTAGGGAAGCTTCAGGGGTCAGTTAAAAACAATGACTTTGAAGTGTTTATTAGTATTATTTTATACCCTATACAGTATTAAATTCATATGTAGAATTATTTTTTTAAGTTTCGTTTTCATTTAGTTGTTTAAGATTTCGGTGTTGATTTTTGTAATTATTATTTTTATATACACAAATATAAATAAGTATGGTATAATAAATTATAATATAAATAAATATTTATATAAAAAATACAACTATTTATTATATGTATAAAAAGATATTTATTTTTATTCAGCATTATTTAAAAAGTAAAAATGAAAAAACAAACTTAATAGTTTTAGTTTCAGTTAGCACTGATGTTAACTTTACAATAACAATGACCTTCACGAATGAGTTAAAATTACCCTGCAATCTCCATTCACATAGCTGCTTTCTCGGTCTCGTTTCCTCTCATCAGATTGTCGTTTGAGGCCACGGACAGAAGTGTGTCTGATGACCGATGTTTCTTTAGGTAGGGGCGGGACAACAGGGGGTGTGTCCTCATCATAGAGGAGGGGCAAAGGTGGTCTGGGTGGAGCATCATCTTCTTCCTAAAAAACAATATTATGCACTTAAGTAAACCATTAAGTATTGTTAATTAGTTGTCTTTAGCAAGGGTCTTTTGTCTAAAGTACCTTACAGTACAATAATTTTAGGAACAGCATCAGTCAAGCAATACATACCCATTTTGGCACAGAGTGAGGATGCTGAAGATGTTCATTGTACATGGGCAGTGATAACGGACTGGAGGTAAGACTGCGTTGGGGTGACCGCACCTCAACTGCGGATGGGGTCGTGCACCGAGAAGGCACTGTCGACTTGATCACTGAAGGCACAAGTTTTCTCTCTGGACACAAACATAAAGAGCACAAAAGCAAGAGTTATATACCAATGTTATATAAGAACAAGATCTGTAGTAGGTTCATTAACCCTTTCTAACTAGTTCATTCTTACCTGGGTTCTTCACTGAGTCTATGGTGATTTTGAAGGTTTCTTTGGATGAGCTGAGTCCAGTCATCACGTCCTCTATCCTCCAGAGCTCCCTCCTCAACTGATTTTTCTCCTGAGAAAAAAAACACACCTATTCAAAAGTCTTCATATGGTATTTTTATTCTAGCCAGGATTATTATTACTAAAACCATATAAAAAAAAATCGGTTACACTTTACTTGAAGGGGTGTGCATAATCATGACATGACACCTTCATAAACATGACATGACACCTACATAATCATGACATGACACATGTCATGAATATGAAGTTTTTTATGCATGTTTATATGCATGTTTATGTGTCTTTCGCTCAGTTATGTAATTTTTAATGAAAAGATGACATTGTTTGAGATGTCTTAGTTATGGGCTATGGTTAGGGGTAAGGATAGGGGTAGGGTTAGGTCTAGGGTAAGGTCAAAATACTGTCATATTTGCATAAAATTATGAATCACTAAAAAATCTGAGCGATGGACATTAATGGACAGTTGTTCATAAAACCATGCATTAAACCTCCTTCATTTCTATGAACATGTTGTATGTCTGATTATTGGAAGGTTGGTCATGTTCAAGTTTCTTAATGCACCACCACCTTCAAGGGAAGTGTTACCAATAAATTCATTACTTGAAAAAAAAAAGGTTGCTCACACCAAGGACGCTACTATACGATATAGTTTAAAAAACGATTAAGTTTAAAAAGAATAGTGGCGTTGTACCACCAACCAAACGTGATAACCACTAGTGGCCCTTAAAAAACAAACAAACAAACAAAAAAACACTGACAGCCGATTAGAATCCACTGACTTTTAATAGCTTGAGCATTTAAAGCAGCATATGACATAACTGCTGCTCATGCTTATGATAAACAATGCTAGCGTGCGCTGGTGTGTACGCTGATATAGTTAACGTTCTTGGTGTAAATAGGCCATAAACATTAAATAAAATAAAATATTTTAAACAATGTATTTTATTTTAGCTAGTTGCCAAAGTCCAGAAATTGCTGGTAGATTATTTACCAAAGTGTCTCGTAAAACTGGATTCCAAATGACATGACAGATTTGTAGTTAGTGACGTAATATAGTACACATTTGATTGGGAAATAATTACGACTACTTTTTAGGATACTTTGATCTATCACTAAATAATTAAATGGTAATTTTGTTCTAGGTTAGTAAATCTCACCCAGCCACGGCTTTCAGATGGTGCGGGGCAGTTTCTACACAGAGCCGTAGTTCACTGACAAGCTACGCAAAATCGCGTTCAAAATCGCAGGCGATTCATTGCTGATTATGTAAATGCGCTCCATCTGAAAGCATGTGCTGGGATTTACTACTCACATCACGGACGGGCTTTACTGGACGAGACGCGTGCATTGGGATGAAAATCGCATCTCGATTGTTTTTGCACAGCCCTAAGTCAAGGTTTCCCAAACTGGGGTTCGTAAATGAACTGCAAGCTAATAATTAATTAGATAAAAAAAATGTCAAATTAAAATTAATTTTAAGATAACATCAATTAAAATAAAACACTTACTAAAAAAAATATGAAATATTTTATTCGTTTCATTTTGTTTATTAACTAATGTCAGAGAACCATGGACATGCAAATGTGATAATAATAACAATTAGTTTTAGTAAAATATCAGGGGGGGTTGGTACTTCAAGTAAATATGTTACGTTCAGATGACAAAAAGGTTTGGGAATGCCTACATTACATGTAAATAAGAAATAACATGAATTTGTGCCTTTTAATGTATTTGAAAGACAAAAGCCTTTGCAAAGCTATTGTAATACATGGTTAAATAACCTACTGAGTGATAATTCAGATAAAAATGAATGTGTTCATCAGTAGTGCAATGTTGAAACACTTCTTAAACCAGAAATGATTCTTGTAAATCCAGTGGTCAAATACTGCGTAGCCACCTGACCGGTGACTTGTCTTTGTGTGAATGTCCACCAAACTGAAAGACTCTATGACGGTATATAAACGGTAGGCTATTTTAGAAAGGAACATATAAAAGATGAAAAAGAGGAATTAGGGAGAATCAATAAATCATGAATAATGTATTGATGTTGCGTGAATCTGTAACCATGTAATCAATAAAAAAGTAACTGTAGTCTGATTACGAGTATTTTAAAATGTCATTTAATCTAATTACAAACACTTAATTTTTTTTATCTGATTACGTAATCCACATTACATGTAATCAGTTACTACCCAGCACTGCAAATGAGTAAAATTTCTTGTTTTCATTTAGTTTAAGTACTAAAATAAATTGAGCAAAATAAACTAAAACGAATTACCAAAACTAATAAAAACTAGCTAATTCAAAATATTAAGAAAACATATAATAGTATTTCTGTCATGAAAACTCTCGGAGGGATTGGCATGGTAATGTACATGACAATGTTAATGTATTTGGTTTTAGCGGAATAGATCTGCTACGCTGCTGCTGCTGCTGCTGCTGCTGCAGAGCAAGTACTTAGACTGGCTACTGCCAATACATCCACAAGAAATACTGCTGCTGCTGCACAGACTAACACATATGTGAAATAGCCCCACACACAGGAGCACACATGATCACCCCAAAGCAGATCTATACAGGTGGAGCTGGGGAAGGTGGAGTATGGAGTGTTCTGAAGTGTGCTGCAACTGCTACCACAAGCATTAGCCAAATATTTGAATGTTTAGCAGAGAGCTCATTGGCTATGATACAGGAGAGAACCAATCAGCTGTGACATGTGATAATGATGTCATTATGTCCATACTGAGTTAGATCTATCGGACTGCGTCATGCCAGAACTTTGTATTTCAATGATACTAAAATAACTGATTCTAGGTAAAGGTGACTGCATATTTTTATGTAAAAATGTATAAAAATTAATAAGGCAGCTAATCGAGTAGGTGAGAGAAAATCATGATAGCAAAAAAGACAGGACTATAAAAAAAGGATTAAGAAATGGAGAGAAAAAAGACCTGAGGTGATGTGCAGAGATTCATCTGAGTCTGCAGGACGTCCCTCAGCTGTTCCACTGACTGCTCCAGCCTGCTGTAGTCCTCCCAGGCTCTCTCCATCTCCTGAACAATACAAATATATGAACAATTAAAGCTTTTTCTACACCAACAACCAGTTTACTTATTATACATTACATCAAATATTATATTACCCGTGACCCCATGACAAGCGATTTGGAGAATGGATGTATATTATATTACATGGATGAATGGAGATGGCAAGCACTGTAGGTCTACATCACATAATATACTCACCGTTGAAACTCGAGAAATGTCAGCTCGAATATGCACTAGGTCCTCTTGAAGAAGTCGCTGCTGGTAGGCGATCTTCTCAGCATGAGCCGGCTGATCCTTGTACCGCTCCATCTGCTGGTGGGACACATCCAGAACAGACTCAAGCTTGTCCTAGAAAGAAAGAACAAAGATAACAACACTGACATACCTAGAACAACAAGATCAAAATAAAAGTCAAATTTGCCTCACCTTATCATCCTTAAGTCCGCTGAGTCTGAACTCAAGCTCTTGCAGTATTTTGTCTTGTTCACACAATCGACTCAGTGTCACCTGCAGTAGCAAACAGAGCATTATGGACCCGTTCAGACCAGGAAATTGAGCTAAATAATATGAAATAATGATGTTTTGTGCATAGCAATATGTAATTAAAGAGTAAGACACTGATTTGTCCTTTATACTCACATCTACATCACTTTCTGCCACCTTCACTGGCTTTGCCGGCCGTCCTTTCAGAGTCTCTGTCCCACTCACCTATTAGACAGTTCACAGAAAAAGCCTCCTTGTCTTAGTGCTCCAGAGACAGAAACACATCTATTCAACACAAGCGAAGCAAGACCAACACTATACAATGGCCACTGTACTAAAAGTCACAGTGAGAAGCTTTGAGACAGTATTCTTCGTTTCTAATGCACAGATGTAGGAGCTGAAGCTTTCTGGAAGCACAATGGCAGGATGGTGTCTGTCTCACTTGATCTTCATGCCAACAGAATACAGCTGTGGGACATAAATGCAATGTCTAAAATAAAGCCTCCACAGAAAACGCTGCATGGTAAACTCATAAAAGAAACCAAAGCTCTGGACAACGATGAACTGGACAGTGTGGGGGAGGAACTAACTAAAAATAGCAAAGCTACAACTTAGCTTAGCTGGTTTCAAAACGGTGTACTTTTTATATTTTTACATTATTTCACACACAGCCTTGCAACCAAGCGAGAAGTGTCAAACTTAAATGTTTCTTTCTAATCAAATAGAAATTGGCAGGCCAATTTAAATCATCTGGATGATTCATTTAAATTAAATTGATCAAAAACAGATTTACAGATGCATATTTAAATAATTTAAATTAGCACTTTATGTATTCTTTTTGTAGTGATATGCAGTTATTAGTATAATATTTTTAGCAATAAAAAGCAAAGAAATTATTTTAGCACTGTTTTTGATTTAGTTACGCTGCTTTTCAAAAAAATTTTTTATTTGTTTTTGTTTTTGAAAATGGTATGCTCACCAAGGCTGCATTTATTTGATCAAAAATGTAGCCTAGTAAAACAGTAATACTGTGAAATATTATTACAATTTAAAATTTAATTAAAAAAATGTAAATGTACAATTTAAAACAGAATTTTTATTTTATCCAAAGCGTAACCTTCTCAGGCAAGCCATTACTCCAGTCCTTCACCATGAACTCTTCAAGGAATCATTCTAATATTGCTGATTCTTATTATTAACAATGCTGCAATCCGATCTGCTACATAATATCTTTGATATATTCTCAGGATTATTTGATGAATAGAAAATTCAAAAGAACAGCAATCATTTGCAACATTATAAATGTGTTTACTGTCACTTTTGGTCAATTTAACGCACTTTTTAAATCTTACTGACCCCAAACTTTTGGAATGATAGGTTATATGTATAATTTCACAAGTGGTTTTTTGGTTTAATATTGAATTGTTTTAAATTCAAGTTGGATGCTGTTAGGACCTATTTATTGTTTAATTTGCATTTTATACTATATATTTAATACTTATTGATGTTTGTGCCTAGATTGTACTTCGTGTACTCTTTTAAAAAACTATATCATATTATGTCATGAATAATTAATATAATTGAAAAATAACTGCCCCACTCACAGTGGTTAGTTAGATAATTTTGTTAGCAGCTTGTAGTGAAGCTAGTAAGTTTTCTGAATAATTGTTTCAAGAGGAATTAAGTATTTAAGAAGTATTTTCCCCAACACTGATACTGGAGGCCGTAAGGGAAGTTTCAGAGGAATATTCTACTGCTACAACATACAGATCACCTAGAAAGCTACACATAATTACTAGACATCAAATTAATGAGATAAATAGTTTGTTAAAGAAAGAAACAGAACGCATAGGTGAATCAGCTGGCTAAATTTGATGTTTTCATTCCCACTGGCAAATGCACCTTGGAGCTTGCCCGTCCCATCCAGACCTGCTGTCTCATTGACCCAATCACACATACCCACAGCACAACATATCACTCACAAAAGGCAGGGAAGATAAGCGTGCAGGTGCCAGGCTTGTGCCAACACAAAGCTATGTGCACCGTGTAAAGCAATGGGAATGCGGACACTCTGGATGCCGACAGTGCTTACGTTCCAGAGTGGTCTCAAACCCCCCGCAGTGCAGGTTTGTAACACACAGTGAACCATGAGGATCAATGGCTCTAAACTTTTCATCTGTGGCAAACGGAGATAGACAGTTATAGTCAAAGGAGGACCAGCCTTATATACGCTTCGACTGGATCATTATTATTACCATTACCATTCTATAATTACTGGATTATGCCACAAGTTAGCATTAATAAAATTAATCAATTTCTGAAATTAAAGCAAATGGCTTGGATCATCGCCCAGTGGCTTTCCCCCCCCCCCCCCCCCCGTGGTGTGTTAGTGGGTTTAATACAGAAGGTTTAAGAAGATAGTTTAAAGTTTTTACAATCAGGAACAATAAGAGTGATTGATAGAGAGACAGAAATGGAGAGGTCCCACCTTCAGATCTAAATATTCCAGGTCCTTCTTCAAGTCCATGTATGTGTCATCAGCCTGTAAGTAGCAGGAAACATTTCAATTGGCACTCTTCTACTCTTTAATTAACACTAATGATTTGTTTTATCTATCCACCACACACTTTAGTGTAACACCCCCCCGCACTAGTTTCACTGAAGCTAATAGGCGCTATGGCCCTACTTGGGTCCCAAGCTTGGGGGACAAAATAACACATCTCATCTATTACTGGCTTGGTGTACCCATCGATTCCTTTGTTTGAATATTGTTTGCATGTACATGTTGCAAGTGACAGTATAAACCACTACCGCTCCAATCAAATCTGGGGGTTTGTATGTAGACTTTAACATGTTTTAAAATAAGTCTGTTATGCCCAATGGCTGCATTTATTGGATCAAAATACAGCAAGAACAGTAATAATGTGAAATATTTTTTCAAATTAAAATAACTGTTTTCATTTTTAATATATTTGAAAATGTAATTATTCCTGTGATTGCTTGGCCCCCCCCCACAGCGAAATTTCACTACTCCAAGCTCAGTTAGGTCCCATCTACTGGATGACTTCGAAAGAAATTAATGTTTAATATGATTAAGCATTTGTTACCATTGATTAATTAACTTAGTTAAAGCGCAGTTCCGAACTTTTGGGTGGCTCCTAGCGGTTAATAAACAGAACTGTTGCGATGCGTTACTTGCGGTTTTCAAGGAAACCACTGTAGCGGAGCTACTTCTCTCTGTTTATGTCAATGACGAATCACACAGGTACTGGGGCTGCTCCGCTAGTAGGGGACCGACCCGAACCAGTCTGAAATAGTCCGAATATAACAACCACTTTATAGGTGTTTTTGCCGTAGTGATTTCAGGACAATCCCAAATAAACTGGTTGAAAATGATTCATGGGGGTTACTCGCTTATTATTATAAATTTTTAACACAAAAAAAACGGTTGTACGGGGAATTTTCACTGCAGCTTTAATTAATTACTTTTTTTTTTGAAATCTCAAAACAAAAGTGTTAACACTATAAATGTCTTTCCTCTCACTTTTGATCAGTATCATTAATTTAATCATCAGTTGCCCTGAAAAGTACCCCATACTTTTGAACAGTAGTGTAAATTTACTTGAGAAGCAATGTTTTGTAAGATATTAAGAAATTACACTTTATTTCATAGAACATACTTTTAACGAAGTTTTTCCCATTTTGGCAGCAAATAGTTTGTTTTAAGCATAAACCTAAAAGTAGGTTTTAACCCTTAACCTAAGCATAAAACAGAAATAAGTCTTAATTAATATATTATGTGATTTCACTTCTCAAGTAAATTTATGTTTGTTTTATGGATGTTTATATTTTTTTACAGGAAAACAAAACAAAAGTATAGATTAAGAAAATGATTATTCTGAGTGTGTTACATTGACATTAGGTTGGAAACAAAAGAATATTTGGTAATATTTTACAACAAGGTTTTATTTGTTAACATTAGTTAACCACATTAGATAACATGAACTAACAATTAAAGGGATAGTTCACCCAAAACTGAAAATTCTGTCATTTATATCCTAACCTCATGACTCATTCTCACTTTAAAGACCGCAAAGGAGAACTTGTTTATTCAGAACACAAATTAAAATATTTTGATGAAATCTGAGCGCTTCAGATACGGCCCAGATTGTGAATAGACAGCATTGCATTATTTATATATAACACTACCAAGTCCAAGGCCCAGACGCACGGGTAGTAAAGGACATCATTAAAATAGTCCATGTGACATCAGTGGTTCAACCTTAATTTTATGAAGCTACAAGAATAACTTTTGTGTGCAAAAGAACTAACTTATATCCAAAATAATAATGCCTTATTTGTCTATTACCAAATTTCTTCTCTTCTGTGGGTCGCAGTCCTCGGCACGCGTTCACAAGTTAAGGGCGTTCACGAGGAACGAGCAGGCTTGGGTGTGCTGCGACACAGGAAGCCGGTTGCCCAGCGATTCTGACGCTGAATGTCATAATTCATTCGGTTCATCTTCTTATATTTCTTGGTGTATAAAATAAATGTCAGAGAGGATGACTTGCAAGTGTTTTTGCCCAGGTCTTTTCTATGTGAACTAAGAGAGGAATGGACACTTCTACGGTCAACAGAACTGTACAGCTCCCTGCCGTCAGCGCACCTACCAATAGCAATTGCGTACTAGATGAATTCTATGAACACATGCCGAGGACTGACACGGAAGAGAAGAAATTGTTAAATAAAGTCATTATTATTTCTGATTTCTTGAACACACAAAAAGTATTTTTCTCGTTTTAGATGCTCCATAATATACGGGCATGAACCATGATGGACATCACAGGGACTATTTAATGATGTCCTTACTACCTTTCAGGGCCTTGAACATTTCAGTTGCATTGCTGTCTATGCAGGGTCAGAAAGCTACTGATTCGTTTCTCACACAAATACACCCACATATCTTAATGCTCTTCTGAAGATGAACATTAGGTCTATCGGTTTGGACACGATCTATCGAGACGGTGAGTTTAAATGTTCTACGCATTTATTAATTCTTTTCAGTAATTTTGTAATTCCTCAATACCACAATACTAATGACAATTTGTTGATACTGTTTAATACACTTAGTTTATTGCACAACTTGTGATGTGAACTAACATGAACATTAACATTTTTATAAACTAACACTTCCAACGGTTAATAAATGCTGTCAAAATATATTGCTCATTATTAGTTCATGTTACTTAATGCAGTAACAAATGAGACCTTATTGTAAGGTGTTATGGATATCGTTTTAACCTTTACCACCAGTCCTTGGACGCACATTTAATAACGCTTCAAGTAATATATCCAAAGCAAGTACACTATTATGAGAGCAAACAAACACTTCTGCACACATATTATTACAACCAATAACAAAACATGATTATCATGACGTTACTGTTGAAATAATCTAGGCATATCCTACAACCAGATCAAACCAGAACTTTAGATAATGTTTCATGGGGACCACAGACTCCAGCGTACACCTACTCCATGCAAGCAAACATTTTTGATCTTTGTATTTTCAAACTTTGGAGCAACAGCAAAGCATACTCATGTAGTATGCATAATGCCTCAGACCGATTGCATATACAATTCATGCCGATGGTGGGACAGCCAGATACAGCCCCTAAGCATGACATGCCATGCTACGGTACAATACAAAGAAGCATCATGTAACAAAGCCAAGAGAGCTACAGAGAGCCAGGCAGGTAAATAACAGCAGCAGAGGCACGCTAGTAATGAGAGGTGCTAGCTGGGCAGGCCGAGCCCTGACCTTCACCCGAGTCAACTGCTGGAGGTGGGCCAGCGCATTGTTGCGCACACCTGCCATCATGGCCTGGTGTCTCCGTAACTGGATGAGGAGAAGGGTGAGCTCCTCCGGCTGGACCACAGGTTGTGAGGGTACGATCAAGGCAGAGAGAGAGTTGTGTGATCAGATTATTTACGCAAATGTCCATTGCAGCCATGAAAAGAAGAGGACTGGCTCCACCAGCAGAGGTTTTTTGGGTGTTATTCATTTTATGCCACTTTGATTGCTGATATCTTATAGACTCGGCACAAAAGAGATGAACTAAACTGTAAAATTGAATGTAAAATTATTTGTAATTGCTTAATATTTTTCCAAAGTTATGTGGAAAAAAATGTCTTACTGTTTTTCCATGCAGGCTGGGCGCACTGACTGTATGTGTGATGTAGCCGGATGGAGGCATTGAGCGTCTTTCTATTGTGGCCGACTGCAGAATGATAAAAAAAAATGAAAAGAGATCAACACATTTAAATATATTTCATCAAAAACACGTGCTCGTCAACATATAACACTATAATAATACTATCTACACTTGGGGTTGTCTGCATTTATTTATTCAGTAAAAACAGTAATATATTATTAGAATTCAAAATAACCGTTTTTATTTTAATATATTTTAAAATGTAATTTTGTCCTATGATGGCACGAAAGCGGCAAATTTCCAGGCAGACATCAGTTTCAGTCTGTGTCACATGATCTTTCAGAAATCGTTCTCTTATGCTGAGTTGGTGCTCAAAAAACATTTGTATTATTATCATTGTTGAAAAATTACTTCTGTGGAAACCGTGATAAATTTTTTCCATGATTCTTGGATGAATAAAATCCATAGAATCCAATAGATAGATAGATATTATTCTTTTTTTTTTTTTTACTTTCTTCTTATTAAAGTTACAAATGTGATTATAAGCAAAGCGCCGTGAGAGATTTTCTCCCACTGTTGCTTGATTAATATCAGTGGTGGGCCGTCAGGGCCAGCAAAGCCTTCTCTGCTGGCCTAAACACTATCAGAATCACTGATTTACTTTAATATATTTTCCATGAATGTGTATTAAATTATTTCCAATAGTCTATTCTCTTCATTTCACAGCTTTTCTCTTGGTTGCAGTGCTTCCAGTAGTGTATGTTTATGTTAGAGCTTTTATCCAATCATATTTCAACAATCATGTTGCCAGGGTCAAAGAAATCTGCCCTAAGGCCTTCAGAATCAACAGTGCAGTCGTCTGTTAGCTTAAATCAAATTGGAGGCAATGAAAACCGTTGCTTTAGAACCAATCCGATTTCGAGTGGCATGCACAGGGCCATGCTAGCTGGCTAACGATACAACGTCAGCACTTTTCTCGTCCTTTGATTGGACGGGCAGCGTACTAGCTAGCAAACAGCATCACTGTAAATCATTTTATTAAAACTTAGTAAAACTTTTATTACTGTTTCTCAGGTTTAGATTTTCAGGCAATTTTGGAAAAAATATTGCGCGCTATATTTAGTAAAATTAAAAAACAGTGTCATATGGACGGCGGGAAAAAAACTACCAAACACACTCCTCCCGCCCACCGGACTCTGTGAAAAGAACTCCAGAAGAGGTGACAACCCAACTAAAGTATGATAGTTCATTTCCATTTTTGACCTTCTTTTATCGCTTGATTGCGTTGAACGCTGATGTTATTTACGCGATATAAAGCCAGGTTTAAGTTTCCATAAGAATATCTGTTTCCCAAGTGGAGCTGTACTAACCGGTCTTTTCCTTCGGCTGCAGTGCCGCTGGCAGAGGCAGATCGGCGGGGAGATGAGAGTCACAGAGGTACGTTAAAACACATCTATACACTTTTCTTCATCGTCTTGTATGAATTATTTTAATGTTACTTGCTCACTTTCCTAGCAAAGCTGTGCTAACCAGTATTTTCCTCCCACAGCGCGCTGGCAGACCGGCGGGGAGACTCGTGAAGACGAAATAAAGCAGTAAGAGAACATTAAATTGTTACGTTAGATCAACTTTAAAACACATGTAATCACCTTATTTGTTTTATACCAATGCTATCTGTAAGGTATAAATACGTTTGGGTGAATAAATGTCTGTAAGAACATCGGATGGACTGTATTTGTGTCATTTTGTTAGGTTAATGCTTCAGCTACAGATGATGTGTTGTGCAATTGTTAATTGGGTTTCTTTCTTTAGTAATGGCATTCATTCTCGCTACATAAGATATCTGTCTGTTATGTAGTGCCCTGTTATACTGCATTACTGTGTAATATGTATGGTTTCTATAGCCATGGCATCATTATGATGGTATGAAGAGATGGATTAATTCATGTAGGACCCCACTGAAGGCCTAGGTGTAAAATGCACGGCCCGCCACTGATTAATATGAATGGCAGACAGGACGAATATTAGACAGCTTTCCCTTTAAGACCGAAGTCCGGATCCAATATACTTTTACAAATGCGTTTTCTTTTTCAGCTGTTTACTCTCTCTTAAGACCTAAATCACTGTGTTTATGAGAATACTTGCAAAGACGGTGATTCTGACGCATATAAGTGTGTAATTGTTCAAAGCCAATAAAGCGGGAAAAAATGCTTACTTCTTTTAAAGGAGAGTTTTAAACCTTACTGCCAGACATTTTTGTTCCTTGAAAATGTTTACAAGCTTAGTGTTATTAGTGTCATGTCATAGTGACATTTTTTTTTTTACAAAAATTAAATACTTATTTTATTCAACAGGATGCATTACATTAATATTTAATCTTTTATCCATGCAAATTGAATCAGCACAAATATTTTAAACATTGATAAAAACTAAGAAATGTTTCTTGAGCACCAAATCAGCATATTAGAATGATTTCTGAAGTATCATGTGACACTGAAGACAAGCGTAATGGCTGCTGAAAATTCAGCATTGCATCACAAAAAAGTAATTATATTTTAGTATGTATTCAAATAAAAAAATATATATTTAAATCGTAATAATTTTTAGCAATATTACTGCTCTTAATGTACGTTTGAAAATCAAATGCAGTCTTTGTGAGCATAAGACACTTTTTTTGCAAAAGACAATTTTACTGACCCCAAACTTTTGAATAGTACAGTGTACTTTGTGTAACTTCAAAATCCTCCATAATCCCACAGACTTTCTTGTAAATACTACTACTGTGGATTGTGATGTTATGGATTAACAGGGTGGTTGTTCTTGTCACCTACTGACCTTATAGGAGCGTAGACGGTGAGGAGAGTTTGATGGTGGCACCTCCACGGTGGGCCTGTCCTCCAGAGGTTTGACTGTAAGCCGTTCTGCAGGCGTGTGGGGTCTGCGTGGAGACAGCAGTCTGGGCCCAGGAGGCCCCGGTGGAGAGATATCTTCCAGGGTCGGAGGCACAGAAATGGAGCGAGCAATGTCTGAGTTGACTCTGGTGGAGGATACGGCGGTGGAGTAGTCTGGAGCGGGAGTGTACACGGGGGCGGTGGGGCTGCCGTGACGATACTGCTGTCTCTGTTGCCATTCGTAGAGCTTCCACACAGTGTTGTCGTGTGTCTCAGGTCGCTGGCTGTGGCCGTGGGTCATCTGGAAGTGATTAAGCCGGTCATGGGAATATTTGTATTCACTGGACAACTGACGGTGAGCAGTTGGTGGGCTTTGCCGCACAGTCTTTGGTAAAGACTGGTATTTGTCTATTGTGCCGTACTTCGGATGAATGGAAGGGGTCCGACGTGGAAATTGTCCATCCGTAGATACAAACCTGTGACACCAAAATTGTTATTTTTTTTACATTTTTATGCATTATTTGGACAAAATAAATGGATATTCAGGGTCACTAAACTCGATTCCAAAGTGAAAATAAAATAAAATAAATAAAGAAATTTAGACGAGTTAAAATTATGCTATTGGTTTATATAGATATTACTGTGTACACTAGCGTTCAAAAGTTTGGGATCAGTAAGATTTTTGACATTTATTATTCCATGAAAGTCTTGTCTGCTCACCAAGCTACTTGTTCAGTGTATTAAAAATACAGTAAAAACAGGTAAAAACTGGAATATACTTAAACTTAAAATACTTATTTCATTTAATATATCAAAATAGAAATGTAATAAACATGTAATTTATTAATGTGGTGGCAAAGCTACATTTTTAAACAGCCATTACTCCAGCCTTCAGTGTCACATTATCCTTTAGAAATAATTTTAATATTCTAATTTGGTGTTCCAGAAACATTTTTTTATTATCAGTGTTGAAAACAGTTGTGTTGCGTAATATTTTTGTGGAAACAGTGATCAATTTTCGTCAGCATTCTTTAATGAAAGAGAAAAGTGAAAAGAAACAACAATTTATTTGAAATAAGAAATCTTTTACACATTATAAAATGTCTGTACTGTAATTTTTAATCAATTAATGCATCCTATCTGATATTCAATATAAATTATAATTATATTAATTAATATTATTAATATATTCAGCATATTATTAAGAAAAACTTTTTGAAAAAGCTCATTTTATTGTGAAAAAGAGAGATCTTTAAACAGCAGTAGTGTGTAAAAGCGGATATTGTGAAATATTTAAACAATAAGGTTGTGTTTTCATTTAATTTTACTAAATAAATGGATACATTTAATTACTGATCTATCTATCTATCTATCTATCTATCTTACTGACCCATAACTTTTAAATTGCAATGTATTTATTTTTAATAAACAAAGTCTTACTGAGGGATTGGTTTATTCTATTTCTAAACAGAAAACATTAAAAAATGGTCTGTTTCATTCTCAAATATTTTTTCCAACTTTCCCAATTTTCACAACTCAAACACATCCTGATGCCTAAAATAAAAAAGTGCAAGACTCGTCTTGTTAAAATTCATTGATAAGTATTTCACATTACAAAAGTAAAATGAATTGTGAATGGCATTTCATGTCTACTTGACAAACTGAAAATTAGGGTGCTGTTTTCTGTCAGGATGATTTATTAAGATTTCAACCACGTGGGGGCGATACGTCCCATGACTCTTCACAGTAACATCTGACTCTTCTAACTACTCTCTGTACAGCGTGTCTGTGACTGAATTCGGAGAAGCATACCACCATACTACTCTAACTACTTCTGCTATATCATTACATGGCACAAACAGTAAGAAAAGTATAATCATTTGAATTTCGCCTGTGTAAAAATATGCGACAGATGTATATACTCACCCCTGGCGTTCTTCCTTCTGTACTTTGACCCAGTTCTCCACCTTCTCCAGTGCGCTCCTCCTCTGTACCTGAATAGGAGTTTGAGAAGGCGGTGTAGGCCCCCTTTGATACCCAGGCATGCCGTTCTGCTCTATGGGCGTACCGTTCCTCAGCACTGGCGGGGTCGAGACGGCCCTTGAAGGAGCTCGAGAGGGAACTTGGGATGCTAGTGTCGACCCTGGAGCTAAAACCTCCACCTCCACTATCCTCCTCGCTGGAGATTTACCCCTCGCCGGCTCCATCTCTCTTGGAGCAACCCGAATCTCCACTTCTCCAACAAATCCTTCCTGCTTCTCCTCCAGCAGCCCGTCACTTTGGATGACCTCGGGCTCTGGAATCACGTAGCTGTTGATGTGGTTGGTCTGAGGAACAGCCTGCTGCTTGAGTTTCTCAGAAACGTTCACTTGGTTTGGATGATCCGACTCGTCTCTGTGTGGCGAAAACATGACATGTGCAAAGGTCAGTGAGGTTTTATGAGTCTATTATATGATGCTGTTATCATGCTGCCACATGTCAGGTCTGTTAGATTAACACCATTCCAAAGCATGGAGTCTGGATCATACAGTAACCCAGCCTTTACACACGAGGGAATCTGCTCATAAAACTAAATATATCCCTCACTGTAGCAGAAAAAGGCACAGCTTGACTAACCCCACAGTAGTGTTAATTTCGTTAACGAAAACTATGACGAAAAATGTTCGTTGACGAGGTTTTTTCCCCTGACGAAAACGAGGGGTGATGAGGAACAAATAAGGTCAATAAATGATAACTATGACTACATCAACATGCAATATCGTTGATGATAAAAGGCAAGACTAAAATGTATTTTAAAAACTATACAAAAATCTCTATTTTCATCTAAAAAAAAAAGGAGAACAAATATTATGCGGGATCATGCTGTACGTTTGCCTCACCCACTACGTTCATCCTTTCAATGTGTTGCAGTTGACAGATATCAAGATACAGTTTCTGCCCGGTGTTTTGCTTAATTTTTGCAATCTAGCAACCATGCACACGTGCTCACTCTTCATTGCGGAATCGCTGATGATGATCTGAAAACACCAACAAAAAAAACTAAAAAAAAAAACTTACTCAACCACTGTTGTTTTAATAGAGAAACATTATTGCAATTAGGAATTATTGGAATTACTGTTAGGAATATAATATTTTTTGTTAGGGTTTTTATAACGTAGACAGAGAGAGTGTATATCTAAGCCTTTGGTATTAATTTATATATTAATTAGCCTATAATATTTAAGTCTTTGATATTAGTTTTTATATTAAATAGCCTATAATAAATCAGTACACTAGATGAGGTAAAATAAACCATGTGTACGAGTTCACATTCTGTTGGTTTGTGCTTATTGGTGAAAGTGCAATATCTGAAAGGCAAAAATACATTTCTCAAATGACAACAATCATTGCGATTATAATTTTGAGCAAAAATTATTTTGTATCAGTTTAACAGTTATACAGCAAGATGTGACTAAGTTTTCATTGACTAAATCTAGACTAAACAAAAAAAGGACAAGGTTGGCTAAATATGATAATAGCTAAAAAAATAACACCCAGGCAAGAGCCTACAAGAATCTAGCATTGTAGAAGTGAGGTTTGCACAAGCACCACACATTTAATGCTTAAATATCAGTTATAAGCAAAGTCTTACCGCTACAATGAGCACTAAATAGTCTGTTAAACTTTGCAAATACTCATTGCTTGGTTTCTTCTAACAACAACTGTGGAATGAAAAATGATTCAGTATCACCATGTAAAATTAATTCCGGCTTCAAATTGTCCGTATATAGCAGTCTAAACGTGACATGATTAAATCAGGCCCTCGGTGAATCTACATTTGGAGAAGACATGGCCGCTGGGAGCTTGGCTATCTCTTGGAGCTCACTCTACAGTCAGACTAATAATATCCAAGCTGCACAGACTAAAAAGAAATAGCCTCTAGTGGCTCTTTGTATTCAGACACACTCAAAGTCTACAACAGACAAATCTCCATCTGCATTTGAACATGAACAGCTGTTCCTTTAGGCCTGATAATATCTACGGTATTTAGAGATGTAATTGTTTGTGTACTGATTGAGAAGAGATGCATTTATTCTAATATTTAGATAAGATTCAGTATGTTGTGAGAAAAAGTATACTTTCCCTATAATGAAAAATACATACACTAAAATGTATTTGAAATACATTTATTTCATGCTAAGTATACTACAAATACATTTACATATTATTGTTTACTTAATAAAACAATTACCTTGCAATTGTAATTTTTAACACTATATCTAAACTGTTTATAACTTAAAGTATTGCTAAAATGGCAACAAACTAAAATTGAGTACTTAATGCACTTTACTTGTGCGGAAGTAGTGCTGAGGTCCAACTAAAGATATAGTGAAGTATATCTGATTGTGCTAAAGTGGAACTATTGCAAGTATACTTCAGGTATAATTTAAATATCTTGCATTTTTTAAAGGGACCGAATAATTATTCAAAAGATCATTGACAATCCTCATCAATAATGACTATTATTTAAAAAAACACCCATTTCTGGCTTCTTAAATATTAATAAAGATGTGCAAGTGTGACAAGTAGTACCCCCAAAATAAAAGTGTTAATTATAATTCTTATATCAGGCCAGGTCTCGAGCAAATATGTCAGTAAAATATGTTAAAAAGATATTGATCTATATCTATATGTGAAAAATCATTTTAAATATCGTTTAGCATAAAGAAAAAGTACTTAAATGGAAAATAACCAAAAATAAAATGTACTTATGGACCAATTAATTGCATGTATAATTGCAATTAAATGAAAAATGTTGATTTAAATGTATTATAGTTTAAATTTATATGAAATGCTGAACTTTAGAGTGCTTTTTAGCCCACTAAAGTAGTACTTAATTACATCTTTATATTGGACAATTACTTCTATTGTCTTTGAAATATTGTGAAAGTGTACTGGCGAATATTCCAACAAGCATTATAATTCGCAGACTAAAATATAATGTAATTCCTATTAACGTGTATGTCACAGATTTAAATATATTTGTACTTTCCAATTTTGTAAAATGAAGTTGGCAAATTTTTAGTAATTTAACAATGTAGTAACAAATTAAATAAAATATAAAAAATTTTAAATGGCAAAACACTACAGTTAAAATTATAATAAAGTACTTTATCTGCTTGAATATGCTAGTTAACATCAAAATAAGTGTATTTTCATAATGCATGACAGGATTATTAAAACAATTATTAAAATGTACATAACATAAAAATGTACATATTCTTTTTGACATCTGACAAAGCACAATACTTTTAAAAGTATTCTGTAAGTACAGTTAAGTGGCCTTTAATTAATATTATATTATCTAGATGTACAATATTTTTATATACTTGTAAGGTTTGAAGTACTGTACAAGTACCCATTTACTTGTACAATTTTAAACTGTTCAACTATGATTTACCCAAATAAAGAGTACTAAGAGGTTTGTGCAATTGAACAAATTGCATGTGCACTTCGTCGGCATATTATTGCAGATCATTTACTCAAGAGTATTCGCACAAATAGCCACATGTGCAAATAAGCTGGACCAAAACAAAGCCTACAGAGATTCTCAGAAAACATGAAACCCACATTCCTACAGTCGGACTTGAAACGGCAAGGCGTAAGCATGCCTCATTCCATTCAAAGCACCAAACAAATGGTATACACAAGACATCTCTGGCAAAGGAGAATGGGAAAACACAAACATAAAGGCATCTGTGAGAATGAAAAGCCACTCTATGAGTCTC
This sequence comes from Sinocyclocheilus anophthalmus, assembly GCA_018155175.1. Classification (NCBI taxonomy): domain Eukaryota; kingdom Metazoa; phylum Chordata; class Actinopteri; order Cypriniformes; family Cyprinidae; genus Sinocyclocheilus; species Sinocyclocheilus anophthalmus. Next base: position 821,578 of record JADLZN010003000.1, read on the forward strand.
TACATGAAGTTATGAAAAGAAATGGCTCAGAATGGCGTTTTTATCCTGGACTATCACAGTCTAATTTTCTGCCTCGCTGACTGCCAGCTCAAGCTGACACTAGTCTCATTAGTGTTGGGCTGCTATGACAACTCAAAGATCCTGCCGTGATCCCAATTTGGTGCCTTGGTTAACGACATCACCAGCAGTGACAGCTAACTATTCAATCTTTTATGGCTGAAATTGGGCGACACGCATTACGCATGTCAAAGGAGAGCATTGATGGTCTAAACCATATACATGTTTATACAGCCTGCGTTCACACTATTTAAAAACAGTGTGACTCCAGATTTTTCCTATTTTTGTTTATAGTATCTGAACTAGGGATGAGTATTTTGTCATTTTGACTGTTTGAGTACTCTGAGCTGAGTTCAGGCTCTGTGACTGTCTCAAAGAAGTGAGACAGGCCCAGAAAACAGAGAGACAGAAAGCTGAGTCACTGCTCAGTACCCGTCTGGTCTTCTGCACTGGCAGAGCAAGACACACTGCAGCATCGCTGTCAATCAACAAGACTGATGCCTGACAAACACTTACAGACTCACAACGTCCCTTGACACAGACTTGTGAAAACTGCGTTTGACAGTACACTTTAAACACAAACACACACACACAATATTTAACAAACACTTCAGAAAAACAGCTGCAAACTAACATTAAAATCACACAAACTTCATTATTTTTAGGAGCTAAAAATAGAGAAAAAGGAAAATGTTAAGAAAACATAGTTTATAAGAAAACAACGATACCTAAATCAGAACTTTTTTAATTCCAATTTTTTTGACCAGAAGCACAAATTTTTCCTTACTCCAAAAAAAAAATAAAAAAAAAAATATATATAAGTGCTTGTCACAATCGATTAAAAAAATTAACTAATTCATCTCACATTTTTCTGAAATTAATTGCGATTAATCCCACCTAACATTCAAGTTTTTAAAGATAATAAAGTCATATTTACCTGGCCCTTCAGCAGAGATATACAGAAATTTAAATTTAAGTTATCAAACACTAAATTCTAAATTTAATATAGATGAATCCTTAAAGCTATAAAGTTATTGATTTCCTCTTTTTCTTTTATTCTTTGATTAACAGACATCGCACAGCAGCTGGTTATTTAGCTGGTTACAGTTGCCGCTGCTGAACGTGACGCAGATCTGACACGCATCATATTTTCTCTCAACCCTTTTTACCTTTTCTGACCCACTTCAGGTCTTAAAGTGTCTATTAATGAGCTGACAAGTTAAATCGGGTGTTAGATGAGTGAGACTGTGCTGGGTTCCAGGACAGTTTTGAAAACCATTTCAGAGACATGTTCTTAAATTTGACTCATATATAACAAATACTTACATAAATGCACAGTTTTAATGCAGCTTTAATCACATTTTTGGTAACTTCTTGACTTAACTGACCACGACATTGCATGCACGTAGTTTATTACGTGCTTTGATATGAAAGGATACAGGCTACAGTGTGCGCCGGAGCCTTTGCGCATGCAATTGAAGAGCATGTGCTGTGAGCACAGTACCGTTTCTGTGCTCGTTTGACCCACGCCTGGCACTTGAGTGAAGTGGAGAGCATGTCTGAAACGTCTCCCATTCTCAGTCGTTCTGCGACTGAATAAATGCACTTCTTGTCCAGAGAAAAAGTGACAGAAGCAGCATTTGTGAGTGGGGTGGCCAACCCTAGCACCACCCCTGCGTTAATTGCGTTAAATATTTTTAACGCGTTTAAACTAAAAAAAATTAACCGCCTGCTTCGTTAACGGCTTAATTTTGACACCACTATATATATATATTATATATATTATATTATATATATTATATATTTAGTTCTATCACTGCTATGCTGATGGAAACTCCAACTTACTTGTCATTCAACCAGAACGATCCGATGATAGCTGCTCGCATCTCAGTTTGTCTAACAGACATTTCTTGTTGGAAGACGGACCATCACCTTCAACTCAACCTTGCAAGACAGAACTGCTTGTGGTTCCATAAAATCCATCGTTTCATCACAATTTCACCATTAAGTTAGGCAAATCAACCAAAACTCCTTCAAAAACAGCCAGAAACCTTGGAGTATGATTGATGATCAGCTTACTTTCTCAGGCCACAAGGAAAGATCAGGGGCCCTTTCTTCGGGAACATGCTTCACACAACTCCTTGTTCCAAGCTTCTTGTTCTGTCCAGGCGGACTATTGGCAATGCTCTTTTGGCAGTGTATGCAGGCCACCTTCTATCAAACCTTACAATAATCCAGAAACACGGCAGAAAAGCATACTTTTTGAATGAGACCGGGAAAACTAATGCATTGTCCACACCTCTGTTTATCAGATTATTCTCGTACTGGCTTACCAAGTAGTACTGCATCGCGTCCCTTACAAAACAAATTCAAGGCAATTAATGTTGACTAACAGAAAAAAGACCAAACCACTAGGCTCTGCACCTTCATTTTTTACCTAAAATAAGTCGGATTAACTAAGACTGTGCCCATCTGACCAGCTTGCGTTGAAACTGTCGCTTTAATTGTGCCCCTACCCCCCCCCAAACGACCCAGGCACAAAATCACTTTTTTACTGACTTTTTCATTAACTGTTCCCCCCTGGTGGAATGACCTGCCCAACTCATCCGAGCAGCTGAGTCCTTAGCCATATTCAAGAAACGACTAAAAACACATCTCTTCCATCTTTAATTGACCCTCTAAATCTAGGACTCTCTATTCTAATTCTATTCTTTAAAAAAAGAATTTAGACTTGTCCCTTTTAGACTTGCACTCTGTTTATTTACTAACTGCTTGTTTTCTTTATAAAAAAAACTAACACTAGCTTCTCTATTCTTTTTGTATTCTATCTATTTGTTTTCCTTTTATTTACTATACAATTAACAAAAAGCAAAAAAAGGCCTCTAACACTAGCTTGCCCTATTCTTTTTCTATTCTATCCGTTTTCTTTTTATTATATAATAATACAAAAAAAAACCTTGCTACGTGTGTTGCGTTAGGCTAACTGAGACTTGTCATATCACTTGCATATCATTGCTCTTTTGTTGAATTTGATTGTTTTCATAAAAAAATGGATATATAAAAGTCGCTTTGGAAAAAAAGCGTCTGCTAAATGACTAAAAGTAAAAAAAGTAAAATAAAATATATATTATAAAAAGAAATAAGTTATTATAAAAAAAACTTTATTTATAAATACATAACAAAATTTTAAAAATAAAATTTCCCTTATTTGTTATTATACAGATTTAATCTAATTTAAACTAATAAACTAATAAAACATGATCCATGTTTGTCGGTCAGAAATGAAACAAGTACGAGTTCTGCACTCAAAAACATCAAGGCATATTATTTACTATTGTGCAAAACACTATAATTTTATTTATATTAAATAATTTTTTGACTAAGGAATCGAACATAACAAATCTGTCTTCATTGTGAAAACACAACTACATTTATTCAGTTAAAAAAAAAGTACAGGAACATGGTTAAAATCCTGGCTAGATGAGGTGGAACAAACAATCTTCATTTAGTTCAAATGCATGGTACTGTAACAAACTGGATTTATTGATTATAAATATATAAACCTGATTAATGTGTAATGTAAGTGTATTAGTACTATTGCAGAAATTGTACCAATTTATGTATGCCTGACAAATATGCATCACTTTTGGTTTATTAGATTATGTAAAAACTGTGTAATCCACATGGATGGAAATTTTTATACGCAATTCACATTCATAAATCTTACATTTAGCTCTAAATGTTATGAGATTTATGTTTAAAATATATGTTGATACAAGACAAATGTCAAAGATATATTCTGTGAAATTCTTGTTTTAATGATGTTTAGATATTTTTTCTGGCCTTAAATCCTAATTAACAAAATATTTTTGTAAAGTTTTGTGACTCACTGACCTCTTCACTGTATGGGTTTGCATCAGTGCAGCCTGGTTCATGGCCCTGACCCAGCCATTCATGTCCTCCTGTGTGTCCGCACTGAAATAGTACGTCCTCATCCCAGTGTGCTCCGCCTGCGAGCCAATCACAGAGCTTTGTTTGTAAATGTAGGAGCGCATCCCTGTGTGTGTAGCCTGCAAGAGAGAGAGCACTAAAATCAGTCCAGCCCTGGGAAAAGGAGAAACACTGCATCAGCAGATAAGTACTGGCTAGAGGAGCATCTGAGATTTCAGCATGATAGAGGCGTGGAGGAATACAACACAGCAGACATACTGATGAGATACAGGAAGTCAGAATGAATAAAGAAGCAAATGCCGATCAAGCCAAGGCCACACTCTGATAAGAAACACATATACACATAGATTAAATATAACTTTTCAGTTACAGATACAGGAACAACGATATAAATCAGGACAGACAAAAAGGCTAAAGGTCAGATCTGTAACAATAAGCACCACACCACCCAATAAAAGGGAAGACAGTACACATTTAAAAATACTAAATTAAATAAGGTAAAAGTCATACGGTATTAGCAGAGACAAGTTTATTTATATAAAGATTACTACTGTTATGTTTATGTTATCACAGTGTCTGTGTTGTATTACAGGTTAATAAAATAAATTATTGTAATATAATAATTATATATATATATTAGGGCTGTCAGTTTAACACGTTAACTTAATTAGTTATGAAAAATAACGCAATTAAAATATTTTAATGCACTGGCCCCGCCCCCAGACCTCTACATAATCTTAAATTTCATTTAGTTGGCTGTTGACAAATACGATGCAGGGCAACAAATTCATAAATGCAGTTATGCCCTAAAATTTAAGATATTGGGGCAAAAAAAATCCCCTGTATGAGTTTTTGTCTCATATTTACATATGATAAGCGATATTACACGAGCAAGGAGAGCAATATAACCGGTTGCTGTTTGTTCTGAATTATACAAGTGCACTGATTTTATCACAGTTCAGTAAATAAGTTAATAAGTTGTGTTTTTGCTCAGTTTTGCAAAGAATATATTACCTTTAAAGCCATAGCAGAATTGTTGTGCATCTTCGAGCAACACAGCAGTGTTTAGTTTCGGAATGAATCCGCGTTTTGAACGAATCGAGTGAATCAGTGATTCAAAGTCCATTCTACCATTTATGATAGTTCCTGAATGAATCAGCCGTTTGAACGAATCGAATGCATGAATGACATGAATGACTGGGAGTTTTGGTTTCTTATTTATTATTATTTCTTAAAAAAGGGGAAAAAAAAAAAAACAACATTAAAGGTGATAGTTCACCCCAAAAATAATTTAAATTAATATAATTTTACTCAACACTGAATGGACCACTTTCTTTTGTGGAAATAAAAGAAAGTAGTATTTTTAAGACTGTTCGGTAATCAAAGCTGTTTTGGTTAACCCAATGATTCCATTGACTGAAATGAAAAAATGTTTCTATAATTATCTTCTTTTATGTTCCCTATAGTTATGTTGTAGCCTAAACGTTTGTGTTAAATTTTAGTTGAATTCAAGTAAAAAATTTCTTGCTAAAAGCTACTGTAGCACTGGAGCCAATCAGACCCAATATATATTTGTTAGCTATATTTAACAAATACTCTGTAACACCACTCAGTTAACAAGCCATATGAGGACCCATGAACCCCCCCGAAATGCGTTATTAACACCTCAGAAGGGACACCAGGACACATGGTAACACATGGAACCAATGCTGATATCACTGGTTTATTGCCCAAAGGAATGCGGGTAGATAAAATCAGTACATTTTCCATAGGAAGAGAAACAATGCACAGTAAAAATGGACTCTTCTCTAATTAATTAATAGGAAAACCTTTCTTTGAATGAACACACATATCCTTCAGGTCATTGTGTATGTTGTCGTTATATTGTATACTGTTTATGGCGGCTTGTGATGGAACCACTCGTTTCTGTCACCTTACCTATATGTAATCCTACCATGTATAGTATCTATGAATTAGTCTTCTGATTATCTAAACGAGAGTGTATATTATATGTTGGTACCTATGCAACATATTAGTTGTTCAGAATCTTTATCTATGTAAATTACCATGCTCTCACACAAAGGGTCGTAAAACTCTCCAGTAATTGCAACCTCCCGCTTGGGATTTCAGCCTTTCTCATTGGACAAGCCCATCTTGAGAGGTGTGAATCTCTGCAGACTTTAAAGGCCGCACTTCATGTAACCCACCCAGTTGGTGGTTCTGTTAGGTCTGACGAGGAAAGATGATGAGATACACGTGCTAAAGACACCCTTAAGGTTTTGCAGGCCTCGGGCCTTGACTTTCCAGTTCACCAAGATAATCTGATCAAATGGTTCTTTTCCATAACCAACTAAGCAAAGATCAATTGACCTTTAGATCGATTAGGAATCTCTGTCAGACAGACAAAGACGTGCAAGTATCAAACTTAGTTGTATTAATTGATACATTAAGTATAATTTACACCTTTTTACAAAGGTGTGTTCGAACTAAGAAACTGATGTTTCCTTCATGCTGTAGATCTGCTGAATATCAAATGATACCATAGCTTCATATTTTTATTTATCTTCTTTTTACTGCCTAAACTTTAACTCCTTTTCCTATACAAACTGTATGCGTGTGTATGTGTATGTTAGACCAGTTTAAGTGTTTATGAGTATGTTAGACTAGTTTAAGTGTTTAAATAGTTAATAAAGTCTTACTTGTATCAAACTTGACGTTGTTCATTGTTTGCTCAAAACTGGAGTCACTTAATAATGCAGATTTATGCTACAAGCTCTTTGTAGAATTGTACAGTAAGAAAGTTATTCCCTTAACCAGGAAATTAACATTCTTAAAATTGACAAGACAGTTGACCCTGAGAGGTCAAGTAAATACTTACAGCGGATCTAAAATATTCATAATAAATTATAACTAGTTATGATTAATTATAATTTCCACGTGAGCTGATTCGCTACATACTATTTGAATGGTCTACTAATACTTTCTCATTTAATCACAAAAATAGCTTTAAAAATATGTTGGTGGGATTTTCACAGCCAATATGTTAATTTGCGATAATTCGATTATTAATCGACACAATCAAGGTAATTAATTAGGTTAAATTTTTAATCGACGCTGAGAGCCCTACATAATTATATAATATATACTATATTAAGTAATAATGAAATATATACCTTTCACCCCCCTATTTAGAAGTAGAGGTTGAAAGGAATCTATAGTTGACAAGCCCCACGGTTCAGCACGCAGTGGTCTGCAAGATACTCTTAATAGAGTTCAAATTTCTCACTTGTACAATGTTAGACCCACGCAAGGATTTTTAACCATTTCAGCGCAGCACTGGCTACTAAAGAGAACTCGATTGAGTTCCTTACGCATTGTTATGTATGCGCACAGACCGCACACATGACGCGCGCACACGCAGAGAGGTGTTTCGACGGCGGTAAAACAATGAACTGAATCTCTTTCGTATCTCCGTCACATTTGAACAGACACATAACCACATACTGATGACATAATACCCATCCGACAATCCATTGTCGTTAAATGCAAATCTGTTGGGTCTTAAATGAATGTAAACAGCTGAGAAATAAATCGGATGTGTATTATTATACTGGATCCTTGCAGTCGGATTTAAAGGGACAGCAGTCTATAAATACTTGCTGCTGTCATGAATGCTAATCAAACAACAAAACAGCTATAACAAAGATTAATCTAAATTGCTATACAGGGTGAAACCAATGTTATTTTACACTTTATTACATTTCTGTACCTGAATACTACGACCTTATTTTATTTGTAACATTGTTCTTTTGTATTTATCTATGCTTGTAATTTGTGTATTTGTAATCTTATTTTTACTGGCTGTTTCTTTAATCATGTTTAAACTTTCTTAATCTAGTAGTGTTTGCTGTGGTATCAAAGAAGTACTTAGCTTTAAGTAATAAATGGAAAGCAACGTTACACTGAAATATGTTTATTTCTTACTGATCCGAAAAACGATCCGATCTGTGGCTAAAAACCGTAATATGGTCTGAACCGTAAGATTTGTGATCGGTTGAACCACTATTTATAAGTATATCAAATAAATACATAAAGAGTAAAGCAAAGAAATTATGTGTTTGAAAATAATAAAATAAGTAATAATAAGTCATACACTATTATAAAAGACAAGTTTACTCATAAAAAGACAACTACTATGAATAAGTTATAATTTATAGCCTAATTGATTTCGGTAACACATCATATCAGTGTTGCACAAATGGCATGTTATTAAAATGCATTACAATTATACAATTGTATAATAATTATACTATATAATTACTATATAAATAGTATTGAATTATATATAATAGTAAATAATAAAATATAATAGTTATTATAGTTATTTATTTATTCATTTCTCATTTTGACTTATGTTTAACTGAAATAAAAGCACACAGGCAAACTGCCATACAACAAAACAGCACAGACACTGTTTTAATTAACACGAAGTCAGCCTGCAATTTCCTCATTGAACATAGATTCAGAGAGAGTAACTTATACTGCATTCATTTACGTAATACAAAACAAAGAGACAATTATGGTTCATTAAAGACATCCAATCTCATTTCTTCCCTAATTCATTTCTTTTCACTCTAAGTGTGAGCAGAAAGCACAACACAAAATACACAGCCGCATGAAGACACGCATGTTTACATGACTAGCTCATTAAAGGCAAGCAGTGAGGTGCTAAGCTTCTGCCTGTGTTTTAATGGTCCACTGAGGGAAAGCTCTGCAATGAGGCTGTAAAACGCAGACAGATGGCTGATTGGTTTGAATCATGCAGGGGGCCTGGACCACTGCAGATGACTAGATGATAAATATCCAGCCAAAATATCCACTTAAGTAACCCCTATCTAATTTCTTCAGACAAATGAGACTCATGTTCTTAGATAAAAATATTCTCTTCATAGTGTCTTTATTTATTCATCTTCATGCCGTTTCAAACCAGTGACTGTTGTTCTTCCACAGAACACACAAAGCGATATTCTGATGCATGTGCATGCTGCTTTTTTCCTTACAATAGAAGTATACAGTGACCAGGGGATGTAAAGTACCATAAAGAACATATATGCACAATAAAACTAGTCCATTCCAAGCCTTCTAAAGTCAACAGCTTTATGTGACAAACAGAAAAATCTTGTCATAGCACTCATATTTCATTTATACTTCTGTGTATTCAAACTTGCTTACAAGACATGCAATAATCAATGGCATCTTGTGTCGTTCATATAGCCAAGGGCAGTTTTCAGTGGATAATGACTTTCTTTTCTTTTTCCCAATAACTTCAGAAGACTTGGAATACAGTGCACATGTCAAATGGACTACTTTTATAATGACATTTAGCTTTACAGACTCTAGTCACTGTGTGATTTCACTGTATGAAAAACAGCTGTGTGAATAATTATAGAAAACACTTCCATTTGTGTTCTATGAAAGGCAAAATCATACATGTTTGGAATGACATGAAATTTTTACATTTTGGCTGAACTGTTACTTCAGCTTTAATAGGATGTGTATGAACCATAGACTGTATAAAAACATGGACGTAGTGTCCGTGACGTCACCCGTAGTTTTACAAAGAGTGTTTTGAAGCCTAAAGTAGGAGGAGCCGGCCGTCGCCATCTTGGCAGCGCGTCACCGCGCGTCACTCCCGGATAATCTAAAATGGGCAAAGAGGCGGGAGCTGGTTGCTGAAACCACGCCCACCTAGCTCGACGCCGGTGACAGCAGCGGCAATCCACCTGTCACTCAAGTGGCCACGCCTTTAATTATGCAGAAATTTAAGGCTTAATATAATTTAAACGGATGAGTTATAAAAAAAATACACCCCCCTCACAGTTGTCATGAAGGGCAAAATTAGCAATGTTTAGCGGTTTTTTTCTGCTGTAAAGTTGGGCATTTTAACATGGGCGGGTCTAGGGATTGATTCCCTTGTGGAGCCAGCCTCTAGCGGCAAGTTGACGAATACAGTTAAGTCACTTCCGTGTTGCTGCGTGGGAGGTTGCCGCTTGGTATGAACAGAAAAGCCCATTATATAATGTTAAGTTAAGATGATAAATGTGACCCTGGACCACAAAGCCAGTCGTAAGTAGCACAGGTATATTTGTAGCAATAGTCAACAATACATTGTATGGGTCAAAATTATTGATTTTTCTTTTATGCAAAAATCATTAGGATATTAAATAAAGATCATGCTCCATGAAAATAACATCCTACCGTAAATATATAAAAACTTACATTTTGATTAGTAATATGCATTGTTAAGAACATCAGTTGGACAACTTTTCTCAATATTTAGATTTTTTTGCACCTTCAGATTCCAGATTTTCAAATAATTGTATCTCGGCCAAATATTGTCCTATCCTAACAAATCATACATCAATAGAAAGCTTCTTTATTCTAGGGCCACAAATCAGAATTGGCCATCATTATTTTTTTTAATGTAGGCACACAGAAAATGTTACATCTGTACTTCAATGTTTAAGGTCAGAATGATTTTTTTTATTATTATTCAGCAAAAACATTAAATTGATCAAAAATGTCAGTAAAGATATTTTCATTGTTGAAAAATCTTAGCTAAACTTATACGAAAGTTTAATTCTATCTGATATTAAATCATAACTAAGATCAGATTACAGTTTTTTTCAACTGCTTACACACAAAATCTTTACTTGTCACACATTTTCAGAAACCCAACACTCAAAACACCAGAACCACACACCAAATCTGCAAAACCATACACTAGTTCTCGGCCTTTGACTCAATTTTCAATTTCATAAAACACTTTTTGCAAAACACAACACACAATTCTCTATGTAACACACAAATCTAACAAGAATTAATATTATGGCAAAGGTGTTTGCAAATGTTTGCTTTTGAGATGTGTTTGCGATATTTTGAATGCAGTGCTTCATTTTGCAAGAGATGTGAGGCATTTTGCATTGTCCCCGTGTGCGATTATGTGAAAGTTTTGAAAAAAAGAGACAAAGTTTTGAAAATGTGTGTAAGCAGTTGAAAAAAACTGTGTCATAATTCATTAGTATGATCCAACAGGCAAAACTACTGTATGTGCACACAGCTGTGTACACACACTTGTACACACAGGAGACAAAACAAAGGGCTAACAGTAACATGCTGCTATCTTTCTTTTTGGCACCCTGCAGCGTGTAGGACTATTTGAAGATGCTTTTAGATTAACCAGGCCTTTCATTAATAGCGTTCTCTATTATGTCATCCGCAATCCATTATAAGAATGCAGCGACCTGGTACAGAGAGCTTTTATTTAACAGTTCTGTTGGCTTACAACCACAACAGGAGAGCTGCAAATATCAGTGAAATGATTCCACTGTGCAATATACATATCTTGATGATACAATAGCCAAAATGTAGTATTCTCTACAATGTATATGTTAAATATGTCTGATAGGGGTGTGTGTGTGAATCAATTCGATTCAGGATTCATTGATTTTCGATACGATTCAGTAATGATTTTGGCATATTCAGAACTGTTCAATTCAATTCAGTTCGCTATGAGAGTCAGTTTATTTCAATTAATGGTTTAATTCTGTATTTGTATTTTTAGGATTATGTAAATGCTTCTCCTAATGTGTTTTAGGTATAAAAATGAAAAAGACAAAAGTCGCTTTCCCACTGTCAGGCCAAAGGTTCTAATAACAGTAAGGAACGTTTACAGTCATATTTCCATTTGAGCTTGGTTTGGCTGGCATGATTAAAAACCGTTCTCTACCCGGAATAGAATGCGTGTAGTGACGTGACCCCTCAGCAATTGGTCACTTGTTTGCTGTCTGGCTACTAGTTTCTCTTTGTAGCTGGCCAACACAGTTAAACAAACAGTATGTGCTAGTTAGGTATGTCTTGAAGCATGGAAGCTGGTTTGAGCTGGTTTAAGCTGGTCTTCAGTTGGTCATGAGCTGGTTATAAGCTGGTCCTCAGCAGGAGCTAGTAGCTTAGGACCAGCATAGGACCAGCACATGACCAGCTTAAACCAGCTCATAACCAGCTTATAACCAGCTCAAACCAGCTGCCATACTTCAAAACATACCTAACCAGCATATGCTGTTTTTTTTCAACAGGGAAGCAAAGGTTACAAAGTAAGCAAAAATATCTCATCATCCTCCATGAAGTGGTCACTATTACATCTCATACCATATGTAAACACTTGCGTAAGTGTTACAAGCTCTGATATCAGCCCTACAGTGGAAATTTAAACCATATCTGTACCAGCTAGGCCAGATAGGTACAGAATTGAATGGGTACAGCAATGAGTAGAGTTTGCCCTGACGGTGGAAAAGCGGCTAAACTATTTTTGTTTATTGCAAGCAACTTAAAAGTAAACACAATAAATATATGTATATAGAGAATACTTGGAATTTAACTAAGATTAGTGTGCCAATATTCCACGTTTATTTCAATGACTTTTCCTGGTCTGGGGAAAAGTCATTGACTTATCCAAATATTACAAATATTATCCAAATATTACAATATTACCTGTGTTTCCTCAAGGTCTAATATGCAAATAAATAAGACTTCTCAAATGACCCGATGGTTATTGTTTTCTGAATAGAATAATTTCACACATCACTGCATCTCAAAAAGAAGATATAATGCCAGTGAGAAAGGTCACAAACATTCCCAAGGAGATTGCACATGCCAGAGATTAAGGTAGAGAAACTGTAGAGTTAAAAGTGTACCTATTTACGGGTGATGCTGAATGTGTCTCAGAGCCTTTCTGGACTGTCAGTCACTCATCACAGGCAGGAAGCCCGCCAATGGGAACAGAAGAAGGACATAGTTCAGCAAATAAAGGACAATGACTGATCACCTGAACCAACACCTACAAGCTTTTCCTGTTTAGGATGTATACTGGGAAATCGTCAGTATAATTTAAGGACTGTCAGCACCGTCAAGATAAGAGGGTGACAGAAACAAACAGCAGGAGCAGAAGAGCACAAAACAACACGAAACGCAAAGCACAAATGCCCACAGTTAGAAGCCATAACAGAAATACAAAAGCCGAAGTTTGCTGAGCTCAATAGCCTGGGTCTTTCCCACCTTCATAGCGATATCTAGAAGCTCATCGCAGAATCAGTGAAACACTCTCTAATGCTCGGCCGTGTCTTTCTACCAGCATGTGGGGTGAGTTTGCTGGCTGAGCAGAATTCACCGCGGTAAGCCTTCTTTTTCATAGAGGATTAGTACAGATTACAGACACTCGGCCACCCATCTGAGTCACTCAATACCAAAAATCTCCATCCAGATACCAAGGTAAACATTCTCTCTTGTGTGAAGCTTACGGCAAATGATCCGTAACCCTCTAAAGAGTGTGTGATACAACTACTAGTTTAGTAAGGCACTCCAGGAGAACGATGTGACACCGTAGGCTGTGTAAAACTATCCGTTAAGGAAGGAAAGTGAAAGAGGAGTGCTGCAAAGTGCCAACTGAGATCAACGTGCACTTTAAACCATTAAGTGTTAAGATCTTCTTCTTGAAAACTGGAATGTTGTCTCCTTTCGCTCCCACGTTGAAAAATCTCTCTCCAGCTTTGAGAACGGCCAGGAAGGAGCTGAGCAGAGAGAGGTAGACTGGTTATGTAACCTTGCTGCCCTCAGGATGAGTACAGACCCATACATTCACTCTGTGTCATGAACACCATGAGGACAACAATGAACCACACAAGCTGCAGGCGATGAAACCGCATGAACTAGACTTCGCTTACAAAAACACTCGCACATAGATAAGCACCAAAAAAGAAGAGCTGTATATGTATAAAACAGCTTGTGTAATTGGTTATATACAATACAAAGTGATGGCCTTCATGGGGAAAATGTATTCCAAATGGTATGAAATTATGTTGAAAGTGCATTAAATGGTTAATTTCTGTCTGCATTCCATACACAAAGCTGAAGCCATGCAAGATAATGAAGCATGCATATTCATAACTGCAGGGAGTGACTCAAAGTGACTTCAAAGTCAGCAACTGCACATGACAGAACAGAAAGACACAGCTGACTGGGGAAGAGGAAGCAGCTAGTGCAAAGGAAATGAGATGAATGAGCATTTACAGTATTTACAGTCAGCGGGTCATTAGCACAGTATAAATTGTGACAGGGAGTTTAAGACCTGTATTAAAAGAAAAAATGGTTTTGGAGAGAATAGTCACTCTGTGATAATAAATCTAGATGGAAGATTTCAAATTGTAAAACAATGTCATAAAAGCTGTTTCAACACCGGCCTTCCCAAGAAGACCATTAGACAGCTGCAGCTCATCCAGAATGCTGCTGCCAGGAACCAGAAAATCTGAGCATATTACACCAGTCCTCAGGTCCATACACTGGCTTCCAGTTATATTTAGGATTGATTTTAAAGTACTTTTACTAGTTTATAAATCACTCAATGGCCTAGGACCTAAATACATAGCAGATATGTTCACTGAATATAAACCTAACAGACCACTCAGATTATTAGGATCGAGTCAGTTAGAAATACCAAGGGTTCACACAAAAACAAGGGGAGTCTGCTTTTAGCTATTACAGAATGCTGCCCGCAGCTGGAACCAGCTTCCAGAAGAGAACAGATGTGCTAAAACATTAGCCACATTCAAATCCAGACTCAAAACTCATCTGTTTAGCTGTGCATTTAATGAATGAGCACTGTGCAATGTCCGAACTGATTGCACTATATTTTATGTATAATCGTTTTCTATTCTTAACTGTTTTAAATTCATTTTAAACCTCTTAAATCAATTATTTTTTATCATTTTCAAAGTTTTTAAATTCCTAATAATTGTTTATTCTTATTTGCGTTTTTATGTAAAGCACTTTGAATTACCATTGTGTATGAAATGTGCTATATAAATGAACTTGCCTTGCCTTGCCTTAAAAAGTGCTTTATTCCAAATCCTCATGGGATAATCAATTTCACCCACTTTATTTTAATTAGTTGCCAAAGCATCAAAAAGTTGTTTTCATCTAACATTTACATTTTATTTTATTTCACCTTTATTTTAATTAAAGATAACAGTTTTAGAGAAATGTAGTTTGTTTTACATCCAAAGCTATCATATGACTACAGAGAATTCTGGCTACAGTGTGTATAGAGTCATATTGACCACTTTCATGATTCTTTTTTGCTAATGTATCTTTTAAGGAGCTCTAGTCCTCATTCACTGTTGTTGTATTTAAACAAATGACCACTCCAGTAGATTGCTTAAAAATTCTCCTTTTGTTTTTTCACGGTAAATGATTAAATATTGAAAGAATGTTCATTTTTGGGTGAACTGTCCCTTAAAGGGGGTCATGATGCGATTTCAAGTTTTCCTTTCTCTTTGGAGTGTTACAAGCTCTTGGTGCATAAAGAAGATCTGTAAAGTTGCAAAGACTAAAGTCTCAAATCCAAGAGATATTCTTTATAAAAAGTTAAGACTCTGCCACGCCCCCCCTAAAACGGCTCATTCTAACACTCCCCCACATATCTACCTCACTATGTGGGAAGATTTGCATAACGCCGCCCAAATGTTCACGCAAAGAAAGAAGGCGTAACTTTTATTATCGCAGTAGTATTGTTGCTGCCACCACCGCCATGTTGTGAAGACGCTGTGTGCTTCGTTGTGAATGTGAAACTACTTTGTTTGGTCTTTCAAATGAGGACGATATCCGCTTCGTCATGCCCGGAGCTGATCCGTGCTAGTTGCTGAGGAAATACAACAACTTCGCTCTGTGGACAAAGCGGAGTCCAGCCCGAGGTCGTCACATGTGGTTGCCGCTCATTAGTCGGATCCGCCGGGCGCACTGGTCTCGACCCCGCCGCCTCAGCTCACTCTAGCCCGGCCTCAGCTCACTCTATCCCGGCCTCAGCGCACGCTAAGCCGGGGCTTCCCCTCACGCTAGGCCGCTGTGTTTTTCGTTGTGAAAGCGAAAATACTTTGTTTGGTCTTCCAAAAGAGGACACGACTACAAATCAGTGTTTTTACAACACTGTTCCAGAACACTTCAACCGAATTATTCAGATGTGTGCAGCACATTTTAGGGAGGACTGTTTACTGATCCTGGGAGAGTAACATTAGACTACAATGCCGGCTGTTCTGTCTCACAGTCTGTAAGTATGTTTTCATTTTTAAAGGATTTGCCACTGATGATTCAAACGCGAGTTTTGGGCAGTGTAGAGTAGCGTTTGTAGTTTGTCATTTCTCTGATCACAAATGCAGACAGAGTTTTATGTTTACGCGGCGCGATGCAATGCAACGCGTAAAAAGACAGTATAAGTCATTATAATCAGTAATTATGTCCCCACTGAATGCAACAAATGCCTCGTTTGTAATGGGTTTGAATGTTTTTGTCTCTTCGCTCCGGGCTGGACACGGCATCACAATATGGTGAGGGGCGTAACATTTCCGTCTCACTCTTTTGAGGTATTCGGCCAATCACAACGCATGGATAGCTGACCAATCAGAGCACACATCGCTTTTCAGACCGATGAGCTTTGTAAAAATCGGTGAGTTTCAAAAAGGCGGGGCATAGAGGAGAAACAATAATGCACAGTATGTGGAAAATAATGTTTTTTTTTTACATTAAACCGCATAAACACATTTCATTACACCAAATAATGTTCTTTTTAGCAGCATCATATGACCCCTTTAAGTTATACCTTTTAAGTAAACATTGTTGCATAGCATACAGTTAAGGGTTGTTTAAGGTGTGTTGCTATCTGTGTCAAAGTGAGATCTTACCTTGAAGGCATATTTGCGGCTAATGTGATCTTCAGGTCCTACAGGAGCGATAGTGTAGCTGGGCAGAGGAATGCTACCCAGCACCGACTCTTCACGACTGTCTGTGGGGTAAAAACAAGCCAATTGAGCAACCAGTCTGGTTTTGACTTTGTGTCTTTCTCTCTCTCTCTCTTCCTTCCTGGCATGCGATACTCTCTGACCTGTGTTTCTCACACCACTATGATAACATTATCACATTTCACACATTTAAGTTTAGCCTTGCTCTGCCTCCTTGTTCCGCCCTGCCCGTTCCTTTCCAGTGGAACGCTGGTGACACTGGTGTGTGTGGGAGTGAGAGTGTGTTTATGTGTGGTTGTGTCTGAAACAGAGATTGAGTGGTGGGTTGACAAGTGATAACGGTGGCTGGATTAGGAATCAATGGGTTAAAAATACTTCTAGGTTGTTTGAAGGAGAGATTCTAAACCGAGGCAGGTCACTCTTTCATTTGTGTGAGCAGAGAGCAGGGGTTCTGGGGCAGAGGTAGTTTAAGGTATAGTTGACGGCAGCCATTAAAATTTTTTGTACTTTTTACATAATATGCAAGTCACTGGCTACCATCAACTGTTTGGTTACCAGCATTCTTCAGAATATCTTATTTTGTGCTCATTAGAAGAAAGAAACTAATAGATGTTTGGAACAACTTAGGGTGTGTAAATTATGGCAGAATTTTCATTTTTGGGTGAGCTATCCCTTTAACAAATCTATACTTAAGTATACTTGGCTTATATTGACAAATACATCAAAATTAAAGTATATTTGGTCTGTTTTGTGCTTAATCATTTGACTGAGACAGACTTATGAAAAGTATAATATATTATTCTAAGTATACTAAGTATAGTTTTTCTCTGTTATTCCATCCTTTCGACAACAGCATATGTTCTAGATGCTGATCTGATAAACGTACATTTTCAAGTTTAGAGTAACAAGTCAACCTTGGGGTGGAATAGCTTAAAGTAAATAGTACATGGGTGGAACTGAACTGGATCTTTTTTGTACACAGTGCTATTAACCCACACAGAAAACAGTTCATAGTGTACTTTCTTGAAATAAAAAGGGAACTAAAAGTACAGTACTCAGCATAAATGAGTACACCCCCTCTGAAACTTACTTATGTAGAAGATATATTAGGGTTCTTTGGAAATATAATGTTCCAGAGAGTCTCTCTGATCAATTACTAAAGAAGCATGTCAAAATTATTCAGCAAAATAAGATTTTCGTATCAAAGTGATTTCTTATCAAAATGTTAAAGGGATAGTTCACCCAAAAATGACAATTCTGTCATTAATTACTCACCCTCATGTCGTTTCAAACCGGTAAGACCTTCATTCATCTTCGGAACACAAATTAAGATATTATTGATGAAATCCAAGAGCTTTCTGACCCTGCATAGACAGCAATACAACTGAAATGTTCCCAAGTTAAGAGACGTAGCAAGGAGATCTGTAAAATAATCCATGTGACATCAGGGGTTCAACCGTAATTTTACGAAGCTACGAGAATACTTTTTGTGCGCAAAAGAAAAAAAAACGACTATTACCTGCTGACACAGAACAGCATATGTTGTTTACATCCAGCTGATACTCTCCAAAATGACGCTACAGGGTGACGTGGAGGAGACGAATTGTTGAATAAAGTCGTTTTTTTTTTTTCCTTTTGCGCTCAAAAAGTATTCTCGTAGCTTTGTAAAATTACAGTTGAACCCCTGATGTCACATGGATTATTTTACCAATGTTCTTGCTACTTTTCTGGACTTGTGAACATTTCAGTTGTATTGCTGTCTATGCAGGGTCAGACAGCTCTCAGATTCCATCAAAAATATCTAATTTGTGTTCGAAGATGAAGGAAGGTCTTATGGGTTTGAAGCAAAATAAACTCACTTAGTCTTTTCAAAGGCCTGTGGGAAACAATACTCATGAGACCAAGTCAATATAATAACAATTACTTAAAGCAATTTAAAATCTTCATAATAACACAAACAAGGCTTAAAGTTTAAGTCTGAAATAGCAAGTTAGTGTGATCCAAGAATCTGCATATATATGATATAGAGCAACCCAAAAACATCTTATTAATTCCCCTGAGTAAACTACTTTTAGAGTTTGGTAAATGTGTCATGTTAAATTCTGAGGACAGTACATAGCTAAAAGACTGAAAGTACAATTAGTAGAAGTAGGACTTAGTAGTGGCCAACATGCTATCACAAACTAAATATTACAAATAATCAGGGGTGTGAAGTAACGAATTACAAATACTCCCGTTACAGTAATTAAGTAGTTTTTATCAGTAATTGTACTTTTTTGAGTAGTTTAAAAATTGTGTACTTTTACTTTTACTTGAGTACATTAAGTGATGTATTGGTATTTTTACTCCGCTATTTTCCTCATTTTATGGTCGTTACATGATTATTTTAATTTTATTTCTATCTATCAACGTGATTGGATAGAGAGATAGTAATAGGTCTCATGACTTTCGTCAAATCAAATTTTGCATAGAAAACTTTAACCGCCAATCATGGCTGCTGGAAGTGCATTCTTCAAGCATCAATTCAGTCGCATCTTCCTCTAACTTAATATGTTAATTATTTGTATATATGCTTGCTTATCTACACGGCCTGAAATTTGGTGTGAGTTTGCGGGTATACGTGTTGTTAACTCCCGCAAGTGCCACGTTCTGTAAATTCCCACTCACTTATGAGATGCGCGATCTGTGCTGCCTCGTCTCTCTCTCGAGCCTCATTTTAACCCATATCATGGTGTGTGATGCTGAACTATGAGTTTCTAATGGTGTTTGTATTTGCACTGTTCTAAACATTAATATTTTATGTGCAACAACAGCATGCTGTCTCAGTGGCCTTACACATAATTTTAAATCTATTTTTTCAAACTTTATGATTTAAATGGATGATTGTACTGAGAATAACTTTCATCTTTTCTTCAAAAGACGACTGTTTCCATGCTGTTTTGATGTATAAAGAGTTGGCAGTCAAAATTAAAAATTGCTGGATGATAGACATTCTTCATTCTTTATGACAAACAAGATAATGTGAATTACAGAATGTACAACGTTTTTAAAATGTATAAATTGTGGTGTACAGCATTTATTATGAGGGGGTAGAATCCACAGCTCAGTACTCACTACTCAATACTCACGAGTACTTTTAAATAGGCTACTCTTTTACTCTTACTCAAGTAGTTTTTTGGACAAGTACTTTTACTCTACTCACACTACAGTTTTTGGAAGGTAATGGTACTTTCACTTGAGTATATTTTTTCAGTACTCTTTCCACCACTGCAAATAATCATTAGATATCTGGGAGAAAAGTTAAGTGTCCATGTGTAAATGTGACTCTGTTAGATGTTTGGTAGAACAACCCACCTTTGTAGTAGAAGAGGCAATAATCAGCTAGAACAAACCATTTTCTCTTCCACAGCCGCATCCCTGAGCTGTCCTGAAAGTACAAAGCAACACAAACACTGATGGGAAAACACACACCCTCAGGCAGCTGAAGACATCTGATGGGGAAAGACAACACTTCAAACAGACTTCAAACAGGCAATTCGCAGCGCTTCCCCTTGACAGCACCGTTTCACTTCCAGTTAAAGAGTTTTTTCAAAGTCTATTATCAAAAACTATCCATGTAAATACACTCCTGATGTTTTCACGCCATGAAAGACCCATGTGTGTGTGTGTGTGTGTGTGTGTGTGTTTGTGACTGGATGACTGGCTGGCTTTCAAAAAGAAAAGCCAAATGAGCTGCCTACCTACAGCTTTTATGATGAGTTTGAATGCTCAAAATATGCATTTCAACTGTTCAAAACTGCCTGCAATTCCCAAAAATGCTGTGTTGCAAGGCTGTTGATGTTTAGGAAGACACATTTCCCTCAATATTCAGATCTGTGGTCAAACAAAATGGTTTCAAACTTCATAAACTTGAAGTTTTGGTCTTTTTGGTCCAGCCAAATTGAATGATTTGGTCTAGAATAAGTCTAGAATAAGGCTAAAATTCTCAGCTAGAATGTCCATAAATGTCCCTAAAGAACCTCCAGGGTATCCGAGGACAAGATATAAAACTTTTTTTCTAATTTCTAACTATAACCTTCTAACTGATGCATTATGTAATATTCTAATATTAGTTCAGAGCAGAGTAGGCTTATGGCAGGGAGGGGTTTGCTCCGAACTTGCTTGGAACGAACCGTTTAGAAATCACTGGCAAATTACTCTAATATTAAATGTATATTCTGAGAAAATTACAATGTTTTCTGACCTTAGATGCATTTAAACCTGTTGTAGGGGACTCCAACACAATATTAGGACACTTTAAAATACCATATGACCTGCTCTTTAAATCAAGAAGAATTTTCTAGACAAGTAAAAATGATTTTATTGTTTTCAGAAAAGTCAAAATTAAGCGAGGTTTTGCTTAGAACAAGCAAAATAATCTGCAAATGGAGTAAGCAAAATAATCTTATTTCAAACAGAAAACAAGGACATAATTGTTTTTTTTTGCTTAGGCTACGCCATTGGCAGATTATTTTGCTTGTTTCAAGCAAAAACTCACTTAATTTTGACTTTTTTTTCTGAAAAATCAGCATGAGTACAAATGTGATACTGATTTTATGCAACAGATCAATAAACAAGAAGTTAATATTAAGAAACTTACGTTTTAGACACCATTGCCTGTAGTGCTCAATTTTGCCAACAAAAAAATTATTCCAAACACAGCCACAGCACTGTTTTGCGTCTCTGAGCAACATGACAGTGTTTTGTTCCTGAATGAATCAACCGTTTAAATGATTGATTCAATCGCAATTAATCAATATTAACAGTGACTTGCTGCCACCTACTGGCGGTTTTAATTTCACATTTAAAGGCACAATATGTAAGACTTTCATAATAAAATATCCAAAAGATTTTCACAGTGTGGTATATTCCATGCAGTGTTGTATTTATGTTATCCCAAAAGTTCCATAGGATTTGTAAATCCAGAGAATTCCCATTTTAAATAATTACTCGCCCCTGGTCATTGTCGCCTATCAATGCTTATTGAATGCGATATCCGCATATCCTCAGTTTCCGCTTGTAGAAACTATGGCAACACACGGACACAAATGCTGCACAGATAAACTAAATCCATTACAGCTGTCGCAAATTAAATGAAAATAAAATGAAAAATGTTGACCACAGCATTAAATTTAGATCTACTCAATTTTGCACCATGATTTTTACGCGTTTTTACAGTGTTGCTCATTATAACCAATCACACACGACTCTGTTGAGCTTATAAATGCAGAGGCCAATCAGAGGCGTTTAGATGAGTTTTTGTCCACTGCACGCACTCACTTGTTGTAATGTTTACCTTTTTAAAGTAATGTGAAATAGATTTTTGTATTTTTATTTCTTTCTTTTATTTATTTATTAATTTTTTTTATTTGTATTTGTATTTGCATTTTGAATGTAATTTGGCAATTAAATGCACTAAATGGGTCTAGTTTTCAGTTATTAATATATGCAATTTCAGCAATAAAAAAATGTTAATTTTTCTAAAAAAGGAAACAAATTACTTGTTCATTTTAAGAGACCCGTCTTATTTTCTCTTTTATATTTAATATTGCTCTTTAATAAAGAAAAATGACATCTTATCCGATTACTCGATTAATCGATGGAATAATAGGTAGAATACTCGATTGCTAAAATAATCGATAGCTACAGCCCTAAGGTAAGATAATGAAAGTAGAAGTCGAACGATTGAGCAGCCGGGCCGATTAATTGGCCGATTTTTGGCATTTTTTTAATTAATCGGCATTGGCCGATTGTGTTGCAAATTAGGCCGATTTATAGGCAGGTGCATCTGTGGGCAGCTAAGCATTGTTGCGGAACGCCAGAGAATGTCTCTCTGGCTGCGTGAGAGACGGAGCAACTCACACAACTCACACAAACAGACCATTTTGAAAGCATAATTACGTTTTACCTTACTAGAATTGATGCCGGAAAGTTATCATATTCATAAGTGCAACAAGTCATTTGCATGTGAAAGTAGAAAAACTTTCAATTCAGACAAAACTTCTGGGCTGATTAACATGCACGTTAACTTTCCTCATGAAATGTGTCTGTAGGTCCGACAATAGCATCCACGATGTCATCGCTTGTGGCCAGTGCACTCTGAGCAGTGGGCTGTGTAATATGTGTGAACTCTTTTATTTTTGTTATCACTTGACCATTTGACTTATAGCAGTGTCCAGTGTTTCCCATACATTGAGTTAATAGATTTTCCAAAAGGCTTATACTTTGTTGAATAAACTGAGCACTGCGCGTTTCAAAATTAAAATGCAGCGCGGGTGTTTTTATATGAATGTATCTTTGAAAAGAACATTCAGAAAAGCTTTGATGTCATTTTAATGGGTTCGTCTTTCCTGTAATGCCTGTAAAGTAGCGTTGTGCAGCGCAGAGTACTTATTTGATTACAAGCCGTTACCCGGGGAAACCCGCTCCAGCAGCGCCTCCTGCTGGCATTTGCAAGTCTGTGGAAAACACTGGTGTCTGTCAGCAAATATAAAGAAAAGCATGCTTCAGAACTGTTTTGAGAAGGTGCTTAAGTTTTCAGCCATGTATTATTACTCTGAATTAGGCTACTATTACTATATTGTACCCTGCAATAATCATTTACTGAAACTCACTTTTATGAGATGAAGAAAAAAATAAAAAATAAAATCGGCCAAAATATCGGCCAAAAAAATTGACATCATATATCGGACTTCAGCTGCCCTGATTTTTAAATATCAGCATCGGCATCGGCCAGTGAAAAACCCATATCGGTCGACCTCTAATTGAAAGCAAATGTTTGGTTAATCAATAAACAAGCATTGGTCAAATTATCTTACCTGTTTGTAGAGCCATCCACGTACCACTACAGGAACACTGGGATTCCGCTTTATGGCATGATCCCGTTTGCCAAAGTTATGAACCCTTCCACTGGACTTGGATCCCTATATCACACACCAACACACACACACATAAACTGGAGATGACCAGGGGGACTGAAAGATCATTCATCAACTATTAGTGCACAGCTGATCTTACACACCATCCGCTGGCATTCAGTGGGCAAAGAAACATAAGCCTACATGCTGCCTACCACTCACACATTCCAGAGCACTCATACGACTAATACATCACCACTGCATGCCATCGCTGCCAACGACAAGAGCTACAAGCACTCATTCATCTAGAATAGTACAAACGCAGGCAGGAGATGAGATGACATAGGCAGCGTTCCAGCTACTGCATTCCTCCGTGTCTCTTAAATCAAACTATGGCAGTTGGTCGTCACAACATTTCAGTAACTTTTGCACATGCATTCTGAGAGGTAACATAATGATATGATTATAGTATTATCAAAGCCCCCGTTATGAAACGATAAGCTAGCTATCATATCACACCGCTGCTGTTTTTGTACAGCAAAGGTCTTATTTTTTTAGATCAATGTCAACAATCCATGCTAAATATCGGTGAGGGATACAAGATTTACAAATGGATTCAAATATATTCTAATTTTAGTTTTTAAGGAATAACGGAATTAAAATTCTGTAATTATTCAGTCCCTCTCAGGCTCTTTCTATACAAATATAGTTCACAGTGACCAAGTCTGTAATGCTCCAAAAAGAAAAACATATCCTAAAAAGTATCATAAAGATGGTCCAAGTTTTGTATGAGGAACAAGCTCAAATCAAAGTCATTACTCACTTTAATATTCATTTCCATTTATGCTTGTGTATATGTTGCATTTGCTGACAGAATTTTACAAAAATAAAGAAAAGTTGTGTAAATATTCTTCAAAAACGTCTACTTTCCACTAAGAAATACCCATTGTGTGTTTACTTGCACTGAATGTGCACTTGTAGTGTAGTTTAAATTTTGAAAGTATATTTTTAAAAAAACTGTATTTGCAGATAATATACCCTAGTAAAAAAGTAATATATTTAAAATACATTTATTTCATACTAAGTATAGTTCAAATCTATTAACATATTTACTGACAGATAACTAATACAAACTTTTCTTAATATTAAGTCTAAAATGTGTTTTAATGTCACTTTTGATGAGGATTGTATGATCTTTGAATAATATCGGACTTTAAATGCAAAATATTTAAAGTGTACCTGAAGTATACTTGCAATAGTTCCACTTTAGCACAATCAGATATACTAAGTATATCTTTAGTGTCATCAGCACTACTTCTGCACTTAAATTGCATAGGACTACAAAATTAGTTGTTCCATGTAGCATTCACTTTAAGGCAGTATACAGTTAAGTCATGCCGTTTAATATATCTAAAAGTACAATTGCAGGACATTTTATTAAGTACATAAATATGAAAATGTATTTGTAGTATACTTAGCATGAAATTAATGCATTTCAAAAAGAAAAGGACACTTAAATGTACCTTAAAAAAGTTCATGTTCACAGCTGTTTCCCTAACACACTTCAGTACATTTTTAAAAATGTACTTTGTACTATCAAATTAGCTTTATTTTAAAGTACTTTTAAATAATTTTGTCAATGAATAAGTTAATAAATTAAAATGCACTAAATGGCAACTTCATCATTACAAATGTGTAATTACATATATATTTAAATACATGACATACAAGTGCCAATAAAAATTGCATTAAAGTACATTTAAGTTATAAAAAAATATCAGTACATTCGGCAGTACACTTCATTGACAACAGAAGTAATTATGAAATTACATAAAGATGTACTGAAGTCCTATTTAAGTGGGTCAAAAAAGTTCAGCAAACCGCATTTAATAGAAATATAAACTATAATACATTTTCATTTAATTGTAAAAAAAATGCAATTAAGTGTCTGAAAATATTATATTCAGTTTGCACTTGAGTATTTTATTTTAAAGTCAATTATTTCCATAATAAGCACTCTTTTTTAAAAGTATGCTAAAGTGTACTTCTTTTACACAATTTTGGAACTGTCCTAAAAATGATGAAATTGTACTTAATGGGTGGATCATTCTTTTAAATATCTGGGAAAAAGCATGTTATTCAGCTCATGTGCATCCCAAACAATGCATCCTTACACAGATATGCACCAAATAACTCACAATCCGAATCAAAATCCATTTCATTGGTCTTCTGTGTCTGCTCAGAGATGGCAGTCAAGGGCTCTGATCACTCTGTGTTTGTCACCGGCACTTCGGAATTGATGCATCAGCACAGAAGAATAAACACTCTAATTACCAGGACAGATGCTAACCAAGCATAGAGAATGTTCTGCATCAGGAGTCTTGTCAAGCTAACTTGCTCGTCTCATTCTATGTAGTGTCTTCTACTTCTATCTCTATAAAATACCAGTTTTATTTTCTTACCATTTGACTAGTTTTGTTGTCCAACAGGATCAGGTTGTTACTGACCTTTGAGCCTGATGTGGTGTCCAGAGTTGAAGAAGTGACGGCAGTCGAGGCCTCACTAATGGTGCTGGAGGGCCGTGTGGTCGACTGTGGCTGCTGCTTCAGCATGTGTCGGCCAGTCCTGCAGAGGAGAACATGGTTATGTTACGTTATGCTGCTAAATGGCTTTACATTTAACACATTTCATTAAGGCTGCACAATTTAAATCAGAATAAAACTGAAATCCTGATATTGCTTAGTGCAAAGGCTGCAATTGAATTAAATATTTTTGCTGCATGTTTCAGAATGAAGCGCAGCACTGGGTCCTTTTATACGCAAGCAGCTTATGATTCATTGTTTTCAGTGTCTCAGAGCAGTAACTGTTGCTCCACATGGACAAATATCTCCATCTGCTCTGAGTTTGGAACGCTCCAACCATCTTCACAAACTGGCAAGAAAAAGTGCTTAAAGAGGTTGTTGTCAACAATGAATAAGCTTTATTTTATTAAAATAAAACCTTGGTTTTTGTTTACTATGTAGAGTGTAATTTTATTTATTTTATTTATGAGTTCATTTCATAATTCAGCATTCATTAAAAAAAACATAAATACCCATTTATTATCATTATTTATGCAATTTTTATCCTAAATATTTCTTTCTAAAGCTTTTTATTTGTTTTTTTTTTGTCTATTCAATCATGTTCTCATTTAACACCATAATGATTTTAAATGATCTTTTAGGGGTAATTTATTAGCCAAAATTGAGATTAACTAATTGCCACATCTTGTAATTAATTAGATTAAAAACTTGAATCGCTTGACAGACCTAACTGATATATAATACAAATTTTAGATTTTTTTAAAGTTGTGCAGCTGTACAAACCGCACACAGTAAACCTGAAGAAGAAAAAACACATACAAACATCTTAAATAGCAAAAAATAAATAAATAAATAAAAAACATCCCAACATTTATGTTACACAAATAATTATGTAAGGATGAAACATGGTTACTACTAATGAGGCACAAAAAAAAAAACCCAGAAAAAAACACTATCAAGGCCATATAACACAATTTTGCCATGTCTGCCTATAATAACCCATACTCCCCATAATTACAATACTATTAGTGCATTATAATAGCAATGGCTAGAATTTCAGGTTGTTTTCCAGAATTTCACATCAGTGTAAAAGTGAAATCCTCTTCCTATGTTATCAGAAGTCTTAGACATAGTGCTAGTATAGTTGAGTGCTAGCATATGATAAAGTTGAGTCTGTGGCAAAACATGACATTTAAAGACTGACTGGAGCTCTGCATGGTGACATTCATGACAAAAAGTATGTTTCATTCCTCTCAGGAATTTGACATGAAAGTTACACTTCCTATACAGACTATAACCATATTTTCCACCAAACCATCACAGACATTGTTACTACATTAAAACTGGGGTAACTTAGCCAGGGGCGCCGCTAGCAATTTTGGGCCCTGTGAAAGAATATGAGTTTTGGCCCCCTACCGCACCAAACATTATACCAATAGTTTGGACAGGACCCTTTTCTATTCTAACACAACAATGCCTCTGTGTATAAGGCAAGGTTATAAAAAAAAAGATTGATTCAGTCATTGTGGAAGAACTTGACTGGTCTGCAGAAAGCCAAGTCCTAATCCCAGCTGAACACCTCTGGTGTGACTTTAAACGCAGACCTTGAGCCAAAAACTCATCACCAAAAACCTGTGACTTGACTACTTAATCAGTTATATTAATAAAAAATGTTTCACTGGGGCAAACAAAAAAAAAATCCTAAAATAATAAATAGGATACCCCATAGCAGCATTTCCAGCAGTATCCAACATTTCTCAATCATGATCTTACTCAGCTAAATGTGACTATTAGCTTAACAGCTGTATTCCTTGTTTGCTAGCTACCTATGCACATACAACATACAATGTTAAAAATGTTCTACATTATGAAACCTTAACCCAAAAACCTTTAGCTATACACTGTAAATAAATTGTGACTCCTGCCGTGACAACCCAGCTAAAGTTGTTTTTTTTTTTTAAACAGTTGGATGAGTAATTCACTCCATGGATTTGCTTAATAAACGCCTCCTTTGAGATCGTTTTGACAGACATGTTTGTGTATTATTTTCAACGTGTTTATTGTTAAGTTTAGTGTGGCAAAATAGAAGTGCAGCCGTAATTCGCGTGCTTCCTGCTGCTGCTCTATGTAATCAGAGTGTGAATTTGTAGATTTTCTATAGCAAAACTAAAATGTGTTTAAAAGTGCGACTGACCAAATTGTCCGGCTCGGTTTGACATTATCTCGGGATCTCCCATCCTCAACGTCGCTCGTAGACATTTATGACATGGCGCTTATTCCACTGCATATAGTACAGCACAGTCTGCTCAGAAAAAAAAAGGGAGTATGGTTCACTTTGATGGGTGTGTGTCCACTGTGGGTACAGTCACCATACTATATCACATGGAAGCTTTTTAGGTACGTCCACCAGGGTCGTTTGACGGTGTGCGTGTGTGAACTGTAACACATATCTTAGTTACCAAAACGGTGATGTGTAACTCGTGCGTTGCGTCACGGAGGGCCGAGCGAGAATACAGGCCACCTGCATGTCCATGAAATGTACACCACCGACAACAGAAGCCGCGCTAGTTTAAATCAGCACGCCAGCGAAGGTCAAACGCAACTGATGTTGAACGAGCCGCACTTTATTTAACACACCAAAAAATTGTTGGTTGTGTGCTCCGTTCAGTTGTGTCGCCATACATGCTGAAGCATGATGTTTCCTTCTCGTGATGCTGAGAGTACAGAGGAGCAAGGCCAGCGAGGCTTGATGGGGAGAACGCGGGGGAAGGTGGGGGTAAAGCGGGATGGTGGGGTTGTTTTATAGGTGTGGGGTGGGTGGCGGCGCAACTATAGCCAACGTGACATCGTGAATAATCTCCTCGCCCACCGTGGTCTCCTAAAGCGTGAGTACATGAACTCAGTGACACTACACCGGGGGGGAGTCAGTAGGGTCTACACCCACGCTCAGTGGAAAGCCTCCAATTAATTTTGTGTGCGAGTTTCATTTCCATCTGTGATCTCACTCAGTGACTCTAGGCTACATAGGACGGGATGAAACCATGCAGTGGATGGTGGGAGAAAATTTTGCCGGAAATGCAGAAAAAAGCTGTAATTTTGTTTTATTTGTAACTCTTTGGTAGATACATTTATAATTTATATTACATTACTACTACTACTGTTACTACTAATAAAACAGAGCTCTGGGGGCCCCAAAAGTGTGTGCCCCCCCACCCTTAGCGGCGCCCCTGAACTTAGCCATCACTGTCAATAGAAAATTAAGCAATTAAGACAATAAATAAACTGATACTTCATTCAATACTGAAAATTTTTGATAAAAAGGTTCAGTATTTATCAATTGTTTTGTGTGCTCTTCTGAAATCAGTTGTGACTTAAAGGGATAGATCATCCAAAAATGTCAATTCTTACCCTCATGTTGCTCCATCTGTATGACTTTATTATGTAGAACATAAAATAAGATATTTTGAGAAATGCCTTCATGGTCAACAGTAACCAAAATGTTTGGTTAGCAACATACTTCAAAATATTCTTCAAAATAACGGCATGCTGGTGAAGTACGATGACAGAAATTTCAATTATGTGTCAACTATCCCTTTAAGTCTGCTATACAAAGTGCTATTAGTGTGTAGCTGCCAATGCAGAACACTCCAAATTAGTCACTTATGAGGTTCCATGACTTAGAAATCAGCTGACTATGTAGGCAGTAGGAGTTATAACTTATGTAAAGCTATTGGCTATAGAGACGGTATATGAAAACAAGCTCCTATGTGACAACCAGTCACATAGCATTCTAATGCAGTACTGCTCTGCTCATTACTAATTCACAGTAGAGATACATAGTACCTGTTTTTAATATCACAGGCTCACTTCAAAAACCTTTTAGCAAATTACAGTTGCTGTGATGTGTCAAGTATAATTCCCAATGATTAGGCAGAGAATGAACTTTCCCTTAAGTGCTCACTGACCTGGATGACAAATGAACTCCCTCAGGCAGTCAACAGGTTGTATAACTTATGCAAACTGACAAACACCTTTTAAAACATATTTGTGATCAATATCGCATTAATATTCTCCTTTTTGTCCAATTAGTTAATCAAATCATTGGTTTAAACCAACCTCAAAAAGAAAGGACACATATGGCATTGCTTGGCAGAGTCCATTTCAATACCTTTCAAGTTTTGAGTAAACTTATGCTCTATAGTAAGGAATACACTCCATTAAAAGTTTGAGAAAGGTAAAAAAAAAAAAAGGAGAAAAAAAAGAAGGAGACCAGCTTACCAAGGCTGAATTTATTTAATCAAAATCCAGTAACAAATGTAATATTGTGAAATAGTATTATAATTTAAAATCTAAGAATATATATTACAATGTAATTAATTCCTGTGTTGGTAAAGCTACATTTTCAGTAGCCATTACTCCAGTCTTCAGTGTCACATGATCCTTCAGAAATCAGTCTAATGTGCTGATTTGGTGCTCAAACATTTCTTATTATAATCAATGTTGAAACAGTTGTGCTGCTATTTTTGTGAAGACAACTGAAACCGCTTTTTCATGACTCTTGTCTTTGATAAATAGAAAGTTCAAAAGCTCAGCATTTATTTGAAACAGAAATTTTCTTATGCCTTTTCTGACACTTTTTAATCCATCCTTGCTGAATAAAATATAAATTTCTTTAAAAAAAAATTCCAACTATCAAAACTAAGAAACTAAGTCAGACACACAGACTGCAAACTAGGACAGAACCACTTAGTAGTGTATGATCCTCAGTCATTTAGTGTGCAATGTCCATTTTTTCTGCTGTAACTGTTTACAAAATCAAAAAGTGCATGACGCCTAGATCTGTTCAGATTTTAAAAGTGGTGTAGTGTATTCCAGCTTTTAGTCAGCATGTTAAATCGGTTCTCTCTTTCTATCCTTTATCACAAAAGCACCGCCTGACTAAAAACTATACACACATTGCAGCTTTTCCTGAGTGTTTATAGATAAAATGTCTCATCTACTGATTCCAGCTGGCATAATTACAAAGGAAAGTGTCTACAAGGACCACAGCATTAAGTAATTACAATCTACTGCCAGCACAACAATAATGGTTGTGCTTTCATTACACTCTGACCTTATGTCAAATAATAAGAACAGTGCGACATATACTATTTCTGTCCTCTTCAAACTATTCTTATACTTTACTCTGTAAACTTCACTACCATAAAATGCCATTATATTCTAGTTATAACCAACCATAACTCAAATCATTAACATAAACCTGTATAGCATATGTCTGTTTTTAATTTGAATCAGATTCTCCTTATATAAGAGGTAGAGTCAGAAGGGAGATGGTTGAGGAAACCTCACAGCACGACTCTCACACTTAGATTCTTAGAACAGATGGCCAGAAATACAAAGAGCCAACATACAAAAGAAACAGAAAAAACAGACTGTCCTTCTAGATATGCACATTTGACGAATCCGTGGGCTTTGGGCACGCAAACCTCTCTAGCACCTTTTATTCAGTGGCTCTTAGTAAAGGTGTGGAAAGAATCAGCATGGCATAGCAGCATGGCGCAGCACTGACATGAAGGGATCTATATTTCTAAAAGCATTGCTTTTGAAGTTTAGAAATCTTTTAGAAAATATGAAAATATTGATGGTTAAAGCTAGCCTAAAATGAGCCTGATCTCATGACAAAAACGTACCTGTGGGAACGTTTTTGCAAGACGTGATGGACGATGGTACGTTTTATGTGACATTGGTTTATGTGACATTTTGGTTTTGTACATGTCACCGCAGTTCTGAATTGAAATGTCTGTTGAGTGGCACTATAACTCTAATGCTCCATGACATTTTAAAATAACGTACCATCTGCACTACTCCTAAACCTACCTGATAGTACAAACAAAAGCGAACGTGGCGTAAAAACGCAATCACAAGCCTGCCGTTTTAGCTTGTTTTTCAATGTCTCATCTTTCAGCTCTTTCATCGGGAGTAATGTTTTTCACGGAACTCATACCCAAGGATTCCGCATCCTAAGTCCAATTCCAGGCCGCCTGAGCTACCGAGCAAGCTTGTTATGTCAGGAAAGCAAACATATGGAGCTGTAATCATAACTGTGTACTAAAACAATTAAAAGTGCTCACTGTTTGACCATCTCTAGTGTTAATTTCTGTTGGAAACTGCAGTGATATGTACTTATTCGTACATATTTCACGTTTTGCGAAAAAGTTCCCACAGGTACGTTTTTGTCAGGAGATCAGGTTGCCTAAAATATAACTGATACAATCTAACTGTGACTGTCTCTGGCAGTTATGTAATTTTTAATTAAAACTAAAACTATTAATTGTTTTCTGTAATTGAAATAAAGCTGATATAAAATAAATATCAATATTAGATAAAAAAAAATTGTATTTAAAAATTAATACAATTGCCTCAGCAGCTAACTGAAACAAGTAAGTTTAAGCACTAAAATAATCAAAACTGAAATAAAAATATATTAAAGCTAACTGAAAATAAAAAAATAAAAATGAAAAAAGCACATAATAAAATTACTAAAACGTACACTAATAAAATAAAAATGGAAAACAAAAATAAATGCTAATTAAAAATATGAACTAATACAATAATAGTACATAACACCAAAATAAAACTGGGATATTCTGATGCTTAGATATGTCAAGGGCCTCTAGGGCCCCATTCCGGGCCTGTGTACCGTCCCAAGCCAAATGAGCCCTCTCTATGTCTCTATGATATATTAGATATGTCTGGGGTCACCAGAGTCGGAACAGTCTGTAAATATAAGATGTTACTGCATGTTTTCTACCAGAAAACTGTATTGTTGCTGAGAAGAGTAATAGCATTCTATATGTTTGTAGTAAAAATACTGCAAAATGAGTTCCGTCTCCCAAGTCTATTTACCAAAGAATTATACCTAAATAAGTTTCAAAAGAGAACAAGTTCTTCCAGAACAACATGTCCTCATACTCTGCATATCGTATAGTAGTTTGGTCATTATATGATCCCTACAGCACATATTAGCTCTTTCCAGCATGTGCCTGGTCTGCTTACATACATTAAGAGCCAATGACACATTACCTGCATTTCTCAGAAAGCCTCATGCACCCACACAGCTGTTAATGAGATGCATCCATTAGGACATGGCAGCCTCCCTCTCGCAGACAGACGCTAAGAGCGGCCCAGTCTTTGTAATATACACACTAATATGAGCTGCTTTTAGAGAGATCCAGGCTAGATAAGAGCAGTGGGCAGCTGTTGAAACAATGTTCTAATGGCAGATCCTTCTCTGACTAGAGCTGTTGGATTGTGTAACGTTATTATGAGGTTCCCTAACATAACCTGAAAGATATTGCTGTATCTCTTTACAGCATTAAATGACAAAATTTAAGTTTGTCTTTGATAAGGAATACAATTGAATGAATCTCTTGATGAAGAGCATAACAACCCAAGTGCCCTTTGTGCATGATTGAGAAAACAGACAGCTGTAATATAAGTTACAACTTGACAGCACCAAGAGGGGATCTGAGTGAGCGAGACTATTGACAAATGCCAGTAGAGACATGTGATACTTAAGTCAGCTGTATCCTTCCAGCTCTGTATCTGCCAACATATAGATCATGAATATAATATATCATAACTGAATGATGGTTCTGATTTTTTAAAATGCTTGAAAAGTATTTTAAGCTCACCACGCCAGCACTTATTTGATTAAAATATAGTAAAAACAATAATATTGTAAAATGTATTTACTATTTAGGTTGTTTAACTGTTTTCTATTTTAATATACAGTAGTCAACATTTGAAGTGGATCAAAAAAGTTAATCAAAGTTATCCTAAGACAAGAACGCATTTTGGTTTTAGGTTTTAGGACAACTGTGATGAAAGGTTTTTGATCCACTTCAAATGTTGACTAATAGATTTTAAATTGTAATCTACTTCTGTGAATTTTCAGCAGCTACACTTTTCACATGATCATTCAGAAATCATTCTATGCTGATTTGATGTCTAAGAAATATTTAGCAATGTTGATAACAGTTATGCTGATTAATGAAAAACGTGATATGTTTTATCCATAATTATTTATTTGATGAATATAAAGTTAAAAAGAACATTTGAAATGTAATTTTTTGTAACAATGTAAAAATCCATACTGTCGTGTTTGATCAATTTAATCCATCCTTGTCCCTGACCACAAATATTTGAATGGTAGTGTAGAATATAAAAATAGGAAATATTCCTAGTTAATTACCAGTGTTGGGGAAAGTAACTTTGTCACGGTTCAGGGTGCACCATCGGCATCCCCTTGTTGTCTGTGCTGTCCTGTCTTCTTTCTGTAGCTTGTGACCTGGGCAATTAGTGCTGATCTTGCACGCAGGTGCACAGATCACAAGCTGATCACCCTCACCTGTTGCTTGTTCCCGTTACCCTTATAATCTCTGCTGTTTCTGCCTCTTGGTTTCAGTAGATTGTCCCGTGCCTTGTCTTTTGTGTTCTGCTTTATGCTGTGTTCTGTTTTTTTGTGGCTTACCTCTGTTCGATTGTGTCCAGGATGCTTAGACAAGGAGTGACAGATTTCCATTGTCTTTGCTGTCTCTCTCGGATCTCGTCTCGTTCCTCGTCCTGTGTGGACATGGTGCCTGGGGATCTCTTCAGGCAGAGCTGTCCGCTAAGCTCGTCTGGGCAGCTTTGGAGCTCCCTTACACATCCTTTATGTTTATTTTTTGGCACCTCTACTTCGGGGGTGGTCTCTGACTAAGTTTAAGAAACGTTGTTCTCGCATCCTCTGTATTTGAGTCCTCTGTTCAATCAGCCGTGACAGAATCTACTGACCACACTATATACTCAGCAGAGGAGACCAATTTATGCCTTGCCCTGGTGTAGCAAGGCGCTCTACTGGGTCGGAAGCAGGAGGAGCTCCCCACGTCTTACCACGCCTTCTCTGAGATTTCTCTCCAGCTCAACCAGCTCACCGAACAGCTTGATCAGTTGCAAATCAACCCTCCTGCTGCTCCTGTTGTAACGCCTCCACCGGACCCTGATATAGCTGTTCCTCGTCGTGCCGAACCATGACTTAATCCACCTGCTCCGTACTCCATTGAGCCTAATTCTTATAGTTCGTTTTTGTCTCAATGCTCACAGATTTTTTCACTCCAGCCCTCCAGTTTTCCCACGGAGCAATCTGAGGTGGCCTTTACCATCACGCTCCTGGTCGGCCAAGCGAGAGAGTGGGGAACGGCTATGTGGGACAATGAACAGTACTGTTATACTTCATTTGAGGAATTTTCTAAGGAGCTCCACAAGGTTTTCGACCGTTTCGCTCTGGCGCACTCTCACCGCGTCTTGTGGCTCGAATGCCAAGGCGCAGTGGGATCATTTCCTTCACGGACTGGCTGAGTACATCAAGGACGAGATCTATTCCCCCCAGTCTAGATGGATTAATTGATCTCGCCATTCGCGTGGACAATCGGATTGCTCTCCGTGCCCAGCATCGCAGGGGCGTGTCTTCTCACAAGCCACTTTCCAGGGTTGTCACAGGAACAGCGAGTGACACACCATCTCAGCGTCTTGTCTTTCCGGAGGAGGAGCCTATGCAGATCGGGAGAGCTCAGCTGACTATCACGGAGCGGCGTCATCGTCTCAACAACAACCTCTGTTTCTATTGCGGGGAGGAAGGGCACATGGCGGCCTCATGTCCTGCTAAGGGGCGGCACTTACCGTGTAAGGGAGGACGCACGATGAGTGTCACCAATACTCGGCTTCACTCTGGTGGTTGTTCCGTTCTCCAAGTCTTGTTACAGTTTAATGGGTCTATTCATCAGGTGTTTGCTTTGATCGATTCTGGAGCGGAGGGCGATTTTATGGACTCCAGGCTGGCCACACGCTTGGGTATTTCACCTGTTACTCTGGCCGAACCCATTTCAGCTAGGACCCTTTGCGGCACCCTTCTCACCAGAATTGCTCATTCTACTAAACCTATTACTCTCACCCTCCCAGGCAATCATGCTGAGGAGATTTGTTTCCTCCTCATTCACTCTCCCACTGCTCCAGTGGTTTTGGGACACACCTGGCTGGTCAAGCATAACCCTCACATTGACTGGGCTTTTAATTCTGTGTTTGCCTGGAGCCCTTTTTGTTTATCACAATGTTTGGGTCCCGTGTTTTCCCCTGTAATGTCTTGTTCTGTGTTGCAGAAGGATTTGGTGAGCCTGGCGAAGGTACCGGAGGCTTACCATGACTTGAGAGCGGGTTTTAGTAAGTCCCGAGCTTCATCTTTTCCTCTGCACTGCCAGTATGACTGTGTGATAGATCTGTTGCCTGGCACTTCTCCACCTAAGGGGCGTCTTTACTCTCTTACTGGACCTGAGAGGGAGGCCATGGAGAAGTATATTCCCGATTCTCAGGTAGCTGGTATCATCCGGCCCTCTTCCTCTCCGGCTGGGGCGGGGTTCTTCTTCGTGGAGAAGAAGGATGGATTGCTGCATAGACTATCAGGGTTTGAATGACATCACGGTGAAGAATCGTTATCCTTTGCCATTGATGTCATCGGCCTTCGAGCTCTTGCAGGGGGCTACCATCTTTACGAAGTTGGACCTTCACAATGCTTATCATCTAGTTCGGATTAGGGAGAGGGACGAATGGAAGACCGCCTTTAACACCCCTACTGGGCACTTTGAGTATTTGGTCATGCTGTTCAGGCTTTCTAACTCTACGGCGGTCTTTCATGCACTCGTCAATTACGTGCTCTGGGACATGGTTGACTGGTTTGTTTTTGTTTACCTCGACTACATCCTGATCTTCTCCCAGAACGAGCGCGACCATGTCCAGCACGTCAGGCGGATGCTCCAGCGGCTGCTTGAGAATCGCTTGTTCGCCAGTGTGGAGAAGTGCGAGTTTCACGCACAGTCGGTTCCATTCCTGGGATTTATTCTTTTGCCTGAAGGTATCCGAATGGATACCGGCCTGTCCGGTTTGCGCTGTGGGTAAGGGCTACTCCAGCCGCTGCCTGTCCCTTCACGGCCTGGTCACACATAGCTATGGACTTTGTCACAGGCCTACCCTCATCTAGTGGCAACACGGTAGTCCTTACTGTGGTGGACAGGTTCTCGAAGGCGGCCCATTTTATCCCCCTCCCCAATTTGCCAATAGCGAGGGCGTTTATTCAAAGATGCCTCCATACGTGGAGGATCGCCAGAGAAGCCCTCACTCGGACTGGCAACAGGAACAAGGTGTCTGCGGACCATCACCGTACTAAGCCCCCACTTTACATGTGAGGTCAAAAGGTCTGGTTGTCCTCCCAAGACATTCCTCTCAGACTTCCCTCACGAAAACTGGGACCCAAGTTTATTGGACCATTTTCCATCACCAAGGTGCTCAGTCCGGTGTCCGTCCGACTCAAACTTACCCCCCAGTTTAAGAATATCCACCCGGTTTTTTATGTCTCCAAGATCAAGCCCATCATTCGCTACCCCCTTCAACCCCAAACCTCTGCCCCTCCGCCTCCTAGACTCATCGAGGGGTCGCCAGCTTATACTGTACGTCGGCTCCTTGATGTGAGACGTAGGGCTAGAGGCCATCAGTATCTGGTAGACTGGGAGGGCTATAGTCCAGAGGAGAGGTGCTGGGTTCCGGCTTGTGACATTCTGGATTGCTCTCTCATTGACCAATTCCATCTACATCTTGGTGAGTCCTCCGGGGACGCCAGGAGGCGTACCTGAGGGAGGGGCTGCTGTCACGGTTCAGGGTGCACCATCGGCTTCCCCCTGTTGTCTGTGCTGTCCTGTCTTCTTTCTGCTGCTTGTGACCTGTGCAATTAGTGCTGATCTTGCGCGCAGGTGCACAGCCTCACCTGACGCTTGTTCCCGTTACCCTTATAATCTCTGCTGTTTCTGCCTCTTATTGTCAGTAGATCTTCCCGTGCCTTGTCTTTTGTGTTCTGCTTTATGCTGTGTTCTGTTTTTTGTGGCTTACCTCTGTTTGATTGTGTCCTTAGACGAGGCGTGACAGCTTTCCGTTGTCTTCGCTGTCTCTCTCGGGTCTCGTTCCTCTTCCTGTGTGGACACGGTGTCTGGGGATCTCTTCAGGCAGAGCTGTCTGCTGAGCTCGTCTGGGCAGCTCTGGAGCTCCCTTACACATCCTTTATGTTTGTTTTTTGGCACCTATACTTCGGGGTTGGGCTTGCCTAAGTTGTAATAAACATTGTTTCTCATCCCTGATCATTTGAGTCCTCTGTTCAATCGGCCGTGACAAACTTTTAAAAGTAATGCATTACAATATTACGTTACTCCCTAAAAAAGTAACTAATTGCATTACTTCGTTACTTTTTATGTGATGTTTATAAACAAATTTCGGGAGGAGCACGCACAGACAATTAACACGGCCAGTTCATCATTAGTGATTACACCATTTATCCAATCAGCGCAAGAGAAAACTCCTATAAATAACCAAGTACGTCCTACCTTCGTTATCTCTCGACTTTCAGCATCCCTCCACCACCCCGATCCCGCACCTTCAGCATAGTTTCTACCCCAGCACGTGGAGAAGCATTCGGAGGGAGCACTTTTGGGCCGGGCTGGACACCGAGCTTGGACCCCTCTCCCCGGACAGGGGGAGGGTGCCCCGGGCTCGGGAGTCTTGCTGAGCTCAGAGCCCTCTCCCTGGACAGCCCGCCAAATACGCATAAAATATTAATTACATGAACTCAGTGTGAACTCGTGAGGAAGAATGTGTACAGTCATTTGCTCATCGTTGCTGGGCTTGCTTGTTTGATTTTATCATAAAAAGTTATATTTTTGGCAAATGCCCTTTCAGACCAAAATTAATAAGCCTCCGACTGTACAGTAGAGGATGCAGCTCGAACAAACCATTCAACTGTGCTGCCAGTCAATAAATGGGAAAACAAAGTAACTGGCATTACATTTTTGAAAAAGTTTTCTTGTAAATTAATAAGTAATGCATTACTTTATTAGTTACTTGAAAAAAGTAATCTGATTACATAACATGCATTACTTATAATCCATTACACCCAACACTGTTAATTACTGATAAAAGTCTATTAACTAAATAAACTAACTATGCAGCATATATTATCAGCTTTTAAATTAATTAATAGTTGGTAATGTTACTACTGTATTTAAACCCTCATCAGGCCAAATTTGACAAATTATAGGGTTATATTTAATTTTTAAATACAGTTTTGAGAGAAAATGCTGCTGGAATTATTTTGGTCCCATATGCAATTCACTAATGCTTAATAAAAGCCCTTATTGACATGGAGCATGAGACATGTAGCCTGAGCTTTTTAGCGTATGAAGTCTCATTATTTCATCTATGTTATTAGAAACCAAACTCAAGAACTAGGCTGCTACTATAGTTTGAGACAACATAAATATAACCAAAAAAGAAATGACCAAGACATGTCAAAAGATAATACTTACTGGTCCTGAAGTCTGAAATCAGAATTCTCAGCAGAGATCTGGCCTGTCACTGGATGTATGAATGTAGTCGTCCTCTGGTTATGGCTACAGATAAGACAAAAACAAAGCGCATTAGCATGGTGATTATTATGCTTCCCTGCAGCAAAAACACATATCACACTCTGAACATCGGCACAATCAACACCTTAGATTTTCTCAGACATGTTCATCACAAAACAAATCACACACACCAGTGATAATCACTGGTGTTTGACTCTTTAATCATTTTGTTTACACAGTAACCAGTGATTAATGCAAACATATATACAGTATATAACCTAATGTCATCCATAATACAAACAATAAGAAAGAAAGTTATAACTGAAAAAGATTTAGGTCTATACTCTAAGTGTAACATAGTCTGAGGTTTGGCAACATGTCAGCATGACATGTATTTCCAATGTGCCTATTTTAGGAAACTGCATCAACATCAAGAGTGGTCTGTTACATTTGAGGGGGAGACGACTGCACAGCAGAAATACGCTGTGCACCATATCAACCGAGGCATCTTCTCTACTATGTATTAAAGTGCTTCATGAAATGAACAACAAGAGACTAAATAACTGTGCTTGCATATGTAATCAAAGTTATGCTGTAATTTATGTCTGAGCTGATAAAAAAGCACCTTTCAAATCTTCAGATTGTTGAAGATGTTGTTTGGAAAAGGAACACAAAAGTAGTCTGATAGGAAATCCGATGGTTGTATAATTATAGTTAGATTTACATGTATGGTATTCAGAGAACCTTACATTGTGTCCACACCAGACGCAAGTTGTGTGACGCGACACATCAAAAACAAATAGAACCCATAATAACCAGTGATTCTGTTTACAATGGGTGGCTTGTTCAGTCACAGACGGAAAAATAAAGCCCTGTTTTATTTCTGACATTCTTGATGCAGTTGCGCTACTTCAGACAACAGGACAAATGGATTCAGAACATTAAGTGTAGATAGCCTCAATCTGCTGCCACGTGGCACAGCACAACATGACAACGGTCGTACCCAGTGAAGGCACTATGGTACACATACACAACTTAATTTTTCCCCATACCTAAACTTGACAACTACCTTACCGACTATTAATAAGCAGCAAATTAAGAGTTTATTGAGGCAAAAGTCATAGCTAATAGTTAGTTAATAGTGAGAATTGGACCTTAAAATAAAGTGTGACCATATTTAAATATAGAAACAATATAGTTTTGATTTATTGCAAAATATGCATATATATTGAAGTATTTTGAGAGGCGTAGGAAGCTGACTCGATTACATCAATTGCAGCGCTTTATGGTAGTGGGCGGAAGTGAAGGCATTCTTTTAGCAATTTGATTGTTTTGAATCTCTGATTGGTGGAGATTTATCTGCAGAATTATGGGTGGTGTAGTTTTTAACCATAATTTAAAAAATGAAATAATGCATCTGGTGGCTTCAACAAAAGCATATACCATTTATTAATAACCTTGTTACACATAGCTCTTTTAAGGTTTCAAAATAAATTTCCATTTGAAGAACATTAATGGAATTTTAACTTCCGGAACCCGAATGTTTCTTGGTATATATATATAGTCTTTGAGCTAACTCAAAGCGATATACAATAAGAGTGTGAAGAAGCACTATAATGTAATAAAGAGCCAAGAAAAATTCAGCCTTGGAGATAGCAGTATAGCACAAGAAGCTCACTGGTCTCTGAGAGATAAAGCATGTGGTCTCAGACGTGACTCCACCACCATAAACTCCCACGCTACATCCTGAACTTTTGGCAGACAAGCCACG
Source organism: Sinocyclocheilus anophthalmus (assembly GCA_018155175.1). Classification (NCBI taxonomy): domain Eukaryota; kingdom Metazoa; phylum Chordata; class Actinopteri; order Cypriniformes; family Cyprinidae; genus Sinocyclocheilus; species Sinocyclocheilus anophthalmus. The sequence continues at coordinate 863,158 of JADLZN010003000.1, forward strand.
CAGAATAGCCATAGAAGAGCTCTAAAATGATTTATAATAAATAAAATTACATTTAAACCAAGTAGAAGACATGAAATGTAGTTTCTTGGCATTATAAAAATGGGTGTTGATTTTTTTCCCCTCAAAATACGAGCTATTTTTTAAATGGATACAAACTGACCTCAAAGCCTTGAATGTAAAACACTCCCTATCTGAATAGGAATGCTTTGAAGTCATGAGGCATCATTTCAACAGCAGAACACACTGGTGTGCAACTAGAGTGTAAACATGTAAACTCAACATGCTTTTACACTTCCACTGAGGCAGAGAGAAATGGAGGTGAGGTCAGAGAGCATTGTTTCCTTTCCAGTCGCTCCTATATATTTAAAGACCATAATTCACTGCATGGAGATGCCACACAGGTTGCAGCGACTATATAAACTTTACGGTTGTTTGTAATGGAGCTCTTTACAATTCTGGCTGACAGCCTGCGTGGTAAGTAAAGGATTTGTGTGCACAAACATGGTGTGCATCCTTGACAGAAGCCCCCGGGATCTCTATAATCGCCACACCTGTTTAGACTCATGTGATCATGTAGAAATACTCGCTATGTCTTGCTGCAAAGCCACATTAGAAGTTCCACCTTATCTTATACGGCTACACCATTATGCGAAACAAACTAAAATTAAACAATTATCAAGTCGAAAAGGTGTGTGTGTGTGTGTGACCCTAGACCACAAAATCAGTCATAAAGGTATATTTTAAGGGTAAAGATTTATACATAAATAAGCTTTCCATTGATATATGATTTGTTAGGATAGGACAATATTTGGCCGAGATACAATTATTTGAATGTCTGGAATCTGAGGGTGCAAAAAAATCTAAATATTGAGAAAATCGCATTTAAAGCTGACCAAATGAAGTTCTTAGCAATGCATATTACTAATCAAAAATTATATTTATGGTAGGAAATTTACAAAATATCTTCATGGAACATGATCTTTACTTAAGATCCAAATGATTTTTGGCATAAAAGAAAAATCGATAATTTTGACCCATACAATGTATTGTTGGCTACTGCTACAAATATACCCGTGCTACGTATGACTGGTTTTGTGGTCCAGGGTCACATATATGCTGTGCATTTTCTTCCATACTGGTATTTAAATAAATGTTTTCTAGGCTGGTTCATTATTGTGGTATAATTTATTTCAGACAAGCATGCCTCATAAATGGAAGCAGAAAAAACTAAATAAACTAGTTTGCTGTTTTAGCATGCACGTCCTTGAGAATATGCTTCAATGTGAACCAGACTTTTTGCTGCAAGTCAATATTTCTCACTCAGTCTGTTGATTTCCTTTAGTAACTTGTCTTGTCACCTGTTTTTTAAGACGTCACTGCCACACTTGATGTTACTTTTCAATTTGCGCCAAGACTGAATCATGATGACTGGAAGTTGGATCAAGTGGTCATAACAGTCTTCCGCTGACGAGACCCTCAAGCAAACTTGGCACAACACAAGCTAAACTGCAAGTGAAAGACAAGAAGGACTATAAATACAAATGCATTAATTTATCTGAGGATGCAAGACTATATCCAGATAAGTAGTGCACGTCAGATGACTGCGTACATGTGAAACAAATTGTTAAAAGGCACCAATCTCTCAACTGAACAGACAACTCGCCCCAATGTGAAGGATTTGTCTCTATATTGCTTGGCACAAGCCAGCTGGTATGTTTTGCAGCTGCAAAATGAATTGCAGCTTGAACCATTATTTGTTCATTGGGCGTGTAAAGGTGGTGTCTATTTAAAAATGTTCAGATGAGCTGTGTTTAAACACTGTGTTTCAAAGCAGGTTGAAAAGCATTTTAAATGGATCTCTCATTGGGACAAGGTCATTCCCATTCACATCACACCGAATGAGGGAGAGAGATGAAATTTACAGAAAGCTCAGATACAAATTTCATCTTCTGACATTTAATGCAGGTCCCCTGATTACAATGAATCACCACATAATCAGTTAGAAATCCCACACACTGACCCAGGGTCAGCATGCAATTTATGCTATATAGTGCATCCAAAAGTGTTTCATGACAGCCATTTAATAGAATGTTACAGGCTGTGCAATGATTTATTGAGTAGTTTCATTATATTATTTTTCTCAGAAGCATATTAACAGTAAATCAGATGAAATAAAAATTTAACTAAAGCAAGCCTGAACTTCACACCCTGTAAACCACCTTAAGAAAACATGTTAGTGCAGCTTGTTTACCAGTAAGCTAAAACCGTACATAAGAGACCCCATTACTTCACTGAGAGCATTTTCACAATGGTGAACATGACCTGGTCTCCACTTACAATCAATAAGCGTCCCTCTGATGCCACATACAGTGTTGCAGAAGAGCAGCAGGCTTTTGTTTACCTGTCTCTTCACGGCTTAGGCTTCAGCGCTCAGTCTCTGTTGCCGGGGCTTTAGAGTGTCTAGCTGTCTCGTATGGTTGGGAGGGTAAAATGCCAGCGGTGTAGTGGTGTCTTGTGTCAGTGTCAAGGCACTGAGAGATGACCCCTTGAAAAGGCGCTCTAGAGCGCAAAGACCTGGGAACGGTACTCCTACACCGACCTTATGCCATGTGTATTAGTTCACATACACTAAACCATTAAAACGTTGGGGGTGGCTGGTCTCGTAAGCTTTTTAAACTGTTTTTGAAAAACCGATTCGCCCCCTCCCAACAAGGTTACATTTATTTGATAAAAAAATACAGTAAAACACCTGTATCAATGTGAACATATATTGACAATTTAAACATAAAACTTTCTGCCCTCTTAATACTACGTCAAAATGCTAATTTATTCTATCGATGCCAAAGCTGACATTTCTCAGCCAGCCGTCTGCAGTGTCACATGGTCCTTTTTATTAACACTTGCATAATTAAACACAGTTGTGCTGCTTAAATTTTTGCGGAAACCATAATACTCTTTTTCAGAATTCTTTGATGAATCAATGTTAAAAGAACAGCATTCATTTAAAACTGTTTTTTTTTTTTGGTTGGAAAGTTATAAATGTCTTTACTGTCACTTTTGCGTAATTTATAATCTTGTTAAAAGGTTATTAATTTACTTTTACAAAAAACAAACATTAACCCCCCACGTTCAGCAATAGGCCGGACCCACTTCACTATACTAGTTGCTTATTAGCATGCATAGGACCTACGCACTATTGACTATTCATAGCTAGTAGTTGACCAAAAACGCACATAGTCTAAACCCGACTTTAGCCACAACCCTTTCTTCTCTTCCACAGGCCTTCCAGTCCCCTTCGCAGCCACCGCCGTTAACGACCTCCCCCGCGCGTGACATCTGGCTTCGGAAGACTGAACCGAAGGTTAAGGGCGTTGGCTGACACGACCGGCCCCCCGGTGAGTATTAATGACAAAATTTTCATTTTTGGGTAAACTATCCCTTTAAAAATACCTTACTATTACATACAGCCAATAATCTCAGGAGTGTTATTGCCCGGGCAAAAGCTGTAGTAACCTAGTTACTTAATAGTAGAGCCTCTGAACCCTTAAAATAAAGTGTGACCAAAAGACTTTTTGACCCCAAACTTCTGAACAATAGTCTACATAGTTTTCAACAGAATACAAAAATGCAACAATTTCATACTAACTGAGCTTTAATGATAAGAATTACTGTCAAGCAGAAAGTGCAAAATAGTTTTAAAAAATGACAAGATGAAACAGTTATAAGTGTCAAATTTGTCAAATATATTAAAAACATTTCTTGTTATTGTCTTTATTTCTGGGAATTTTGTTGAAATGTTGCTACTAGAAAAACAGCCTTATATTTCAGTCCATTTATTCTAGACAGTCTTTTTCATCTGACAACTTAAATGCCTCTAACAACATAATGACAAGCATTGCCACATAAAAAAACAATGAATAATACAACACATGCATTTGCATGTTGAATGCTCAATGGCAATGTTTGATAATGGTTTGCAGTGTTGTGATGGCTTGCTCTCAGTGTTTTCCAAAAATGGGTTTCCTAAAGCACCTGACCACCACTGTATTCAAACGTGCCAAAACAGTGGTCAATGCAGCAGCAATTCATTGACATACACATAGATATACATATGGCAAAAATTTTGGCACGAATTTGGCACGAATCCTGTACGTGGTCTTCCGTCTGCTCGCCACCAGAGGTCGCCTTTCTATTATGTTGACTCTCACACTACACAAACTGTTACATGTCACCCACATTTCCCATGCTCCACTTCACTGATCACTCTCACCTGCATCCAATCACACACACTATAAATACGAGGCCCCGACCATCATTCAGGGCCGAGTATTGCTTGCGTTTTTCACAGAGTTGATAGCAACTTTTGGAGCAGTCATAGTCTAGTGCCAGTATGTAGTGGTGGGCAGAGCGAGGCCTCAATGAAACACTCTAAAACAAGCCGAAGCAACACTGTGCCGAGGCTTCAACAACAATTCGAACCACGTCTCTAAGGTGCGTTCCACTCTTCAAGTATAGTATTGCTCCTGACAACACGCATTGACCAAGAATCACGGTTAAGTTGAAATGACGAATTATAACATTATGTTGTGCTCACCAGTCCACCATGTGAATTGGGGGAGTGGTTAGTGTGCACGATTGGCATGTTGTCAAAACCTGTCATTTTAGGTTTGAATCCCGGGTGAAGCATGTATATAATTATAATAAATATTTGAAAGTTGTGTTTATATTGTTCTGTTCTTGCAATGTGTTGTAACATCTCTCTGACAACTGAATTAACTCTTTGTGAATATGTTATTTTGGTCATGAAAAAATTTACATTAATAAAAGACATCAAGTCACAACCCATGGCATTTTTTACATATAAAGGTTTTTATTTAAAAATATTAATTGTTCTGCAGCATTAACTCCACTTTTATACTTTGCGGGAGTTAGGTTAAGACAGATGTGCGATTGTGTGGTTTGTTCCCATCCCTGTCGATCAAAAGCAGATTCGGGTCTCAAAACACTTGTGAAACGCCCAGATGCTTTGATTCGCCTTAGTCATGTGACATAGGTGTTTCGAATCACACTTCGGAGCAGTGTTTCTGTGTTTCTGTGACACTGTGTCGAAACATCAGTTTCGTGTCAGCCATGCCTACCAGTATTAGCCTTGTCTTGCCTTTGCCTGTTTACCCGTGTCTTAGACCTTTGCCCGTCTGTTGGATTACCCTCTTGCCCTGCCCTGTTTGGATATTTTTTGCACCTCGCTTGGACTACTGTCTGTCTTCGATTATCCGTTTTGCTCACCTTGGTTATGTTAGCCGCCGATCGACCATGCCTGTTTGGAATACCCTCTGTCCTGTCTGGATTATCCCTGTTTGCTATTGTCTGACCCCTTGCCTGTTTTTGACCATGTTTATAAATAAAGCTTTGCATATGGATCCGCTCGCCTCTCATCTCGTTCCACCCGTAGCACTCTGCACAGTATTAGGACCTGCTGAATGCATTTTTTGCAGATATAACCTCAGCATTTAACTTCAAAACCAGTCGAATTTCTAAACTGACAAAAAGTGTAAAAAACAACAAAAACGTTTGTATACAGATGGACAACAAAAGCAGCAAAAAGTACCTGCAAATTGACTAGGGAGGTGTCAGATTTGTTTCATTGGTACATAAAAGACATTAATACTGTACATAAGATGATTTGTAATAGAATGCTGGGATGCAGCCAAACTTTGCCTCTTGAGACTTGCCTGCAGTGTAATAAGAATAGATTGTGGACCCTAATGAAAATGTAACTAAAAATATCAAGCTACTGGAGTAGAATTAAAGTATGCCAAGTTATGCCATCTCTCGTAATAGAAGCTGAGAGCTCCATCACTTCTATATAGTACTGGCTTTCACAGTATTTACCAGCAAAATCATTTGTACACATTTGTTTTTTATGGGAAAATGTCTGTTAAGAAATGTAACGTCAAGCTAACAACTGTACTGTACCTTGTCTTTTTGTCTAAACTGTTCATCATAACCATAAACCATTCAGTGCCAGCTGTTGCATACCAACTGTTTTATCCCTCAAGAGCAAATTCCCACCAACAGATTACTCATTAAATCTGTCATTGGAAAGGTAATTTTTGGTAATTTTGATTAAAATTGGTGGGTTTTTGTTAAATGTGAGCCAAAATCATCACAATTAAAAGAACCCCAAAGCATCCTTAAAATACTGAAGGTCTGTGGGAACTTGAATTTATTTTAATACACCGGGACTTCACCAATTTCTGAGTGAAACTTACTGTAATAACTAACTCTTTTCAACGACCCTTCTAAATTTAGTGAGATGCCTGTTAATGGACAAACAGTACTACAATTTAAAGGGTTAGTTCACCCAAAAATGAAAATTCTGTCATTAATTACTAAAGTCGTTGCAAACCTGTAAGACCTTCGTCATTCTTAAGACACCCACAATTAAGATTTTTTGATGCCCAACCAAATACGAGAGCTTTCTGACCCTCTATAGATAGCAACGCCAACGACACGTTTCACAGGCCCCACGCCCCAAACCCGGCTAAGATAATGATAAAATAGTTCATGTGACATCAGTGGTTCGACTTTCAATTTTATATACTTTAATACTTCTCTGGGCCAAAGAAAACAAAATTTTCTTCTCCTCTCCCCCTGTCAGTCTGCACAGGAGGCGTCCAACGACGAGTCGAGTGTGCGTTGCCTGCAGATGAAGGAGCCTGCGATTATGATGACACAAAGAGAGGAATGTGAATTAAAATCGTTATTTTTGTGTTCTTTCGCGCACAAATTTCGAGTGTGTCATTATTGGGAAGGGGAAGGGTTTAGGAAACAGCCAAACAACAACGCGAAGACAGGTTAAAGTCACTGGGTGCACAAGGCGCATGGTCGTGTAAAGTCAACGGGACAAGCTGTTCCATAGCTTCCACCTCCCGGCATTATATCAGCACCCAAAAACCTGGGAGGCGGGGCTTCATGGAATGGGTTTCCCTTGCCCCGAGCAGCCTACAATGCCATGCATCTAGATGGACGTGGTGTAAAGCACACCACCATGGACCTGGGACAGTGGAAACCATGACATCTGTTAACCGTGTGACATCCACACTTATCCCTTATTGGACCAGTCTCGACTGAGAGAGTCTGGGCTTGGCAGATGAATAATTTAAAAAGCGGATTATTTTTGACCACCTGACACAACAATGGTAATGACTCTACTTCTAGAACAGCACTTGTTTACTACAAAATCAATAGGGATGTAACTAAAATTCATTTTGGAATCATCAGCCTAATCGGCAGATTCTTCTGAAGAGTACATAGGGTAACCAGCATTTTTGATTTGTAGTAGAAACATCCTTCCCCCTTTTCATATCACGCTATTCTCCGATGCCTGTTGGTGACGTCACACTGACACCAGGCCCCTCCCCACCGATTGTGATTGCATCAAGCCATATCTACATTTAGACACGCACCCCCATGATTGCAGCTGTCATCACGTCCGCCATTGTCTTCCGATGACGGCGCAGTGCCCCAGGGTTGCCTAGACACAGAGATGGTTCTACACGCGACTCTGACGATGTTTGTTGTCTGGGAATGTATCAGAACCATACTCAGTCGTTCATTTACTACCCGCATCTGATGCCGCTGAAGATGCAGTGGCCATTCCAGTTTGCCCCCTTTTTTCCGCCCCAAGGCGACCATGCTACCCCCCTCCCCGAGCCTGCCTAAATGCATTTATGTTCGCGCGAATCATTGGTTAAACAGCCCATCAACTAAGAAGACAGTGACCGTAATGACATTTCTTTTATGAATTCTTTGCCCAATCGCCCTCATGTCCCTAATACACATGCCTAGTTAGTTACACGGCCTACAAGCTAACAACAGTCTATTTCTATCAGTTCTCTCTAGTGTGGTTACACTACAATTGAGGACAACTTTTAACCAAAAGTATGTTTAGCTTTTTCATAAGACCCTACAAGAATCATCATCAACTTGTGGGAACACTGGCATCCGATGAGCCCCCTTTACCAAAACTACCCACCACCACTAGAAGGCTGTGCAAAATAACGAATGCAGATTCCCTTCATGCGCCATCCCATCGTCCAGTTGTCAATGACACAAGCCTATGCCACCAAATAGGATTTAACCACACAACCTTCTATCTATGACAGTCGCAAATTAAACCCTACACCCTTAGCCATATTAGAACCAGATCAATAATGATACCTGCTTTTGCGCCGTCCAGTTCTCTAATAAATCGTACCCCTTATCCCAAATCTGATAGAATGGTGCACAATGCTTCCCCGAGCCACACGCTCAACATGCTAACGCAACGTTATATGAGCAGTTGAGATGTATGGCAGGCAAAGGATATATAAGTAACCCACCCCTCGTGGGGCAGCATTGACTGCTCGAGCGGAGCCAAGCCACCCTTGAGTCCCACACATACTCCTACAAGCCATATACCAATAAAGAGATATTATTAAACCTGCCAGAGCATGGATTTATTTAATTTTAATAAAGTCTTGTGACCATTCTATGCTTATTATACTTGTTTTAACATGGTTTTTTGAAGTTCGTGCAGCCTAGATAAACAGTCTAAAAATGCTTGTTCATGGATTTCTTGGACCATGGAATGTCCTCGCTCACTTCCAAGTATTTTGAGGTTTACATTAGACACACCAGGCACAAATGCAGCCCCATTCAGGATTTTTTATCGTGAATCCGTGACTAGCCCCCCTACAATAATCCACTCTGAACCACTTACGTCTGTACTACAAGAACATACTAACTTGTCAAATCATATTTAGTTAAATGATACCCCAAATATAACCACTGATCTCTAAATGACTTACAAACAAGTGCCAATCTTCTACAATCCAAGTTGACGGTGTTTCACAACAGAGCGAGTTTTGAAGATACCAAAGAAACCACATAGAGAAGTGGCAGGTATATTAGTTGCCATTTTCAACTCAAGGACTTAACTAAACAGCATTCCATGTGACCATAAAGATACTTTTTTATACCATCCTTGCCATTAGTATAAGTCACAATCACATACGAATTTTTGGTTAACCACCCCCCGCCTATATTATGTTTGCCAATCAAAAATTTGCAATGTAGTTCAGTAGGCATCGACAAAATAACTTGTAGTGAAATTGTTATGGTGTATATAGAAAGACGACCACGCAGCCACTCATATAATCAATCAAGACTCGTAACTAACAGTGTAGGCAGCCCAGCCTCACGCGTTTGCGCTTTCCGCAACAAACTTTCTGATAATTAAAGTTAAAATCTCTATTTACTACCTGTTTCAACACTCTTGCCATTTAACCTCAGCCCACCCAGGGTTGGTGATGATGTAGCAAATGAAGAATCCACACTCAATACGACTACCAACACAGGCAGGAGTTCACTGATGACAAACTTACACACCACCTGCATTGGTTTGTTGCTTTCTGGTGGGCAACCCAGACCCATGTCTCCGGGATTGGAATACAATGTTTAATCACGCAAAGCAACCATTAACTCACCAACTACTTCACGCCCCGATACTCTCTAATTTAATATCGTAAGCCTAATTAACATGCTAATATTCAATGTATCACCCAGCTCTAATTGCGTCCAAGCCTAGATTTATACAGTCCCACTTAAATGTGGCTAAATTCAAAATGATGGCAGTCATTAGCGTGTGTTGGCAGCTAACACTTTCTCAAATCACAAAATGTTTATCAGACAGTCAACTGCCCTAAAGATGACATGGAAAAGCCACTTCAACCATCAGGCCAATAACCTCTCTGAGTGGTATGAGCTGGAAAAGGTCTCCACCTGTCTTTGAAGACAGATAAAGAGCAATCTGTTCAGTAACTGACAATGACAAACCCCCCAGTCTTCTTTGACCACCCACACCATCATGAATATGAGATCAAGCTGCAGTGCGACCCTATGCGCACACCCCCCAAAACATATTTATTATCCTTGATTCCTGGCTCCAACCCCCCCAAGACAAATTATCTCAGTTTAATGTCTACTCTACATCCCTGCCCATCTTGATACAGATGCACTCCACACAACGCCCCCCACTGCTCACACGAACTGACCGCTCATTCATGCGATAAAGAAGATGGCAATGTGACGTAGTTTCACATGCAGCTCTGAGTATTTTTGGCAGCCGTCGCAATGAGACCCTTTGAGGCGCTTATCTCGAAATCAGATGCGACCCAGTCAGAGAGGAGGAGGCGGGAGAGAGAACAAAAATGCCACAGAGGGAGAAAAATGCAAGAGCCAGACGGGATCAAAAAGAAGACTCAATCACCGAAAGCATAAACAACGATGCGACATAAGAAGTCACTTTCACATGCGGTTACTTATGGACCTTCCTCGCCCTTTCTCTGGGTATTCATTAACAACTAGTAAGAATAGCTACTTTATAACGCCAAAATGAAAGCCAAAAGGACTCGGATGACCCTATAGCTGTCAACCTACTCAACCTTTTACTCACAATACTCAATACCATGAAAAAATACCCCTTGTTACCTACTCCACAGGACTTCAAAACCATGAATATTACAGCCCCTGGTCAGCCTATTATTTAGTCCTTTATATAGCCTAAATAATCAGCTTATCTTATATTAATATTTTACTTCACCAGTACCACCCCCATCCTTCATTTCAAGAGTTTTTTTTAAACCCTTTTTGGACAGGAATGGAGACCCCAAAAAAAACACAGCTGGTACCGTGTATCGATTCTCCCCCCCCCACTCACTCTCCGCAAAAGGGGAAACCGTTTCACTATACATACAAAAATAAATTTATGACAATAGTAATGGATATGTATCATCTTAAACTTGAAGCCAACTTAGTTTGAATCAGATTAGTGAAATCCTGGTCTCCTTTGATCAAAAGCAATTGAAACAGGCAGATCTTTAAAAGTCCTCCCACTTATATCCACAAAGGTAGAAACAGGATTCTTTCAATTAGTTTTCCTTTGTAAGATTCCAGCACATGATATTGAATAGAGAGTAAAATAAGGCTCCTGTGGATGAAACAAGGTTCAAAAGGTCTTTTCAATTAACTTTCTAACCCCTCTGTTAAGCAAACTGCTGTCTCTTCCTGTCTATGGTGTCAGAAGTAATTCACAAGCCTCCTTCACCTCAGAACATCAGCAGAAGAGAAACATCAAGAAATTCAGACGTCTGGAGAAATGAGATTAACCAATGAGTCCTCTCACACATCAACAGTGAGCAAAGCGAGCCTTGAAAGTTATTAGAAGAGAAAGTATAAAGACAATCCTTTGTCAATACTTCTGAGAGCAGAACGATCAGAGACATATAGACTGTATAAATGAATGAATCACTTCAGAATCAGCCAAACAATGCAGCCAAATTCTAAGTTTTTATCATTAATATACAGTATGCCCTGATGTCACTTTACAGACATGTAGGTGGAACATTGTGTAACATGTTAACTAACAAAAAACCATGCCAAGCCAAACCACGAACCATTTTCAATTGTTACAATTGGAGTAGCCCAGTACATCGGCTACTTACGTGCCACAGACTAACTTGCACCCTTTGGGTGTCAAAAAGACAAATAAGAAGCCCTTATCTCCTTGTCATATTTATAGAGTCAGACCATGTCCCTTCCTCTGTCTCTTCACTCTCAATCTACCCTAGCCTCGCCCGTTGAACCCCCTGACACCCTCTGCGCGAATGTTAAACTATGACCGAAGAGCGGTTGAGTGTAAACAAAACTGCTTGATGACACAGTATTCAAATTACATGTAAAGCAACTTTACTCTAACTCCAATGTCACCCAACTGGACAAACTGGAACCCCGGCAAATCATGATCCCATGTTAGGCTGTTTAACAGATTAAAAAGGATTTTAGTTCTCTTCTGGAACGTTTCACCTGTTGTCAATATTTGCTAATACATCTAAACAAACTCTTATATGTAGTATAATATGTGAATAACTCTATGGAAAAAAAATTATCAGATGGAAAAACTCTAAACAAAGATCCTATACCAGTCTATAATTTCTGGGCCAATTTCAAAATTAATTTCTAAACCAAACTCTATTCCAGAATCTCATTCTCAGTAATCCATCATCATTTAAAAATACTGAAAAATCTGTCTTGATAGTATATTGCCATTATCAATCATAATAATGTATGTGACATCTTCAGAATGAGAAAATGTGCCACTTGCAGAGACATAACTACTGGATTCTTTTTTGCCCATAATAAGACATTAAGCAAAATTTTGTTTGCCAAAAAATGTCCATTATTCATTGTCAGTAGCGTAGCAATGTATGAAACACAGGTCAGTCGCAGCTTTCTGTTGATCAATGCAGATAATTCACATGATCACTTGAACCCTATGCAAAATCTATGTTGGGAAATCTTTCGCCCTCGATTTTGACCATAAAAATTCACAAAACAAAGTAAATGTGACCGGAAAAACAAAAAAACAGGCAGACAGAGTAACAGATTTGTCAAGGACAAAAGATGATTCTTCCAATGTGTAGCCTGAGAGCAAGCATATGCAAAACAGTGTTTGAAACCTATTAGCATTGATCTCCGAAACAAAAAAAAAAAAAAAAACATTTGGCACTTGTGGCTGCAAGATGGTTAAACCGCCTGAGAAGGACGCCAGAAGGGTGACGGAGTACGAAAAAAAAAACTAAACGAACACTCATTCAACAACATCTAATTGTAAGCAGCTTTGGAGGGTGTTCATAGTCCTCCGTTGACTTTACTGATGTCTCGGTTGAGCGCGCATAAAAATGTACTTGATGTATGAAAGTAAACAGTCACCCAGGCCGAGGTCCACTGAGGCCTAGAGAGGAAAAATGCATCCTAACGTTTTTACAAATAGTCCTACAACGCTGAAACCAGAGGCCCCAGCCAGTGTGGCCAGTCTCTCATGTCGAGAGAGGTTGTTTTGAATTGTGGAGGATGCTAAGTATGAATCAGATGTGATGCTGTCGTGGCTCCAGAGGTAATATGAGGAGGAAACAACGGTAATAAGGGCTCTTGTGCTCCATGCATTTCCATCTGACCAATACCGTTATGCAAAATAGCTTGTTCCCGCTTTGATCAATCTGCTGCCAGGTTATGAGTACATACACATCCACTGCCCACCCCACACACACAAACACATGCACAGCAAAGCCCCGCGGAGACCACCACCACAGAGAGCGAGGCAAGGGCAGATAGATTATGTTCAACCAATGGGGTGTGGTATTGTAATATCCGTGGTCCATTGAATGTTGGTGGTTTAAATGCTGAGTCATGCAAACCCTGACTCTAGGTTTGACCTTGGCATCCCTATGTAGCTTCCCAATATAGTTACAATCAGGTGGTTTGAGAATGCAAGGCACAGGTTTTTTTAGTATCTGTGGGCGCAGGAACATAATGACCGGTCTATAACCCCGTTCAAAACTAAAGGATAAACCAGATAAATCAAGTTAAGGTTGGGTGTCGGGATTTAAAATTTTTATATTCTGTAATAAATTTGACATCTGTAAAAATAAAAAGCTTGATTATTTTTCAGCGATTTTCTGATTAATAAAAGAACACAACAACAAATATATTTAAATTTGAGATTTATATGCATGGAGATATTTACACTACTGTTAAAAGGTTTAGGGTCAGTAAGATTTCTTTTAAACCATGCTATTTTGCAAGACCTGCTTATTTGATCAAAAATACATTATAAGTACAATGTCATATATATAGGTAAATGTGAAATATGTGAGGAAACATTAGCCAGTCAGGTTCTTTAATGTTCACAATGATCCTTCCGGACATCCTTCTCAATATGTTGATGTGTGCCTCAAGAATCTCTTTTCATTACTCCATGTTGAAAACATTGGTGTTTGAGGCTAATGTTGCTTACTAAGGCTATATAATTACGGTGCATACTTTTTTTTCAGGATTGTTTAACGAAATAAAGCTCAAGCATTGATCGTAACAAATATAAAGTATTTATGTCACCTTTTGATCAGTTTCATGGAATCCGTTGATGAACACACGGTATTATGATATTCCAAAAAAAAATAAAAAATGTACCTGAAATCTACACTTTGCAACCTGGTACTATATATTTTTATATATCAAATCTATCTTATTTTACATTTAATACAATAGGCCTACAGTTTCTGAGTAATAACAAATTATCTTCATCTAAATGATGAAGTCAAAATTGAAAAGAACAGCTTGAAATATTAAACAGTACTACCCAGCCTCCTGCTGACTAAGACATAAATGAGCGTTAAAACAAGATGCACTGATTTTAGTTATGTAATTGTTTCTGCAATGTGATGTATATAATGAAATTATACAAACACTTTACTGGACCCTAGGAACACGAGACCAATAAAATCGATGCGAATTAAAAAAGTCTGCTATGATTGTTTTATTTTTATTAAACTACAGGCTTTGAAATATCATATTATTCTCATTAATACAAGCAAGCAATGTTTTGGTCCATGTGGGACAGATTTTTCCCAATCCAGTACCCATCTGCTCCCTCAAGTTTCCACCTGCTGCCGACTTGCACATCTAATAGTTTTAAAAATGTTAGGCCTCATTCCAGCAATTTGTGAATCTGTTTAAAATCTGATTTTTTTTTATCTGTTTAAAAGAAACTGATTTACAGAAATGTATCAGACTTGCCAATTCTACCCGGGAACCGAGAAATGTGCTTCACAGATGAATTATTAAAAAATATATATAACAAAATAACAGACAGCCTGCTCCAGCCAACAACTTAGTTATACTGCCTGCCCACAACTACAATGTTTTCCTCACACCACAACAAATGTAATCAGTTGGGACCTGAGGGAATTCAGACTTCTAGTGCCATTTCCACAGCAAACCTCAATAACAAGTTCAAGAAAATACCATGGTGTTTCACAGAAACTGTATTTTTTGCAAGTCTCCAACAAATAAAGCGACATTATTCTCAAATATTTACACTCTGGAATTTTCACCACCCACCATGACGTGAAATTATTCATGACATTTACGACAAGCTCTCCCCCTCCATTTCTCTTGGTCTTCATGAAAGCCCTGTGCCCTTCTCACAGCAAGAATCACTGGTTTGCTATACGACTGGCGAAAACAAAAGACTCGTTTTATATTTATTTGACGCGCTTATATTTGTATTTAGGCAATTTAACAGTAGGAGCCTCACATCTATGTTTCTTGTATATGGCACCACAAGACAAAAGTATAGTATACTCAGCACTGAAACCCCAAACACCTGCGTGTGATCCACACACACCACACACACACACACACACAGTTCTCACACCAATGTTATTTTTAGACCTCTCTCATCCTACAAAGACAGATGATGCTCATTTCATTATTCTGCACAGCTCAATTTACATCAGTGTCAATCTTTGCAGGCCTTCAGATTCATTTAAATGGGAATTGAACTGCTGCTGGCCTTGACTTTTACAATGCCAGATTTACATTCTGTGATTTCACACAAAGCTAAGAGAGATTATAATGGATCTCTCAATTAAAGATAGAAACATTCCTCAGCTGCAATGAGAGACCTTCATAAATGGCTAGCATGAATTAATATTAAAGGTCTTGCGCACATACAGTACACACATTGACAGACGGGGCATGTTAGCAAGACCTATGCTGCTGCCTGAGTCCCTTGCTGAATAGCGACATTTAAATGTCAGACGAGCCATTAGACTAAGGCGTGAGAAATTTAGAAAATGAGGAGGTATTTATTTCAGTAAAAATATTTAAACATCCCTAAAGCAAGATCAGTTTACAAAATGGCATATACAGGTGCATCTCAATAAATCAGAAAGTCATGGAAAAGTTCATTTATTTCAGTTAACAACTCAAATTGTGAAACTCGTGCACTTAAAGAAATGCTTCCCAACCCTGCACACGACTGAAGTGTTTACAGTCTTTGGTTCTTTACTCATGCATGATTTTGGCTCAACATTTAACACAAAACCCACCACTTCACTATCTCAAACCAATCTAGAATATGGGGACACCTCGCCCAATAACGCTCAATCACACTCAAACCACACCGCCCACAAAAGGTTTTCCACTCGAGCCGTCTCCAGATTATGGTCTCTCATTTTTGGTTCACTAGGCTACACAATCATGGCGAGGACTGCTGATCTGACAGTTTGTCCAGAAGACAATCATTGACACAATCATTCACAAGGAGGGTAAGCCACAAATTCATTGCCAAAGAAGCTGGCTATTCACAGAGTGCTCTATCCAAGCATGTTAACAAAAAGTTGAGTGGAAGGAAAAACTGTGGAAGAAAAAGATGCACAACCAAACAAGAGAACCGCAGCCTTATGAGGATTAAGCAAAATCGATTCAAGAATTTGATTCGGAAGTCACTACAGGAAACGGACTGTAGCTGAGCCGGGACAAGGCCTCAAGAGCCACCACACAACCCGCGTGACTTCATACAGGATATTTGGTACAGCTTGTCGATCTTGCACTCTGTTAAGCCACTACGAACCACAGACCAACGTATTCAGAGGCCGTCTTACCTGGGGTAAGGGAGAAGAACTCGGATGCTTGCCCAGTGGTCCAAAGTGTCTGCTTTTCCAGAGGAGCCAAGTTTTGTATTAATTTGAACAACCAAGGTCCTAGAGTACTGGGAGGTAACAGGGGGTGGAGAGCAGCCTATAGACCAGCAACAAGTTGCTTGAAACACCGTCCCAGGTTAGCGTTCCCCAGTATTGTGATGATTTTGGGGTGCAATTCATCCTTGTATTGCGCTGTATTGGTAATTGGTTTTTGAAATAAATAATGCACCCGTTATTACCAAGAATTGTGGCCGTACTTCATGCTTCTCTTTGTGACCGCTTTTGAAGATGTGATTTCATTTTCCAGCAGGGGGGGGACCCTTTGGCACTGCCCACATGCCAAAGCACCAACACCCGTTGGTTTTAACCATGACCATGGTGTTGTTGGTGCTGACTGGCCGAAAACTCACAAGACATGATCCGTATGCAGAGGAAAATGAGAACAAGAGACAAAACATGCCAAGATGAGCTGAAGGCCAGTCACAAGAAACTGCCAGCGCTTCCAAACCACCTAAGCCCAGTTGCAAAAACTGATCCACCCTCCAGGCAAGTAGCAATTGACGACTGGCCCCAAGTAATTAAAGCAAAAGGAGCCCCCCTACCAAGTATTGAGTACATGTAAAGTAAATGAACATACTTTCCAGAAGGCCAACAATTCACTAAAAAATGTTTTCTTTTTTATTGGTCTTATGAAGTATTCACTCGAATTTGTTTGAGATAGTGAATTGGTGGGTTTTTGTTAAATTGAGCCAAAATCATCACAATTAAAAGAATCAAAGACGTAAACTACTTCAGTCTGTGTGCATTGATTATTTAATACACGAGTTTCACAATTTGATCTTCCATGACATTCTAATTGTTTGAAGATGCAAATTTTTTTACACAGTACCAGGAATACAAATCTTTCACGACAGGTATTAAATAATAAACATAAGCAAACACATTATCAAGGCGTTTATTTTGCCATTTTAACTTCCAGATTATATATTAAGTTGACTTACAGCAAGTGGCATAAACACTTTAAACTACACTTTCATTAAACTATCCAACAAACTTACAATTGACCAGAAATAGTCAGATAATGCCGTGACTTTTCCATTAAATCTTGTATTAAATGCAATCCTGCGGTTTTTCCCAATAAAGAAACTTCTTGTTTTTTATATCCCAGGAGTGCATTTTATTGCCTTGGTTAATCTACCAAAGTGCTATTCCCTTTTACCAACCTAGCCAAGAGCCCATATGTGTTGACGTGCACAACACAGCTAGACTTAATCATATGAATTTATGGGGTCTTAAAATTACTACACTTCGTGTCCATGTTTCCCTTTTTTCTCCCCGCCCCAAAAATGCGGTTATTTAATTCAGCGCTTCGTGCAGCCGCAGCAAACATAGACTCGTTGTGCCGGAAACTATCTCAACACCGGCGATAGCTACGCACCAATTTTCTTTGTTTTTCCTTGAACGCACGGCCCCGACAGCACACGCCCGTGGGCACAGGGCGTGCGTGCCATTTACTTAATCTTTTAAAATGAAGCGCGGGAAAAAAATACGCACCACATACACACTGCAAACAGAGTAATGTGAACCTTGCATTATGGGTGATTTGAAGACATTTGCGTATTTTAAGAGAGCACTTGCGCGGTACTAATCTTCTCTCCTCTCACCCCAGTACTTCCCCCCTCCCAACCGTTCAATTCACTCTCGCCTGTTTTTGTGAAATTCAAGTGCACACATGTTTTCAAATACTTTATAAGTTATCTAATGACAGAAATATGAAGGTGCAGTACCTCACCTTAGCATTATAATGATTAACCCGCACCCTCGAACCGAGCCTAAGCCCCGGTGACGCTGGCATGTCATTTGCCAAACTTCCATGGCGGTGAATCAGCTTGAGCTTGTTTTTTTGCGTCTCCTTTTTTCGAGCCCGCCGATCCCTCCTCCCCACGTGATTAGCGGCTCCCGCTCCTGATCGGTAGCGATCACTCCGGCGCACCATGACGTTCCCTTTGCCTGACCACCTATCTTTTTCCTTCCCGTCCCGGATTATCCACCCCTCTCCCCTACTATATTCCCCTACACCATCCCGGACCCCCTTCCTCGCCCCTTGGTCAGCCACCCTGCATTTACAATCGGGCTGTACCTCGCTTCCTGTACTCCCACTAAAGTTTGTTTTTCCATAGTCTTGTGTGTGTGTGTACTGTGTCGCTTTGTTCATGTCCTCTACCCTCCCTCCCCCGCACCTGGTGTCTATATTCATGCATGACGTTATAGGGATCTCCATTTTTGTTTTATATATAAAATCAGATCCACTATATATAATAAGCCTTATTAATAATTGCAACTATACTTTATGTACCATTTGTGCGCCACTACGTGTGTTGTAAATGTCTTAACTATACTACATATTATTGAAATATTCAAACACCGTACACCACACAATCTTATGGTAAACAACATAACGTTCAACTCATGGTGGTTCATGCCCATTTCATCTCAATTTGACTAGCCACGCCACTCATATTATATAGTGCTTATTTATACACGCCTACACATACATAAACAGTGCTATGTGTTTATACTATACCAAAGTATTTTATTACATAAAGTATTTTATGTACATTTTGCGCTTTTTGAGTACAAATACTATATTTTTTTATACCTTTGCCTTAGGACGAAGACGTTGTTGTCGCAGGCCATCCCCAACACCCCGCCAGTAATGGATGCCAGAGTGATCCCATTTAGTCTAGATGTAATGGCACGATGCCCGCCCGGCTTGCCGGTATATATTACCCTAGTCCTACTCTAGGCATATTTGTACCACTAACCATTCAACTGACCATCAAAACACTAATTTAGTCCTACCTTACATAGTGGTTCAGTCCCAAGCAGCACTGGAAACAGTTGCTTAGCATTTTTTACCCCTAAGTGGATTCAAGACAGGCAATATCCCTTGCTGTAGCATCTACTGTCCTCACATAGAAATAAAAATGTTCCATTTCACTGGCTGGATGTCCAGTCATCACAGAGAAAGAGACACGAATGAGTCTGAGGCTCTCACAAATCACTTATCCACACATCTGGATCATCCCTCTGATCTTTGATCCTCTCAATCTTCTGACAGCACTGGATAAATCACGGAGCTGCGTCAGAACGTAAATTACATGGCAGGATCCAGCTCAGATGAGCGTGGGACTTTTTTTAGCCCTCTTTTGGGGTCTCAGCATGGCCTCTCTGGGACCCATGCTGAAATGTGATTGGTTCGTGCTGAGCCTAGAGAAGCAGATGCGCTCCAAGAGCAAATTCTGCTTTTTTTGTAAATGGCACAGATAATCACACAAAAGACAGTGCTGTAAGTTTTGTCTCCGATTCAAGATCTTTTCATGAAGAGCTGCATTTATAATCAGCTCTGATATTACACTGCATATAGAAGAGGCCTCTGAGTACTGCATGATGAAAATCAAAGAGCAATCTAATACACTTAACAGACTGACCGATTGATTATAAGTGAACGTGTCGGTGGGGTGTGAGATAAGGAACTAATGAAACTGTTAATCAGTTAAGACGTACAGGTAAGTTATATGCCATATAAATGAGGTCAGGCTGGCAGTCGGTAAGATGAACCAGGGCAATCTGCTCTTTCACTCTCACCTGCTGTGTGAGCCAATCCAGTCACTGCA